>OX419585.1:3236710-3310710 GCA_948473455.1 Teleiodes luculella
GGCAAAATTCAGCTAATGTGACGGTATCAAACATGGGCCACACGAAATGACGGTTCGAAATCTTGTTTCTGCTTTTTCTAATTATATGTTGTTACGAGAGTGGATTTCAAATGTTGGGTCCCGTCACGTATCATACGTGACGGTGCTAGTATACTTAATCTGTCTCCAAATGGTATATTTGTCGAAATATTGACAAATGAAAACTGATCCACAGGATTCTGTGTGGATCATATTTAAAAAAGAATTTCATGAAATCCTTTGTGTTTTGTATGTTGTTCGAGTGCTAGATATTATTTATTGCTGCGTCACTGTGCAACATTACAGTCAAATTGAACTTTATTTGGCTAGTTTTTTATTTTTCCAGCATCCAAAATCTCAAGCGTCATTTCATGTGTACCATGTTCAAATGCCAATCATTCTTACAAATTAGCGTCACTTATGGTTTAGATATGAAAATAAGAAATGTTTTTTGCGTCACTGAGGGACTAATTAGTCTCCCTTAATTAATTAACAAAGGGCCACATGACGTGATTGTAATATGCATTTACATGCACCGCGAGTTTTCATTCAGTGTAACCAGATTTAGCAGAATTCTGCGGTTTTAGCAGAATTAGACCTATATTTATGTTCTTGCAAATTGTGTCGTAGCGTAGATCTAAAAAGTTAGCAGATTTTAGCGGAATTTTGAAATTCATGTGTAGAAAATTAGCAGGATCATACTTAAATTTAATATATTTTGAGTTGAGTTTCAGTAGTACTGTTAGAAGTAAGTAGGTATTTAAATAAATTCTGTTTTTTATTGTACAATATGTTACTACAGCGCTGGTAAACCTTCAGCACTATTCAAGAGGAATTAGCTGCAAATATATATTTTTATTCGAATTGTTTGTAAGGTTTGTTTTAGTCCATTTTCTAAGTAGTTGTTTTCGATTAATTGTATTGTAGCAGATGTATAACCATTGTAAAAATAAAAATAAAGTGCGAGCAAAATTATCGTAAAATATAACAAAAATTATATGAAAAAAAGCTGCAGAATTTTCATTTCAAATCTGGTCACACTGCTTGCTTCACTGATTTTGCGTTCGGGTTCGCTCGCTCGCTACAATTTATCTAGCTTGTAATTTTATTTAGATATCACTGCAAATCACCTGCATATCCTGTATAGGTAGGGTGTCTGTGTATAATCTACGAAGTTTGGAAAATGGATTCACGCCGTGACCGAAACGATAGAGGTTCGGAAGATTATCCTACATATTCGCGACTCTTCATTGTTTGCGATAAAAAGGTTACCGAGGATCAGCTCAAAGATGCATTTTCTAAATTTGGTACTATTGAGGACGTCCGAATGCCTCGCGACAACAATGATAGTCCTAAAGGCATTGCTTACATTAAGTTCTTCAAAACCTCTGAGGCTGCCACTGCTATAGAAGAAATGCATCACCACTGCATTCCTGGCTCTTCAAGACCTATAAAAGTCATGGTTGCGTGTAACCGATCCGATATCATGTCGGATGACGATGGTGAGAAGTACAAAAGAATATTTATCCATATTCCAACCAAAGATATTGCTGAGAATGATCTTGAAGAGCATTTCGGTCAATTCGGCCACTTGGTATCAGTACAAATTCAAAGAGATAGAAACACAGGAGAGTGCAAAGGCTTTGCATATATTAAATACAGAAAGTTTTCCGAAGCTGCCCGTGCATATGAACTTTGTGACAAAAAATATAGGGCTATATTTGCCGAGCCCAAAAAGCGTCGGCATGAAAGTGCTTATGAGTCCAACATTAATAATTTAGCTAGCTCTTCAGCTTCTATCATATCACTGATAAAAACTCGCCCTGGAAGCTACACACGCGTTATGTACCTCTGTTCACCTTATTTACACCATAGACAAATTGAAAGTATCTTTGATCTTATACCTGGTATGGCCGTTTGCCAATTTTTTGTAGATTTAGCTCGTAACTGTGGAAAAGGTACAGTTTCATATACCAACCCAATTTCAGCGGCTTATGCTGTTGAAAAACTAAATGCATTTGAATATCCTCCAGGTAATAGGATATTTGTTAAACCTGACAACTCTAATTTTGATGCCCAGGAGCATAATTTTGCCAAGCTTCCGAGTGCCGTGAGCAATCTGAAAAATGCTATCAAAGCTACAACTGATTCAGGTGGCTCTGATCTGGCTCAACTGGCAGAAGCCATTGCGGAGGCTTCTAAACTAATTAAAATGGCTACTGCAGGTGTCGATGACGCTATTCCTGACAGTAACGATTTGAACTACTGCAGTGTTAAGCTGCCTGCACCACAACCTCTGGCTGATATTGACAGTCCAGTAGCTAAAAGATGTTTCTTGGTTTGCAAACCACAACCTCCTCCCTTAACAGTTTTGCGTGATATTTTTTGCCGTTTTGGTAACCTCATTAATGTCTACACTTTACCTAACAAGACTGTAGGTTATGCTCGGTATGCGACAGTTGAGGCTGCCGAGAGTGCTATTTCAGCACTGCACGGTGCAGAAATTTGTGGTGTCCGTATGAAAGTTCTAGAGGCTGAAGATGAAGCACCTCCTAAAAGAAGAAGATATGAATAAATTGCCAATAAAATGAATAGACAAGACAAAAAGACAGACAAACCCCTCTCAATGATGGCAGACATGACACCTCCAATCATGAAAATGATGAAATCTCTCCAACAGTGAAGAAAAGACAGACAAGACAAGACAAGAGCTCTTCATCTACGAAATTCATACAGACGGACTGAAGACTTCAGTGTATATTGCATACCTTCCTATATTGTTTAGTTTAGTCATTTTAGGAAAAATAAACCTAAATAAGTAGAAAAACATTTTTTTACATTGAAGTTTATGGCATGTTCCCCTCCACAATAATTTTATAAACTTTGAACTCACTTCCAGTACAATTAATGCCCATAGCAACAAGACCCTTAACACCCCTTAATAAGACAGATTAAATATTTTTTATTTATTTATTTTAAGCCTTTACATACAAATCAGTTAAAAAGTTATACAGATTTAAATTAATTCCTTCCTAGCTAAGAATGTCTCTGTGAGCTTATTGGCAAAGGTTTCCCCATTCGCCTTTATGTAATACTAGCGACCCGCCCCGGCTCCGCACGGGAAAATGGTTATTGTGGATTATTCTTAAGTATATTATGCATGTATTATACATATAAACCTTCCTCTTGAATCCCTCTATCTATTAAAAAAAACCGCATCAAAATCCGTTGCGTAGTTTTAAAGATTTAAGCGTACAAAGGGAGGGACATAGGGACAGAGAAAGCGACTTTGTTTTATACTATGTAGTGATAAAATGTGGAGAGGAGACAAAAGCACTTACAAACTACATTAACCCAGTTAGGGTTTTGGGGTAGAGTCTTCCGCTCCCCTGCAAGTCCGGTGAAGCTTGATTGGTCGTACCTTTTCGAAACAAAAATAGGTCAATTAAAAAAAAAATGTTTATTTTAGAGGGTATTCCAAAAAATTTAGTAGTGGCATGCAAGTAATATTGACAGACTGCTGCACATTTTGCTTTGCTGAACTCTCCACTAAATGTAACTATAATTGACTTAACTAAGTAAAATGTCCAAAAGCTAAAATATAAATTATATGAGATTTTAAATAAATTTGACAATCATTGTTCTCACATCACTAAAGTCAATACATTATAATACACACAATAACATTATTAATTTTAAACTAATAGGATCATAAATGAAAAGAAAGGAAAATAATACAATAAAGTAACTTAAAAGCTTTATTGCACACAGCCTTGTAAAAATAAATGACAATGGGCCCGATTCTACATATTACGTTCTATCTTAAATTTAAAAATCATATGTCCCTTTCACTTTCTTAAGAACGAAAAGGTATAGGTGATCGTCAACTTAAATTTAGAGACGTCAAACATCGATTTTATGCGTAGTTCGCACAAATTTAGCAGGCATTTAAAAATAAACATCCCGACTAATTTAAGCTGAATTTGACAGCTGCGCTGCTGCTGCTTATTTTAAATATCATTAATTCAAAATTAAATTCATTCATCTCCTAAACTTTTCGATTCCCATAAGAATGTAAAACCAACCAACAACTTAAATTACTTAGTGCAAATAATTATACACACTCGAACCTTAACAGTAAAAATAAATGACATTGATTTTGGAATAGTGCAAATTATTGTTACGGACGTGGGGTTCGGGATTTGTAAGAAAAGCCGAATAACTTGATTTGAGAATTTATTCGACGATAAACAGGTCGCAGGTCCAATCACAACTGTAGCCAAATCGTAGAGTCGCTCGTAGTCCGTTGGTCACGCTGAGTTCGCAAGTACCTTCAACTGGTCACTCCAATCACGTTGTAGCCAAATCACAGGGTCACTCGTAGTCCGTAGGTATCGCTTTAGTCGCAGGTTTCTTCCACTGATCGCTTGTAGATCGCTTGTTGAGATCGCTTCCGTAGCTCAGAAATGAACTGGCGTTGGCCGTCGTCTCGGGCGTTTATATACCCCCACGAAACAATGGGTTGTTTACGCGATGCTTGATTTCTGGAGTAATCCCATTGTAATCACGTAATCGGGAAATTACTAGAACGTTTCCTTTGTTCTCAGACAATACCTGTCACAGAACAATAGGCGCGCGAGGTCTCCGAATTCGAGTAAACAAGTGGCTTGCTTAGGTGATTTTGTGCCTTGCGGCGTTGACAGAAAGTCCATCTTCGTTTGCACCGTGATCCCTCTGTTGATGCAATTGGAATTTCCCATACTTTATAGATGTATAGATGTACTTATATCGAATTTGAGTAGCGATCTCTCGAACTTTATGGCATGTTCGTGACACTGCCCTCCTCTTAGAGATGCTCGTCCCGAGCTTCTTCATTACTGCCATGGTAACGCGCCAAGCGGTCGACGTGGACTACTTTTAGTGCTCCTCTCGGATGCCGTTGTATCCGATACGTTACGTCATTGATTCGCGTAACTACCTTGAATGGTCCTTCCCATCTCGTCTGTAGTTTGGGTGACTTTCCTTTTCGGCGTGTTGGGTTATGGAGCCAGACTAGTGTTCCTTCCTCAAATCCACTGGTATTTGCTCGTCGGTCATATCTAGTCTTCATGTTTTCGCTCGATTGTAGACCGTTTTCTCGTACCATCGCATAAATCTCCCTCATTTTGTCTCGCAATTCAGACACATAATCCTGTAAGGTGATGGGGTCCTCTGGTGTTCCTCCTGTTAGAAGATCAACCGGTAATCTTAGCTCACGTCCGAAGTTCACATATGCTGGGGTGGCCTTCGTGCTCTCATGTTCTGAGGTTCTATAGGCGAGAAGGAAAAGTGGGATGTATTTGTCCCAGTCTCTCTGGTGGTTGTCTACTAATTTCGCCAAATGTCTCTCCAGTGTTTGGTTAAACCTCTCCACCATGCCGTCGGACTGTGGGTGATACGGGGTAGTCCTCGTCTTGTGCATGCCCAGTATTTTGCATACTTCTTGGAACACGTTCGACTCGAAGTTCCGGCCCTGGTCCGAATGGATTTCTAGTGGTACACCATATCGGCATATGACTTCTTCCACTAATTTGGAGGCCACGGTCGTAGCTTCTTGGTTGGGTATAGCAAATACTTCTGGCCATTTGGTAAAGTAATCCATAACCACCATAAAGTATTTGTTTCCCGACTCCGTCACGGGGAATGGTCCGGCAACGTCTACTGCTATTCGCTCCCATGGTGCACCAACGTTGTAAAGTTGAAGGTGTCCTCGGCTCCTGGTTGATGGACCTTTTACTGCAGCACAAGTGGTACATTTTCGGCACCAATCCTGCACATCCGCTCGACAGTTTAGCCAGTAAAATCTTTCCCGTAACTTCGTCAAAGTTCTTTTGACACCCAGGTGACCACCTGATATGCCATCGTGTACTTCACGAAGAACATCCTTTATCCGTTCTTTTGGCACGACCAGCTGCAGATGAAACTCTCTACCGTTGGGTTTTTCCCATTTTCGGTAAAGTATCCCGTTCTGCAGGACAAAACTGTCCCACTGTGCCCAATATGCTTTGGTGATGGTACTCGTAGGCGCAACTTCATACCATTTTGGCTTTTCCTCGCCACGTTGCTTCCATGCGACTATAAGTCGTATATCTTCGTCGTCTTCTTGGGCTTCTCTCATTGACTCGTCTTCCCAGGATCTCGGAGGGCTAGTCCTAGTAAGTTGCACAATTTCTTCCTTAGACTCTTGCTTGACGCAGTGCTTGCATTCCTCTGGACATGGTCTCCTTGAGAGGGCATCAGCATTTCCATGAGTCTTCCCGCTGCGATGTTCAGTGATGAAGTCATATTCTTGAAGCTGTTCGATCCATCTTGCAACTTGACCTTCGGGATTTTTAAAATGAAGCAGCCATTTTAAAGCGGCGTGGTCGGTACGAAGCGTGAACTTCCTGCCGATGATGTATTTGCTGAAGTGATGAAGAGTCTTAACCACAGCCAAGAGCTCTCTTCTCGTCACACAGTAGTTCCTTTCAGGCTTCGATAGCGACTTGCTGAAGTAGGCAATCACAACTTCCTTGTCCCCTTGCTTTTGAGACAGTACTCCACCAATCGCTGTGTTGCTTGCATCCGTATCGACGATAAACTGCCCATTCGCTTGTGGGTATCCCAAGATTGGTGTCTCACATAGGCATTTTCTCAATCTTTGGAAGGAATCCTCGCAGGCCTCGTCCCAGCAGAATGCTCGCTTATCTTCAGTCAGGCGGTGTAACGGCTTGGCTATCTCGGAGAATCCTTTAACGAAGCGCCTGTAGTATGAGCATAGACCCAAGAATGCACGTACTTCTGTTTTATCTTTAGGAGTTGGCCAATTCTGCACGGCTTCTATTTTAGCTGGATCAGTCTGTATCCCTTCACTGGTGATCACGTGGCCGAGGTAGTTCACTTTCTTTCTAAATAAAGTGCATTTCTTCGGATTTAGCTTCAGGTTGGCTCCTCGAATCTTCCTCAGGACTTTCTCCAGGTTAAGCAGATGATCCTCGAAGTCTCGACCCATAATGATGACGTCGTCCAAATATACGAGGCAGGCTTCTCCCACTAATCCTGCCAGTACACACTCCATGAGTCGCTCGAAAGTGGCTGGCGCGTTGCACAATCCAAATGGCATCACGTTAAACTGCCATAAACCTTTCCCTGTAGAGAATGCCGTCTTCTCTTTGTCCTTCGGATGTATCTCCACTTGCCAGTACCCAGACTTCAAATCTAAGGTCGAGAACCATGTCTTGCCACTCAGGGTATCCAGGGTGTCGTCAATGCGCGGTAGTGGATAACTGTCCTTCTTAGTCACATCGTTGAGTCGCCGATAGTCCACGCAGAACCTTGTGCTGCCATCTTTCTTCTTAACCAGGACGACCGGAGAGCACCATGGACTCGCAGATGGTTCGATAATCTTATTTTTCTTCATGTCTTCCAACATGTCTTGAACTTCTTGCTCTTTTGCTATCGGTATTCGCCTTGCTCGCTGTCGAATAGGTCCTTCGTTTCCGGTGTCTATCTTGTGTTGCACTAAAGATGTTCTCCCCAAATCTCCTTCTTGAGACGAAAACACGTCTGCAAACCGCTGAAGCAGGTGTTTGGCTTTCATGCTTTGAGAATAGCTCAGGTTTTGTTTGCTTCCTTCGAGGAGTTCTGCGATGATAGAACTATCCTTAGTTTTCGTCGTACTCAGAGATGATTGGCACTTCCTCACCCAGACAGCTTCTTCGCATTTACCAACGACGTCACCCTCCTTTAATTGTATCTCGTGATCTTCTAAATTGACAACTCTTACTACCGCAGTGGTGTTCCCTTTGACAAGTGTCCTGGCCGCCAAAATCTTCTGAGTCGTTTTTTCTCGGGTATCCTCTATCAGCACGCATCTATTCTTCTTAGCACGTGGTAGCTTCACTGGTACTTCTGCTTGCGTGCGTCCTGGTATGCAGATCTTCTTCAAGCATGTCACTTTTCCCACGGGTCCTCCCAGGATAAAAATCTCTTCATTGCCACATTTCAAAATTCCGTTGGTGACGTCGATTCTGCAGTCGTATCTTTTCATGAAGTCTAGCCCTAGTATGCAGTCATCCATGATATCGGCCACGATAGCGTTGTGAGAGTAGGATGTTTCACCTACTTGAATTGTGACCGAAATTTCTCCTAGGACGGGTATCTGCTGGCCGGAAGCGGAAAGAAGTCGGCAGTTGATGTTGTTTCTGCGCCTGATTGCGGATTCTACTAATTTTGGCTTGATTATTGTCCTGGAAGCTCCTGTATCCAATGTCATCTTGCAGTTTGTTCCGTTCACTGAGCCATGTATCATTAAACTGTTTCCGTTGCACACCTGGGAGACGATCATTGTTGGGGCTCCTTCCGCTCCAGCCAGTACCCGCCCCTTAGTCCTGGCTGTTACTCGTTTCCCTGACTCCCAGCAGAAGATGGGGTCTCCTGCTTCTTGGTCACTTCGTCCAGGCGTTCTCTCAGCTTGCTTATTTCCTCGGCTAGTTTCGCTGTTTGAGTCTCCTTCTTCGGACAGGTGAACTGCAGATGGCCCCTTTCTCCACACTTATAACACATGGGCCCGGATGTTTTCTTCTTGGGCGGGAACGACGTCTTTATCTCCTGTACTTCCTCTATTACTTCCCGCACTTTGTGAGTTGGGCGTACTTCACGGCGCAGGGCTTCAATTTCCAACGCGTGCGCTAGGGCTTCTTTCAGGGAGACATGATGGCGAAGTCCCACTGCAGCCCTAATCTCCATGTCACGAATTCCATCGACGAATGCCTGAAGGGTGTTGGAGTCCACCATCTTCGCATCAGCAGACGGGTAGGCCTTGCGCACGAGCTTTTCTATTTCCAAAGCCCACTGCTGAAGTCCTTCTCCTGGGCGTTGAATCCGGTCACGCAATTGGGCGCGGAATACGTGTTCCAAATGACGCTCTCCATAGCGAGCTTCGAGTGCCTCCATAAGTTCTTTAAATGTGCTACCCGAGCCTGGTAGCGCCTCCAGAACAGAAAGGGCTGAACCTCGAAGAGCAACGGTGAGAGCTGTCAGGCTCTGCTCCTCTGTCCACCCATTTGCAGCAGCAACGGTCTGGAATTGCTGCCGATAGGCGGTCCAGGATGTGGTGCCGTCGTACGACGGTACTTTTATCCTTGGCGCGTGGCTGGTGCAGGTGTGTTCACTCGACGCGGCGGATCCTGCTATTTCCAGTTTCAGCACCTTCTTCTTAAGCCCGGCTAAGTCAGTTTTTACGCCATCTACGTCGGTTTCCAAATTCCCAACTCTTTCTTCTACTTGGTCGACGCTCTCTTGTAATTTTTTCACATTGCCCGAAACTGACGAAATGACAAGCAGCATTTCCTCCTGTTTGTGGCTCAGGTCCTCGCGCATTTCTTCTTGTTTCCGGCTCAGGTCCTTGCGCATTTTCATAAGACGGCTGAGGTCAAACGTTGATGCTCGGGATTCCTGGACGCGGCTGGTAACCGGAGGTGTCGCTCGATGGGCGGTAACAGTAGGCGGGGCTAGTTGTCCTGTTGGTTGGGCTTCTGGTTCGGTGGGCAAGGCTTCTGGTCCAGCAGGCGGGGTTCCTGTTCCGGTGGGCATGTCTTCACGGGCTGTAGTCGTGGTTTCCGCAGCTAGCTGCGCCCTTGTTCTGACGCCGTCAGTATTCTCCCTCGGAGTCACTGGCATTTCCAAATCCCACTTCTGACACCAAATGTTACGGACGTGGGGTTCGGGATTTGTAAGAAAAGCCGAATAACTTGATTTGAGAATTTATTCGACGATAAACAGGTCGCAGGTCCAATCACAACTGTAGCCAAATCGTAGAGTCGCTCGTAGTCCGTTGGTCACGCTGAGTTCGCAAGTACCTTCAACTGGTCACTCCAATCACGTTGTAGCCAAATCACAGGGTCACTCGTAGTCCGTAGGTATCGCTTTAGTCGCAGGTTTCTTCCACTGATCGCTTGTAGATCGCTTGTTGAGATCGCTTCCGTAGCTCAGAAATGAACTGGCGTTGGCCGTCGTCTCGGGCGTTTATATACCCCCACGAAACAATGGGTTGTTTACGCGATGCTTGATTTCTGGAGTAATCCCATTGTAATCACGTAATCGGGAAATTACTAGAACGTTTCCTTTGTTCTCAGACAATACCTGTCACAGAACAATAGGCGCGCGAGGTCTCCGAATTCGAGTAAACAAGTGGCTTGCTTAGGTGATTTTGTGCCTTGCGGCGTTGACAGAAAGTCCATCTTCGTTTGCACCGTGATCCCTCTGTTGATGCAATTGGAATTTCCCATACTTTATAGATGTATAGATGTACTTATATCGAATTTGAGTAGCGATCTCTCGAACTTTATGGCATGTTCGTGACATTATGTACCCTCGAGCATTGCTTGTGTAAGTAAAGGTAGAAGTAGGTCTTTATACAAAGGATGTCTTTCCCCATGTGTGATTTTCAGTATTTTTTGAGCACATATCAGCTGTTCTAATGCCTTTTTTAAGTCCAACTTATAGAGCAAGACCTTGCCGTATTTAAAATGCAACATTCCCAGTAGAGGGTTCCTTTCGCCATAGTAGAATCTGAAAAAGAAAATGTTATCTTCTTAATTTATCCCATACATATGCTTGTGAAAAAGGTAACTAAAATTTTCTCAATTTTCCTGTTATACAATTTATGACATCCCTACAAACTTGCTTCCTTTAACCTTTTAAACTAGAAACAAAATCTATATCAATCAGTCAAAACATAAGTCTTATTTATGAGACGGCGGCGTTGTAAGCTCGATTTGGTAAGTCTTATATTTCAGACCATGGCGGTTAAAAGGTTAAACCACCACCGTTTGTTTGTTTGATACTAATATTATAAACGCGAAAGTTTATGAGAATGGATGTAGGTATAGATGTTTGTTTCTCTTTCACGCAAAAACTACTGAATGGATTTAATGAAACTTCACAATAATATACATCAGAATAACACATAGGCTACTTTTTACCGCGGGAAAATATGTCATTCGCTCCCAGGGGAAAATATGTTAACGTGGGCGAAGTCGCAGGCATTCCTATGCCCCAGCTTGGAACCATATTATTATGCCATTTTCGGAATAAAAGGAAAGAAAAAACTCTGATAGCGCGTTTCAGGCCTCGGCTTCTAATTGGTCGCTCTTCTAATGACGTAGTATGTGGCTCCGCCCGCGTTAACAGTTTTTCCCATGGGGATGAGGCATTTTCCCGCGGTAAAAGGTAGCCTATTAACATAGGGTGAATGTAGCTTTCTAATGGTGAAAGAATTTTTGAAATCGGTTCAGTAGTTTTTGAGTTTATTCATTACAGACATACACACAAACACACACATACACACACAAACATACAAATCTTTCCTCTTTATAATATTAGTCATGGTCCAAGAAAACAAGGTCTAACAATTAGACCACGTGACTGACAAGCCTACGTCATTTTGCGCTGTTCATCCTTTTCGAATGCGTGTAATAGACAAGGATAAACAGCGCAAAATGACGTAGGCTCGTGTCAGTCACGAGGTCTAATGGTAAGACCTTGTTTTCTTAGACCATAGTTTTATACTATGTAGTGATAGCGAGGTAGTGAACAAGACTTACTTGAAGACAGGGATGAGCTTTTCGGCGTAAACACACGCCTGCTCCCACAGCTGCACCTGGATGAGCGAGTCGAAGGCGTGGTCCAGGGTCTGGGCGTGCATCACGTTAAGGGGATGCAGCACGCCCCGGTGCCTGGACAGACAATACTTGCACACGTCCACATCTGGGGCTGGTCAAGGAAACTGATCAAAACCATTCATGCCTTAGATTAGAGTATAAATAGAAAAATTTCTGGGAGGGTTTTTTTCTTTTTTTTAATTGACCTATGCTTGTGTCGAAAAGGTACGACCAATCAAGCTTCACCGGACTTGCGGGGGAGTGGAAGACTCTACCCCAAAAAAAGTCATATACCAACGCGTCTAGGGGCGGCTCGAGGGAGCCTCGTACCACGGCCTAGCGCGTTGATATTGAAAAAAATCGTGAAGGAGACGACGCCTGAGGGGCTCCGTCACTGATTTTCAATTTTGATTTTGTTTCTGGCCGCGCCCCCGCCTGTGGGCACGGGCGTTGTTACCTGAAGGGGAAAATTTTTTTTTGTTCTGAGGGGGATAGAGTACGCCTAATCGAGTATGAACCGTAAGCACGGATATGAACAGTCCGAATATCTTCATCGCGTTCGTTTAGTATCAAATGGTTATCGGAGCTGCTGATTGTTTTTCCCGGTGAAAATAAGTAATTTAATAGGAGTACATTTTGAAATGTGCAGCGATAAGTTGCAAACATGACTCGAGGAACAAATCCAAAGAAAAAACATGTTATTGATTTCACCGCCCATACAACATCTGCTTACGCTTGACATAAAGGCAGCGGAGCGATGCGCGTGCTCTATGTATATTTATTCTCTAAGCATTCATGCACGCATTCCCCTTTTAAAAAACTAGCTTTCCGCCGGAATTAACGGTTTTTCCCGCGGGAATGAGGCATTTTCCCGCGGTAAAAGCTAGCCTATGTTACTCAGGGTGTATATAGCTTTCTAATGGTGAAATAATTTTTATATCGGTTCAGTTTTTGCAGCAGGTTTTTGAGTTTATTCATTACAAACATACACACACACACACACAAGAATACAAATCTTTCCTCTTTATAATATTAGTGCGATGATAAATAAATAAAAATTACAACGTCATTAGTGGTACCATTGCAAGGTAATAAGAACGCCCGCATCGCGATTTTTACGGATATTAGAACGGTGTTAACTCTAAAGTTCAGCTTAACGTCCTCTTTACTGTACTAATTCTAATTATAAAGGATACATGACACTGAACACCCTTTCATGCGTTCAATATGCACGTCAGTGAATTCCATTGTCTTGACAAATAAATTGACGTGTTTTTCCGTGTATTTCGTACCGCATTCATCACATTTTATGCTGTCATCCTGTTCCACTTTATTTTGTTCTATTTCAAGTGCATCGAGTCCTTTAGAAAGGACATTAACACTTGTCTCTGCATCGTTGTTTCCCGCTGATGTTTCTGTTTCTGAATCAGTTTTTTTTTCTCTTATAACCAACTGGCAGTTTTCTTTCCAAGGAATGTTTATCGGATTTTCGCATTTGCTGTTCAAACATTTCGCCGCATGCAAATATTTGTTGTGGTCTTCATCTGAAAAAATACGTTGGATTTAGAACTAAGGTTGTAACTTAAATTCAAGTGTCGTTTTGTGTTTGGCGTATAAGCAGGGGGGATTCACTCTGAAGAATAGGTATGACCGGCCGAAATGCCTGCCGGGCCGGCAAAAGGCAGGGCTAGCTATATCAGTCCGCGAACACTCGCCGCGCGCGCGTGACGTGTCTTTATTACGCCGCCGCCGCGCCGCCGCGCCGCGCCGCCGCGCCGCTCCGATCGATCGCTCAAATTATGACTTCAAAAAAATCAGTTTTTGGACGAAGCGACAGATGCTGCTGTGTATATTTTTTCAAAAATGTACTATCACCTCGGTACTGTTTCTTACTCAGTGGACATAAGAACTATAGTGCGAAGGCCAAAGTGTTCAGCTTACCGTGCCCTTGGATGTACTTACCTACCTACCTAACTTTTTTTATCATATTTTTTTCTGACAAACCTACAGTAACATTATGTCGTATTTTCACAAACTACAGTACCTACCGACGAGTAAATATAGCGTATGCAAACATTAAATAGTAGTAGCATTGGTTTATTTGAATTTGTTTTGTTCGAGCAAAAGGTTAATAAATCAAATGTTTTATTTTCTCAAAGACGACAGCCCTAAAGGTGTTTGTAGAGTGGCGCGATACGCGAGAGAAAGAGATGCAGCAACATCGTCTTTTCGGCTAGCGCCGTGCGATCTACATTGCACTTTATTGTAACGGAGGTAGGCTTGCTATTTATTTGAATTATGTTGCCTAGTGCATCTTCTGTAGGGACTACTATTTGGTATTCTGTGGTATAAGTACTGGTCGGTCACTCCATACAGAAAACTCGTTTTGACAAGCTACTTCTTTTTGAATAACAACTGAATATTAACTACAAGTCAATGGCGCTAGGCGCTATGTAAAACACCCCCTCCACCACCGGCGGAGTCCCGCGGTGCCTGCGGGGTGCGGGGCGTGGGGCGCTATATCGGGCGGGGAACTCATTTTGGCGCGGGGGGGTGAGTGTCCTTTCTGTACGGGTTAGCACTATTATTTTCTTCTGTGGTATAAGTCAATATTTTTTTTCAAAACTGGATAACGTATTTTGTATTACATGTAAGGATTAACGCAAAAAAGGGAGAATCTTAAACACTCATAAAAATAAAAGAACAAAGGGCAGGTTGAAAATAATTGGAAAAGAAAATAAGGAAGATATAGACAAAACTAAATAAGATCACATTGATTTTTTTAGAGACATTCGGTGGATCATGCACAAATCTGACTTGAGTACTGTGGGGTGATGTGTCAGGCAGTTTGTGATTAGTAGCACATCTAAAACATTTACCCAAGCACCTGGAACACTGGCAAAGGAAGTAATAATGTTCCAGCAGCTCAGTCTGCCGGTCATACGGAGTCTGTAGCAGGTCTACGTAGGCGATTCGGATCTGGAACGTAAAAGAATCAAGTCAATTTTGTAATCATACTTACTAATATAAAACCTGACCAAAGAAATAAGAAACCTGCTCTGGGGGCGCCACATGTATAATTTTTACGACTATGGCAACAATTTCCCTTATAAAATTAGTTCCATTGAAATTCCGCAATATGGCGAGGTGTCTTATTTCTTTGGTCGGGCTTTAACATTAAATTTAAAAATTAAAAAGCCCCCCGCCACAAAACCGTTACTGATCCTTTCAACAATTAGAAGAGCTGATAATCTTCAAATGACTGAAGATATTTTTTTGGATCATAGCTAAGAACATTATTCGTGTTGGACAAAATTCTTCGTTGGACATTTTGTATTTTGGACATTAGTCGCGCAAATGTATCGATTATATGACACCTTGCAAACAAAAACTAGATCAAAATCAGCACATCCGTTTAGGAGCTACGATGCCACAGACAGACACACACTTAGTTGGTTACACAAGGTTCATACCATTCCCTGGGTCAAGCAAGTACCCACGGAGAAGTTGGGTTGGTCCAATTTGAAGACGGAAATCACACGAAATCTTGCGTAAGATCCGCTGGACATTCCGGTAATTAGACTTAAAGTGCCTGAAGGTTTAAAATCCTTCAAAGCACAATCTCAAATACGATGACCTTAGAGAATAAATAATAAACATAGAGCACGCGCACCGCTCCGCTGCCTTTATGCCAAGCGTAAGCAGATGTTGTATGGGCGGTGAAATCAATAGCATTTTTCTGTTTGGATCTGTTCCTCGAGTCATGTTTGCAACTTATCACTGCACATTTCACAATGTTCTCCTATTAAATTGCTTATTTTCACCGGGAAAAACTATCAGCTCCGATAACCATTTGCTACTAAACGAACGCGCTGAAGATATTCGGCCTGTGCATACCCGTGCTTACGGTGCATACTTGATAAGGCGTGCTCTATGCGTACCACATTTTTTTAAATTTATACTCTACTAGCGACCCGCCCCGGCTCCGCACGGGAAAATAGTTATTGTGTGTTATCCTTAAGTATATTATGCATGTATTATACATATAAACCTTCCTCTTGAATCACTCTATCTATTAAAAAAACCGCATCAAAATCCGTTGCGTAGTTTTAAAGATTTAAGCGTACAAAGGGAGGGACATAGGGACATAGGCATAGGGACGGAGAAAGCGACTTTATTTTATACTATGTAGTGAAGACGATGACGAAAAAATGCAAACTCGAAAAATAACATAAAAAATCGTCACCTGATCCCAATCAAGGCTCGGCATGTCTTCTATCGCTCTTATGTTGATGGTCTTTCCATCGAAGGTAGCAACAGCATTGGGGTTGCAACTGTGGTCAATTATTGAACACGCCAGGTAGATACCCGTGCCTATCGAGTTGAGATCGTTGTCTAACAAAGTGAAACTGTTGATTAACATCTGGAAGAACAAATATATTAAATGTCAGTATTATTTCTCGATGTCAGAGATGATGAATACAGCCATACATACATACATACTATTCTCTAGTGCACAATACAGTTGACAATATGTCGGTCCTGGAGCGAATAGGTTTGGTTGTGCCTTCGGGAGGGACGCGTAGCGGAGATGGGGCGGTAGCGCCGCGCCGAAGGCACAATCTATTTTTCACTTTAAATACACGGACAAAACGAGCAAGAAACGCCCCCACTACGCGAGCACTCTCACTCCTTAATGATATCACCAAACTGAATTTTGAATCTGATATGTTCAATGACAAAATGGGATTATTTCTTTCTAATGTATATGACTGTTTATGTAAACTTATTTGAATTGATGATTGTGATATATTTAAGCGACATTTTTAATTTAATCTGACATTGTATTTTATAGTCGACGCAATATTTAATCTTCTTTGTATTTCACCTACTTGTTTGTTTTTTCTTGTTAAAAATGCTGGTGTTTTGGAATGCTATTCTGTTAACCGCATGTTTGTCTGAATAATAATAAATAAATAAACTACTTACAGCTAAATACAAAATATGTAACTACTAAGACACTAACAGGTAATCGTAGTTATAAGTACACTGTTGACTGGACTAAGGCCTCTTCATTGGAATAGGTGTTAGCAGCTGGTTGGGGATCGCAGTTGTTTTATATTGCACTAGCTTTCCGCCGTGGCTCCGGCCGCGTTAACAGTTTTTCCTGTGGGAATGAAGCATTTTCCCGCGGTCTATGTTACTCAGGGTGAATGCAGCTTTCTAATGGTGAAAGAATTTTTGAATGAGGCATTTTCCCGCGGTCTATGTTACTCAGGGTGAATGCAGCTTTCTAAAGGTGAAGGAATTTTTGAAATCGGTTCAGTAGTTTTTGAGTTTATTCATTACAAACACACACACACACACACAAATACAAATCTTTCCTTTTTTATAATATTAGTACTTATGATAGGTAAAAGCTGCTGCTCAGTTCCCGAGTAGGTATGTTGTGAATGAACTATGCAGCCAGAAAATATGGGATGGGTACAGAAATATGAAAATCTTAATATGGTTGGGAATTTGGGAGAGCAGTGTACAGTAAAGCTATGAAATGAGACGGAACTATCCTAACTGAAATGCTTATGTATAAGGATGCATACACAGCGACTGACTTCGGGTCAAAACTTGGACGTAAAATTTTTACATCAGTACATTGGCACTGGGCGGTCACTCAATACGGAAAACGCATTTTGACAACCTACTTCTTTTTGAACAACAAGTGAATATCAACTACAAGTCAATGGCGCTACGCGCTATGTAAAACACCCCCGAACACCACCGGCGGAGTCCCGCGGCGCCTGCGGGGTGCGGGGCGTGGGGCGCTATATCGGGCGGGGAACTCTTTTTGGCGCGGGGGGGGGTGAGTGTCCTTTCTGTACGTAACCCGTACTATTATTTACTTCTGTGACGTTGGGAAAGTTTCTGAAAAGTTCATATTAACAACTTACCCGTCCATAAATGCCCATAAGTTCCACAGTGTTTGGAAGAGATATGTCTTTAAGATACTCATACAGAACTACGCAGAGGGATGTGAAGTGATCCATCCTCTTCTTATCGGCTTTCAGATCGGTATAATCTAAAAAAAAACATACCCATGTAACTAGGTGTATTGCAACTAGATTTCCACGTCATTTTCCATTCCTTTCTCGTCTAAATTCAAACATTCAATTTTGGAATTCCTTCGCCATTCATACGTCATTTTCGTCCATTTTTCTTTTTTCATTGGCCTTGTCGGCCGTATTTCTTGAAATGTGTGTAATTTTGTAAAGTAAAAGCTACTTTATACTGCCGAGTTTATGTCTGTTTCGTTTCCATGTAAATAAACGTAAATAAACCAGTGTTGGTGAGTTCCTCGTGTATTTTACTATTAGTGCCTAAGGAAACCTTCCGCTCTTTCGGCTCGCCAAGGACCTGTAGGCCTACTATGTAAGTAGCGACAGGCTCGAGAAACTGTCAAACGCGACATATTGACAGAATGGCTATGGCTCTAATGTCACTATGTCGCGTTTGACAGCTTCTCGAGCCTGCCGCTACTTACATAGTAGGCCCACTGGTGGGCCGCAGGCAGTCCCCGATATGAGGACTATTTCACCCCTAATCCCAGTGATGTGATTAGGGGTGAAGTAGTCCCTAATATGGGACACCTTACACTTTTTAAATTGATAAAATTTTAAGTATTTTAACTTACGCGACATCAAGTCCTTCCACATGCGAAATGAGGTAGCTGAGTAAAATGAGCGGTAGGAGTGGCCGTCTCCCCTGCTCAGCCGGTTAATAATCCTCGCCAGCATCCTGGCTGCATCGGGAATCACTTTCGGGGCTATCCTCTTCAAATTGGCGCATTCCCACTGGAAACCAAATGATAGAATAATCCTTTGACCCTTTATAAGGCAAAACAACTTTATAAAATGCATTCGTTTTCGAATTTATGTTTGAGAATATAAGGTTAAAATTAAGGTGGCAATATAGTGGCCACTGCATTGTAAACGTTTCAATGAGAGAACGCGGGCTGCGGTACGATATTCGAGTTTATACCCAGCCTGTACCACAGAGTGCGCCCGCTTTCTATGGGCCAGGCTGCAAAAAACTCGGGTATCGCCCCACAACCCGCTGCTCTTTCCCGTGTCTTTAGGTTCGCGGTTTAAGTCATGAAATAAATTAAGTGAAAATTGTACGAAAAAATTATGCTCAAAAGTACAAAATAATTGTTGTCGTCTGGCTAGATTGGCCAGCAAGTGCTGACTGTGGGTCTATATTAAAACCCATAATTAAAAATGTATATATCGGAAATCCATAATCGATAAATGTCATAACGATTAAAATCCATAATTTTGAAATACATAATTTAAAAGCCCTAACTTTAATATGAATACTGTTAGTATGTATAATAAATTAAGAAAAAAAATAAGATGCTGTTTCTCTGTCTCTGTTTTCTTCTTTTTTACCAAAATATCTTAAATTTATGATTTTGAAATATTATACAATTATGGATTCTAATAGTTATGCTAAATAATGGTATGTATTTTTGAATTATGGATTCTAATTGTTATACTATTTAAAGTTATGGCAAGTCTGTTATGGATTTTCATAATAGGGATATTTATGTTATGCAATATAAGGGGCACCCGCTGACTGTACTATCAAAATCGAGAAAAAGGACCCACATAATTTAGTCTGCGAGATTGGTAGGCACAGAACACTATTACTCCTTCGGTAGGTATTTTGAGCCATTAACTTTATCAATTTTAACAAAAGAAACGTTTTTTCTATCATAAACATTCATCTTTTGCTATCTATCTATCTACGCCAGCTTAATACCTTGTATCTATTTAAAGCCTAGACTAGACATTATTATTATTCATAATCAATAAGTATTTTTGTACTTTTGAGAATAATTTTGTTTGTACAATTTTTCACTTAGTTTCACGAACTATTTTCAGTACCTAGTCAAGGAGAAGGAGAGAGAAAACCGACGACATATTTTAGTCTTGTTATATAATCTTGGTCTACAAATAAATTGTAGAAGTACTATAAAAAACTACCGACATAATGAATGTATCTAATTTTAAATGTGATGAAATAAAATGAGTTTTGCTTGAGAGGTTAGCTTGGTATGTCTAGTTTAGAAATAAAACAAAATGTCGGCAAGGAAATGGCAACCAGCCATACGCGTTATCTGCTTCTGCACAATAAAAATAAAACTATTGATGCATTGTACGAGTATTTATGTATTTATCAAAGAATGTTTTGAGGAATACAAAAATAGTAAAAAAAAAATAATGTTTATTACGACATCCACATATGAACGCAAAAAAACAAGAAAGTAAACATTGAACAGACTGTTACATAAAAAATACTTGATAATTTAAAAATTTACTGGCCTCTACTTGCCAATTTTCGTAACTGTTGAGAAACAAGGTAAATGCGGTTGTACATTTTTTTTACGCAGTTTTTGGTGAATTAAGTATCATTCGAACTATGACAGATGGAAACAATTTAAGTGATTCGTACTTTGTAGAAACAGGATAATATTAAATAAAAATCTCTAGATAAAATAAATAAATAAATAAAATAAATATGTGGGACATCTCACACACGGCCATCTGACCCCAAACTAGGCAGAGCCTGTACTATGGGTGTCAGACAGCTGATATATATATAAATATACAACACCCAGACACAAGGCAAACACAAGTGCTCATCCATCACACGAATGTTTGCCCTGGGCGGGATTCGAACCCGCAACCTTGTGCTTCGTAGGCAGATGTACTACCAACTAGGCTACGAGGCCGAATATCAGTCTGACTGTACTAAATCTCACTACACTCACCTTCAATAATTTGTTACCGTTTATCATGTTTTTAAAAGCATCTGTGTTTGGGAACTCTTGCCAAGAAAATTACGTGAATATCCATAAAGCACGATTTATATGCGATTACTATTACGCGAGCTCGCTGAAATACGTGGGCGTAGCCGGGTTGTTTACACTATATTGTGTAATAAGATTAACAGCACCTCAGTGCAATGATGCTGAGATAAGTTGCTACAAGCAACAAACAAATGTTGATTAAAAATATTGTAAGTTGCGTTAAGAAGTATGAAGACATTTTGCTACTTATGGACAATTGCGAAAGGAACATAGAAAGAAGCGTTGATTACGCCCAGTGTTACTATTTATTAATCTGTGACCCAGGAAATGAAGAATGTTCATATAATTCATAGACATCTAATTGATGTTTTTGAATCACAGTTGTATGTACTCAATGTATGAGTTTCATTTGCATTCTTTGTTATATTAATAACTAACTTCCGCCCGCGTTTTCCCGTGGGAATGAGGCATTTTCCCGCGGGAAAAGGTAGCCTATGTTACTCAGGATTAATAACTTGACTTGATTAATACTTGATTAGGGAGTGTTATAATGAATACAATTTTTTTATTTTTTTTATTTTTTGGACATATTCTAAGAGATGTCAATGAGTCAATCTTGGGTTGCTTTAAGCTTATTTTAAAAGTCTTCGATGTTTGTATTGCTAAAAACAGAATCAATAAAAAAAGACTTTTTTGAAAAGGCTACCTGTAGTGGGAAATGAAAATAATAATAAAATTTACAGAAAAATGTATAGTCAGTGAAATTGAGCAAAACCTAATATTGACTAGTTAGTTATGTATTGTATTTACTTACTGCTAGGTGGTTGGAAAGAGCTTAAACCAAAGACTAATTTAGAATAAGGTTAGTCCGAAAATCCTTTATAATCACAATACAAGCATTGTTTTATATCACACATCTTTGGTTTAAGCTCTTTCCAACCACCTGTAAGCGATGCAAACAGCTGGTATGCACCTTGTGATCATTCCAAGCATCCCTCTGGCACACGCTACCGCAGTAGTGCACAAACTGGCATCCCGAACACTTGAGCACCTTGCCCCTGAAATAAGGACATTGGCATAAGACTGATTTAGTCTTTGTTTACATTTTGATTTTACTTTTTTTTATTTATGATTAGCAGCCATCTGAAATGGGGAATAATAAAAATATTTCTGGATTCTATTGTTGTTGTTTTAGTTTTCAGGATGTATGTAGATTAATATTGATATTGTTGGATATTTTTGTAGATCGATTTAAACATTAGTTATTTAATTCCAGTATTATTTATGAAGTAAAATATTTTTTTATTTATTTATAATGTTGGTAAAAAGCTCTTGAAATACTAGTACAGTGTTTAACTTCTTTTTAGTAATTTTATCTGTTATTTACAAAAAAATAGGATGACTAAATAAAGTTTATAGTAAATAAAGATAGCAATTACTGAAATAACAATGCTATAATTAACACATTTCACAGAACATTCATCCCTTTAGGGTGAACAGAATAGTACCATACTATAAATCAAAGCACAGCAGCTGGTGGAGGTATGTTTGAAAGTACATCACTTTTTGTTTGATGATGTAATGTAGCTTTTAAAGACTAATTGAAAAACTTACTTTTCCAAGCAGTTATCACAACGAAAGCCTTTTTCCTTAGACGATAAAACGAAGGCAAATGGTTGCTCTGTTATGATCAGATCTCCTGCCTTGATGCTGGAGCCAGTATTCCTGAACTTATTCTTCATCCTAGCAGCTTGCTTCAAGATGAGATACAAAGAGAATGAAGTTGACTCTGACCGAGAAGTCACTTATACAAAGATAAAAATCGAGAAACATTTATTTCTTGGAATGTATGTGAATGTTCTCTCATGCCGCGCTCGATCGATATTTGCACACGCGCGTATGTATGGAAGTAACCTGAAATATTAGTTGGTTGGCCCCACTACCTGCTGTTCCAAAATTAACTACCTTCCCTCTGGCAGTTACATTATTTTTAGTGCCACAACCGAAACGAAAGACAACAAACAAAACCCACAAAGTCCCACAACACAACAGAAATAGATTAGAACCTCGAAAACTGACACAAAACGGACAGCTGACAGTGACAGCGCTGGTTTTTTTTTTAATGTTGCACGCTTAGGCAGTTATTTCACTGGCTACAGCGACAAAAGACGAAAGGGACGCAGTTATGCGTTAGAATGAAATACAAATACACCGCGCTCACTCTTGCGCATAACTGCGTCCCTTTCGTATTCTCTTCTGTGTTTGACTACCGTGAAATACCAGCCTTAGGCACCTATTTCATTGGCGACAAAGACGAAAGGGACGCAGTTATGCGTTAAAATGAGATACAAATACACCGCGCTCACTCTCGCGCATAACTGCGTCTCTTTCGTCTTTTGTCACTGTCGCCAGTGAAATACCTGCCTAAAAAAGCGCAGTAGCCGTCAACGTCAAATACACGTGTTTTGTTGATATTTTGGTGTTTCAGTTTAAAATCTAAGTTTATTTATTTAGACAGAACTAGATCATCAAATAACATGTCTCTGGTCCTAACAAAAGCGGCGCTTGCTATAAAGAATGCAGACAAGAACTTCCAGGTTGTGAAATTTGAAGCTCATAAACCGAAGAAAAAACAAGTTTCTGAAGTTACAAATCCAAGTGATGCGCGTGAAAGTCGCTTCGTAAAGAAGGATTTGGACCTCAAAAAGATTCGCCACGAGGTTGTGAAGTTTGGCATGTCCGGATTTCATGGGAACAAAAAGGAAGAGGCTAAAATAGCACTCGCCGTGAGTTTAGGTTAGTACTTAGCAGTACTATGTTCTTTAAAATCTTTCTTCTAGATAATGTCTGTACGATCATTGCCAAAAGGTAATATGTAGAGCGTAATAATATGTAGGGTCAGAGAGTCAACTTCGTAGAATCGGGCCCACTGCCTTAATAATTTTGTGTTAAAAATAAACTATGTATGTATCTACTTCTATGTAGCCATCTTATTTAATTTCCTCCTCCATTCAATACAATTGAAAAACTAAAATTAAAAAATCTATTTAAGGTGCTAAACCTCCAAGACGGGAGTATATGAACTACAAAGAGCTCATGGAAAAGAGAAAACAAGAGAAACAGAAGGAAAAAGAAGAGAGACAGCAGATGATCTCTAAAAGTATTCTGCACAGCGTTGGCAAGAAGAAGAAGAAGACTAATAATGATGTTGGACATCTACTTGACTCTTACGGCAAAGTGAGTTTAAAATGAGTTCATATTATTACTAATTTAGATCACAATTTCATTTGACATACGGATAACAAGATTTAGTAAAAAAAATAAAGAAGTTTTTTAGCTAAATAAATAAAATAAGAAAAATAATATAATAGTATGGAATGGAATGGTAAATGAGTAAAGTTATATAAAGTTTTATGTATATACAGGTTTTCCCGTGGGAATGATGCATTTTCCGCGGTAAAAGGTTGATGCATTTTCCGCGGTAAAAGGTAGCCTATCTCTTTATAACATTAGTATGATTACTGAAATAGACAGTTTTAAATTATATTTTTTTAAAATATGAAAGCCTGGAAAAAAATGTACTAATTATTAAATCTCCAAATGGTTTTCGTATTTCTACCTCTCACAAAACATTAAGCATACCTACCCAATTCATCTCTCTTATTGTTTAACACATAAAACATGTAACTTACTTTTTAATTTCAGGTTCAAAAGAAGGATTTAAAACAGAAGAAGGATGATAAAAAACCTAAGAAAAAGAAAAAGCTTCTGTAGTGTGTTAAGTTTATGGTTGTACTTAGACATAAGTTGTAAATAAAAATTAATTATCTATTACACAGTTATTTTAAAGATTGGGCTATCTGTACCATTACCACCTACAATTACTAAATAAACATAGTAACCCATCAATATAATTTGTTATATGTCACAGAGAGATAAGAAAACCAGGGATTTTACGAAATTCCCAGGGAATTTACAAAATATTTCTCTAGAGATTTACCTGACGTCCTCATTTTCCAACTACATCTTACAAAAGCCAGCACGTTATGCAACTGGACGCTCGCTGTTCGAAATTCACCCCTACCACTACGGAATACGGGCGCTCGCACTCAAGGTCAATAAGTCCAGCCGCATGTGCTGGCTACTGTACATTGTAAGTATTTCGAAACGGCATACGGCATGTGCTACTAGAGTTTGGCTATTGAAAGTAGACAATCGATGTAATTAGAAAACACTACTGGCAACAAAGTTACATAGAAAAAAAAAGCGGCCAAGTGCGAGTCGGAATCGCCCATGAAGGGTTCCGTAGCAGCCAGTAACATAATATAAAAGATTTTGTAGTTCGTTGTAACTTTGATCGATGTTTCTTTGATAATAGTGAAAGGTAAATTGCGGTTTACGATTTATGACGTATTAAAAAAAAACTACTTACTAGATCTCGTTCAAACCAATTTTCGTTGGAAGTTTTCATGGTAATGCACGTCATATATTTTTATTAGTTTTATCATTCTCTTATTTTAGAAGTTTGAGGGGGGGGACACACATTTTTCCACTTTGGAAGCGTCTCTCGCGCAAACTATTCAGTTTAGAAAAAAATGATATTAGGAACCTAAACATCATTTTGGAAGACCTATCCATAGATACCCCACACGTATGGGTTTGATGAAAAATTTTTTTTTGAGTTTCAGTTCTATGTATGGGGACCCCCTAAATTTATTGTTTTTTTTTTCAATTTTTCTAAAAAAATCTTAATGCGGTTCACAGAATACATCTACTTACCAAGTTTCAACAGTATAGGTATTATAGTTTCGGAATAAAGTGGCTGTGACATACGGACGGACAGACAGACAGACAGACAGACAGACATGACGAATCTTTAAGGGTTCCGTTTTTTTCCATTTGGCTACGGAACCCTAAAAAGTATCAAATTAGGTAAATCCCTTTCGGCTGAGATGATGATAGAATCGGGGTTGCAACGATGTTTTTTTTAAAATTTGCCGCGTTTTTTCATTGTCTACTTTCAACAGCCAAACTCTACAAGACGTAGCCCCTCGGCCGTTCGTGTTTGTAGTAATGTAGTAATCCACCCTGTCTATATACAGCGTTCCATATACCACACCACTAGACTCGATGCAAACCTATTTACGATTCTGTGCAGAACAGTTTAATATCCAATTTGTATCCTGTTCTATCTGCTCCGCCATTTGTTTGCAGCAGAATTTTATACATAGATGTTGAAATATGACCCTTTCGGCGAGGTAGGTCACTTTCTTTTTTTCGTTACATTCTGGATTAAGCACACGTTTAGCTTTAAACAACAGTGTACGCCTGTCAATTTTGTCATAGCAATTTTGTTTAATGCACCCATACACCCAGACAGAATAACTATGCAACAATTAGTACCTACTTTTTGGCCGACATTACAACATTTACTTTATATTTTCATTTTCGATGTTTTTTGTTCGAATTTCGATGTGGACCATAGTCTAACAAAACAAAGTCTTCCATTCGGACCACGTGACTGATACAAGCCTACGTCATCTTGCGCTGTTCATCCTTGTCTATTAGCACGCATTCGACAAGGACGAACAGCGCAAGATGATGTAGGCTTGTGTCAGTCACGTGTTCCGAATAGAAGACCTTGTTTTCTTGGACCACGGTCTGCACGTTGTTAAAAGGGCGGAACTTTGCAAGACCTCACTTTGATGCAGAGCAGACTACTTCGTCTGATTGTCCGGCAACAGGATCTGGATGAATCTTATGCCTCCTCTACACATGGACAGATTCATCGGCAGATGCGTCCGCGCATATGTAGAGTAGAGTAGAGTAGAGGGCTAGAGAGGGGGTGATTTGGGCATCTCTGGTTGGTAGGTATTTAACGTTGGCAGATCCATCCGCCAGTCTTCCGTTTGTTGTCGGTTTTTGTGGCACGGATCAAAGGGTTCGAGTGCTCGGCAGTCTGTCTGTCCACACATAGTACGAATGACTAACATAACATACATAACTATTTGCGTGCGGTACGTCTTGCATCCCCAATCTAATATCAAGGCAAGTGTAGGGATAGCCAGTTACGAGTAAATAGAGCTTATTTAATGTTGTTGCCATTTACTTCATACCACTACCATAATAATTAAAAAGTTGATATTAACATTTCGACGAAGATGTTTCACCGACACATCACCGCAGCTTTTAGCTGTATACACTCCAAATGGGGCAAACCAGTCAACATGCACGTACTGTAATGCCTGTGAAAGGTTGTCTACTAGCCACCATTGAAAATCCAACAGCCACATTCTTCAAGTCCGGTGAAGCTTGATTGGTCGTACCTTTTCGACACAAGCATAGGTCAATAAAAAAAAACACATTCTCTTGTGAAGAGTATCACAAGACCATTAAACGAAGACCGAAGCCTTATTCATGCAAAGAAGAACTTATTCAACAAAGACAGACCGAGCGACAGATCCATTTTCTAATGTTTCTGAGGCTGTGGCCATAGATATGTGACTGACTTATCCATCCAATGTTAGATCATCAGTAAGTACGATCATCGCATGAATCTATAGTGCTTGAAGAATTGAAGTCGTTAATTGAAGATTTGAAATCACCTCTGGAAGAAACTGCCGATGGTGCTGTAATCAACGAATCTGACAATCGCTTTGCAGATGTTTTAGAAAGATGAATGAGCTGGAGAGCAAGTCCAGTGAAGCTTGATTGGTCGTACCTTTTTGACACAAGCGTAGGTCAATTATAAAAAAAAAAGAGCTGGAGAGAATATTTCAACAATTAAAACAGAAAGATTTTTCTTACGTGTTGAAGAGAAATATAAAAAGTCTTTACGGTAATATAAGTTAAGTTACCTACACGTTTTTGTAATATTTTATTATTATATTGTTTTAAAATGTATTGTTTATATTGTATTAAAAAAGCTACATAGGTTTTATAAACTTATTATTTATTTTTCTTTCATTTTCATTTAAAAATCAAACAACATTTTCAATGTTAAATATTCTATATTTGAAAAATAACTAGGCAGGTATAATTAAAATATTTACATCAACATAAATACAGTAGGTAGATAATATTATGCAGGCAAGTTCATTTTACAATAAATAAATTTAACACATTATTATGAAAATACACAGTACATTTTTTAAAACTAAATTAGTTATTATTATACTTAAACATAAGGTTCAAAGTATTTAATAGCAGTCGTCATAGGCTTTTCGTTGATTTTGTTCGTTGATAGGTTATTTTTGACTCTCATCTTAATATCCTTAGGTTTAAGAACGCTTTTATGGTTGGCACTAGGAGGTCTTAAGCCTAAATAACTCTTACTAGGCGAAAATATAGACTTAGAACTAAGACCAGACGACTCGAGGAAGAAATCAAAAGATCCTTTTGGTTTTGGAGCGTTCTCCGCATTATTTAGGATCATTCTTGGCTCGCATTTAACAGTATTGTAAGATCCACTGTTACTTCCAGAAGAATTACTTGACTCAATATCGGAATTCCTCACAGACTCAGTCTCTAAATTCTCTATATTCGAAAGGAGATCAGGCTTATTAGACAGCTTTGCGTTTTTTGATTTGTTCACATTCTCGTTGTTGTCAAGAAATGTCTCTATTTTTCCATTCTCATTATTGCTATTGTTATTATTATGCTGTTCTTTTTCAGGTACGATAGTGAGTAGATGTTCCGTAACTACATCCGACATGGAGCCATCGCTGCTACCAGAGCTGATCCGATATTCCTCTGCAACTATGCTCCCCAACTCATCGTCTATCTTAAACTCCTCAAAGTTTTGCGACAAATCAAATTTGTCTATGTCATCGAAGTACTCAGCTTTATGCATTTCAGCGTTGCTAGCCTGTATTTTGTCAGGCCCGTGGCTGAACTGGTTATCAAGCTCAGTCAAGTTGATCTGCTTGGTCCCACTTTTTCCCCCTTTGTTGATTTCTGAAAGTATTGAAGACACGGTGTTGCCCATTTGAATCGAAGCGCGAGGGTCCAGTTTTGGTTGCAGAGCGTGCACGTTGAAGTTAGTTAAGTAACTGTCTGTCTGTTGAAAAGAACGGTTTGGTTCCTCACTTGGTTTGTCATCTTCATCAGGGATAATGATTTCAGTTACCTGCGGGAGTTTCGGTATGTCCTTGTCACTGATTTTGTTTTGGATCCGTGGCAGAGAGACGACCTTTGCGACACTGTTTCTCTGACTGACAGCATGTACTGGGTACTGTTCATTATGGATTTCAACCGTTGGCTGTGTCAGTAGCAACTCTCTCTTCCCCTGGCTGACTACTGGAACATTTATCTCTGAAATGGAGCAGTAGTCCGGTTCTACATTACAAATAGTTGCTACTTGTCCCACTTTTCTCATCTTAACATCTGCAACCCGTTGGTTAGCCGCAACGGCTTCAGAGTCTATCGATTCTGTCGGTGGTTTAATAGGGTTTTCAGCTTTCCATTTAGCTGACAGATTCTTTGGTTTAGGCGGCAGTGCAGGAGGAGTTCGTGGTACTTTTCTTTTATTGAAAACTTTCATGCCACCGAGATCATTCTCGGGCTTCTTTTCAGGAACATGATTAACATGACGACTTTCTATATTGGCAGCAAGATTCTTGACTATTGAGCCTTTTATTTTTGGAGTGTTATCTTTGTTGCTAGGTGGTAACGGCACAGGTCGTGATTGCGGAACTGGTTTCGGCTCAGCATGCTTTGTAATGATTGGCTCGTACTCATTACTGTAAATGCTTTGAATCTCATATTGGTAACCCTGCGCAGTATTGGGTACTTCATAGCTGTGTTCAGATGCAGTTTCCAAACTGAACTTGACGATTTTATTTGCTCTTCTGTCTGCGCGTGGTAGCGAATTATTATTGTTGTTATTGCCTCTTATTTTTTCATCATAGGAAATACTATTTAGAGTTGAAAATTGAACCCGCTTAGTAGTAGATTTTGGACTTGGAGCCTCGCTTGACTTCGAATTATCGTTACTACTATCGTCCAAAGAATTTTGGAGAAGAATTTGATTGACGCATTCTAATACTGGATTATTTTTGTAAATTTCATGACAAGGACTGTCGTCGGCATCGCTAGTACTGGCATACCAGTTTTCAGTAGTTTCAATATTGGTTTTACTATCGAGATTGTTGGTTTTATCTTCAAACCTATGAATTAATCTGTCATTGTTATTTTTTAATAAATTGTTGCACAGAACTTCATTTCGAGCCGATATCATTTCGGCATTTAGAATACCATTATTGAAGCCAGCAGTTAATGAGTTTTCGTTGGATTTTGACTGAGCCTTAAAAGAGTCTCTTTGGTCCATACAATCGGTGTCTTGTTCTGGATCACTTACATTGCAATACCAAGGTTTATCTGTTCTCTCTTCTTGAAGCACATTGTTCAAGAAAACCTGTCTATTGGCTTTGATTTCATCAGATCCTTGTCTTTTTATTCCATGAAGTCTCTCCATCTTCGTTGAGTAGGTCTTATCCGAATCACTTAAGACGGTATCTTGCTCTTTTTTAGCTTCTCCTATAAGTTGATCGATTTTTTCAGATGCTCGTCTGATGTCCTTGGCAATGAGATTAGCTGTGATATCGTTTTCATCATGATTCGCTTGATAGCTTATACCCACACATTCTTCAGCACTACTGCTGTTATTCATGTGATTATGGTAATTCTTCTGGTTATTGGAGAATTTATTGTTATTTTTATTTCTTCCAGAGTACTTTCTAGACCTCCTGAAAACGTCTCTTCGAACAAAGGCTTGTTTATTCTTTATGAAGGTGCCTTTGCTACCAGCGCTGACTGTATTACTTTCTTCACTTGAGCTGGTGTTGCCATACACAACATCGTTTTTAGGCAGCTGAAAGCTTTTGCTAAGTCTTGTGTTTTTTTGAAAAGCGGGCGGTGAATTCCTTTCCCGGAAACTGCAGCTTCTTACGAATGAATTTTGAAACCTGGAATCAGTGCTCTCTAAACTCTGAAACTCTGGATCAGTTTCGATGTTGGTTTGTTCGCTGGTGAACCCAAGCAGTTGCTGACAGTTGCTGCAGTAAGACTTGCGAGCTTTGAGCTTGGCAATTTCTTCTTGCTGGGATTTGATGATTTTTTCTTTTTGATGGAGAGCGATGTGGATTTGTTTTTGCTCTCTGGTCAGGCGGGATTCGAGAAGGACTAGGGAGCGTAGAACTAGGGCTAGTTGGTCTTGTCGAAGGCGCCTTTCTTGGGTTGCCCTCTTGTCTCTCGCGGCGAGCGCCTGTCCAGCTTCTACCAGCTGGTGCCTCTGCTTGAGTACCGATTCCGACTGCTGCTGCAGCGCACTCCTAACCGCATCCAGCTCCCGCCGCAACTCCATCGCCTCTGAACTGCTGTCCATCTGTAAATAAAAAATATTTTTTGTTATTATTGCATTCAATGTCGTATACTTTCTATAGTAACTACACACAGTCACGAAACGAATTCATGTCAAGTCTATAGATACTATCGTGTGGTTCCCGAATTATCGTAGAACCAATCCCCGTTTTCCTATGGGTGTTGTATCGTATGCGATTAAAATGACATGTGACTCCAGGAATGGACAATAGCGTTCACCTTTGTAACCAATACAAACGATCCCCAACACATCTGCTAAGCGGCTAAGCTTAGGAATTGTGCAGTAAGCAGCACATGTGGCTGGACATTCGTACTACGAAACTCGCTTCTACTGCTGCGGAATAATGACGTTCTGAAGATCAACATGACTAGCCGCACGTGCTGCCTACTGGACCTTCCGTCTAAGGTGGAATTAAAGCTTCTCCGTTATTTGCCGATTTGTGAAGTGGCTGTACCTATTTAGTAGACAGAGAGTTAAAATTGACTAATCATCATCATCATCATTTCAACCAGTAGACGTCCACTGCTGGACAAAGGCCTCCCCCAAAGATCTCCTCAACAATCGGTCCCGCGCTGCCCGCATCCAGCGGCTTCCCGCGACCCTCACCAGATCGTTGGTCCACATTGTAGGGGGCCTGCCCACGCTACGTCTTCCGGCGCGTGGCCGCCATTCAAGAACCTTTTTTTCCCAACGGCCATCAGTTCTACGTGCAATGTGCCACTTAAGTTTCGCGATTCTCCGGGCTATGTCGGTGACTCTGGTTCGCCTGCGGATCTCATCATTCCGCATTCAATCACGCAAGGAAACGAAACTTCAAGCATAGCCCTCTAGTTTGACTAATAAACTCACTTAATTAAATTGGTGCGTGATTCCAATAGTCCAAAAAATTGACACACGTTCCGTTTCGAAAGTTTGAACTGAATTTGCTCGTAGAATTTATAAAGACACGTCTGTTAGGTAGTAAACGAACTTCACTAGTGTTCCTAACATAGTAATAGAGTCAACAAGACAGTATTCAGTAGATCGGTCAAAGTCCATAGTCTAACAGGTTGTTAGGTCATCGTTCTTTGATATACTTATAAACAAACATTGTACTACAATTTCTAGGACTTATTTATTGCTAGGACTTATTTAAGGCAGCGTAGAAAATTTATGTACCTACATGAATACTTAGGTTCATAGGTGATACGTTTATCAATACATACCTATAAGTAGGTATGTATGTATTATACTGTTGTCTAAATTGACTAAAAGTACCTAACGTATGAATAAATAGGTATGCCTACAACTACAGAACATGATACAAAACTTACCTATCTATATAATTTCTTTATAATTATTTGATTGCTTAACATAAAAAGAAAGTTGCGTAACAACTGGTTTCCTGCACAGCAATTAAATAAATAGGTCCCTCGATTAAGTGTATGTCACATCACATCATAAGTTATTAAACTCAATAAATTACAAAACTATTTATAAGTTTATGACAATTCATCACGAGATTTAATTAGGGACAGAAAGATAAATGTACTTTCGAAGAAAATAAATTCAATATTAGTATTTAATATATTATATTCAATGAATACCACGGTAGATATCCCGTTTTAAATCTTAATAATTAGTTATAATATAAATTATATATTTTTTTCTGGGACTTCAATACATACAAACATTGTCATGCATTCTGCGATCTACTTTTGTAGGTATGTAATGTAACAAACAATCACCAATGGACTTTGCACTTGTTCTTAATAGCGCGAAACTCCGCGAAAGTGCACATTAAACGTAATCAATTATTTGTTTACCTTCCGTAAGCTGTAAATCATGCATCCAGGCAAAAGATTTGAATGTCAACAGCACAATAGCCACGAGGTTGTAAAATACGTCATGCTCTTGCGTATAATGGTATCTTTTAATAATTGAGAAACGATTAAAGAAATGGTTCCGGGTCAAAAAGCTAAGTAAAAGGAAAAGAAAAACGCAATTAATAGCGTGACGTTTTTTGTGAAGAAAGGTGTAGATACGTTGATAATTTGTGTATTATATTACTATATTTCACGTTCGAAATTCTGTGTGAGCAGGATTTTTCATGATGTCGTTTACTTACTTCTTTTCAGGACCTAAGCAAAAAAAAACTAGTAACTTTACCAGAAAGTAGGTAAATATGTATTATGTAATCTTTTTATTACAACTTGCCTTGCGAAGGACCGACACATAGGTACATCTGAAATCAGTCCCATGTGGTTATCTAAGTGTTTTTTTTTTCAAATTGTTTCATACCGAAAAACCCTCGTTCAATTCAAAATGTATATTTTTACAATATTATTTATTATAGCGGGGAATTAAGGGAAAGAAAAGTCTATTTCCCTTTTATAGTTTGTGGTTCATTTAAATGTGTTAATATTCAATATCGTGCGTAAGTGAATAAAAAAGTGCGTTTAAAGTAAAGAGAGAATTTCATTGTCGAGGCTGCCACACCACCTCGTTACAGTAGGTACCTATTACTTCGTGTTTAGGTAACTAAACTAGCTAACTCAATTGTTAACAATTCAGTACATTCTTAACACGTGCGACGCGATAACAATAACGGTTACTGATAATGCTTATTACGATCCCCTGTTAGTCGCTTAACCGTATACGGAATTTTACTGATAAACGTGTTTGCCAATTTGCGATTATTTATTAGGTATATCATCGTCACAAATCAATATTGATTTAAACGTAGCTGCTGTCGTCACTGATGGCGTGAAGTCTAGTTTGACGTCAATATTATTTTAATTCTGTCACTGAATTATGGATGTTAATTGTTCTAAATAAATTATTTTACTCTATGTATGTAGTAAATGTTTTTGAATGGCGGCCACGCGCCGCAAGACGTAGCGTGGGCACTGGGCAGGCCCCCTTCAAGGTGGACCGACGATCTGGTGAGGGTCGCGGGAAGCCGCTGCATGCGGGCAGCGCGGGACCGATCGTTGTGGAGATCCCTTTGTCCAGCAGTGAACGTCTACTGGCTGAAATGATGATGATGATGATGTATGTAGTAAATAAAACATCTCACTCAACTATAATTTTTAACATGTTTTGACTTTTCAATTTCATTAAAAAGATTATTTGACTAGCCTAGCCAGCCAGTCAACATCCTTAATCTATCTACTACCTATCTATCTATAATATAGTAAAACTGTAGAGGTCAAATGTCTGTACCTACATAGAATAAAAATGCTAAAAACCGAGTCAGAGGGATATAGGAAGTGAAATAGATTAGAACAAATACAAATACTTTTTTGTTTCTCTGTCTGTATGTACGGGCTAATCTCCGAAACTGCTAGACCGATTTCAATGAAATTTTGCACCTTATATATCCCCGTTTAACATCTTAAATACTTTTTACTACGGGAAAATATCTCATTTCTACGGGAAACTCTGCATGGAAAAGTAAAAAAAACAACGCGGGAAAACTTTTCGTGTGGGTGGTTTAAAAAATGTTACTAAATTATTAACTGTCACACTTACAAGTTGTTACGTTGGTAATATCACGTAAAGCCCGACCAAAAACATAAAAAAACCTCGCCATATGGCGGAATTTCAGTAAAACTAATTTTATAGTGTAAATTGTTGCCATAAATATTGTTGGCGACTGGCTGATGCAGCCTCCTTCGTTCTTGACCCTGTGCTTTTTGTATATGCTTGTTTTTTCAGTCTTTGGCTGGTTCTGCCCTTTAGTGGTTGTGAGTAAAATTAATAATTACCTAAATACTTGTTTCCATTACAAATCATATACAGTCCACTTTTTCATTCAGTAGCTATCATTTTGGTCCTTTTAATATGCAACAAATTCCGAGTTGTCTATTTGGTTAATGCACGGTCAATGTAATCAATGTGATGTGATCTCTAGCTGTTGTTACATGGTAAGTACTGTACACAGATGGCGCTGTTAGTTTTCAAAACTCGGTATCGTTGTGTTTACGCGGTTTAACGACACTGAGAAGTATTTAGCCCGAAGTTCTCGTCGTTTTTGCGGATTTCGAAATTTTTGAAAGCTTGTTGCTAATATCAGTGACACGGCTTAACAAATGGGAATAATCTATACAAATAAAAATGTACGTACAGGTCGCTAAGAGATACCGTAAAAAAAATTATATAGTGTACTTGTAGAGTTATATAGTGTAAAAGTTACCATATATTTAGAGTTTTGTCTGTTTATCTGTCTGTCAGGTATCTACTGATGTAGTCGGCGACACTTAGCCTCGCTCGGGCTAGAATTCACCTGAGCTTGACCCTTCTTACTTGGTATGTGTGGCTTGCATCTAACCGTCATAGTTACTAACTGGTAACAGACAAGATTAATTGGTTTACTAGTTTGTAAGTAGCACTTAACTATTAAGTTCAACTGTCGGTGATATGTTTGAGCAGGAAGTGGGGGCATTGACAGCAGATAAGAACGCATGGTAATTTGTTTGATGATACTGCAATAGAATTTGTGTGTTCAAGATTTGGTAGACTATCCAGACCATAAAAATTTAGAAAAGAAATTCCAACCCTAAGTATAAGAAAACAGAATGACTGAATGTCGATTTTCCCGTGCGTGGGAATGATATATTTTTCCACTGTAAAAGATAGCGTAGTCCTTTCTTAAGGTCTGTTCTATCTCTGTACCAAGTTAAATCAAAATCAGTTAATAGTGTCGAAGGTTCAGTGGTTACAAACAGACAGACAGAAAGAGTTACTTTTTCATTTAATCATAATAAAATTATTCAAAAGAGACTTCTGAGAATTCTGTCAACTAGATCAGATCACATTGTCAGGATCGGGTCGCCTATATAACGTCTCTTACTCTATGGCTTTTGCTAAGCAGTGATTAATACCCTGTATTTATGACTGACTTCTATTGTTATCAGCTGTCAACTGTTAGAGATTCGTAAACACACGTGATCCAAGTTGCCTCTGTTCTCTTTATCTTATCTTCTTTGCTTAAAATAATCGTGTTAACTATACTATGTTTTCTTTACCGTGACTCATATTTGAGCTGATCAAACTGTTTATAAACACATAAATTATATTACGGTGGCTGGCAGTGTCTTTACTTAAAATTTCAAAGGGAGGGCTCGAGCCTAAGAGCGTCGGTGGCCAAGTGGCTAGGCCCGTTGACTTCTATTCCGAAGTTCGCGGGTTCAAACCTCGGCCCGTAGCTACCAATGTGTTTTCGATTTTCGAATTCATATGTACGTTTATTCGACGCTCTACGGAGAAGGAAAACATCGTGAGGAAACCTGCACACACCTGCGAAGAAATTCAAAGGTTGTGTGTGAAGTTGACCCGCACTGGACCAGCGTGGTCGACTAAGGCCTATTCACCCTGGTATCAGGGTAGGCTCGAGCCCCTCGGTGGGGACATATATGAGCTGTTAACGACGAGCCTAACCTGAAGAAGAAGAATAAAGAGCTGAGAGAATGAATGAATGAATGATGAGATGATGATGATGGGGTGATGAAGAGATGTTTAGCCATGCTTATCAGAATCGTTTCACGTTACAACAGGTTTGAAATTAATCGAAATTGCACAACACATATCTAATTTTAAAATTGATTCTAAAAATACATAAAAACCACATCGTTATAAAAAAAGAGAAATTAGGAACATTACCCAATAACCATGCAAAACTAAAACGTCTGAAGGTCAAAGGTTTTACCAACAAACAGCTAAAAAAGGCAACGAAGCCATTTCAAAATTTCACAACACCATTCAAATATAGGAATATAGGAATGTGTTGCACACATTCCTATATTTTAACACCACTTTGAAAAGAAAGTAGTTGTAGTGTGAAAACAGAAGCCCAATTTTGTATGGAAACGCTAACATTGATATCGAGCCTATTATCAAACGCCTACGAGAGTAGAAACTATTGAGAGAAATTGAAAGTGGGCTTTTATTTTTACGACATTGTGGTGGACTAAATGAGTTCTGTGGTTCTTAGTAATTGATGGTTCTGATATAGATACTTTACTTACATTATTTATTTTCATGGCCACGTGTGAACGAGATATTCAGGCTGTATTTGCTCACTTTGTTTGTAGCTCTAATTTCACGAATAGTAAATTAATTACACAAACAACATACCAATCTACTCGTAGACGAGTCCGAATAGTTCTTAGATTTATGAAAACTTATCAGTGTTTTTATCCTAATCTGTATTATCTTACACCCAAATCTATTTTTCTATGAAAGCAGAACATACACACTGAACAATAAATATTGTTTTTATAACATTAGTGAATTTACTACGATACGTACTATAATAAATTCCTATTTATGAATAGGTGTTATGCCGATTCCCACCTGACAAAGCTGTAAAATTTGAGGTCGCTAACTCCATAAAAATATCTTTAGTTGGGGCACTAGGGCATCTTTATTAATGTAAATTGTATGTGTACCAGATTTAATTTTCTACTATGTAGGTAAATAATTTAAAATACTCGATTTTTTTATTGCTTAATGCATCAGTAACAATATTTTACTGACTACGTGCGAAATACGAGCTAGTTATTTATGTAAAGGTATTTATAACGTAGCATAAAATGGCAAATACAATTTTTTCCTCAATACACACGAAATCATAACGAAAATCTACAAAAAGCATCTGTGGTTTCACTACAAGAAAATGCCTGTGATATTGACCGTACATTGTACGCTTTCTTTTTCATTATCTTTTTTCACCTTGCATATTCATTGAATTACCAAGCGAGACGATATCACTTTATCTCTCCATTTGTTTGTCCAAACAAGCGGTTGCTGTGATAAAAAATATGCAAAAAGAACCGCCCAACGTGGGGCTCGAACCCACGACCCTGAGATTAAGAGTCTCATGCTCTACCGACTGAGCTAGCCGGGCTTCGGTAACAATGTTGAAAACGACAAATAGTTCAAAAAAAGGACAGACAAAATAAGCGCCAATTTCAAAGAATGTTTTGGAATGCGATACGACCGCACCTCTATAACAAATAACAAGATTTTATGTCGGAAATATCGATGTACGTGCGTGGGCGTGATTCGATTTTAGATTGACTGACAGTACAATGAGACCCTTTAGTAATAAAATAGATGAATACTGACAGCTGCTAAAAGTAGCCACAAGTGTTATGCTATACTTTTAGGTAAAAAAATCTTATTACAATTACAAGGCAGGCCATAATCTATTTCCTACATCACATCAGTATTTCTTTTAGTTCATCGTGGTCATCGTGGTGTATAAATATTATTGATTCCAATGTGTACAAAAAATTGATAACTTAAAGGTATGATGTTATTTATCACCAGGTTTGTTTTTCCTATAAATAATATATAAAAATAACTAAAATTAATTGAGGTCCGAAAAATCTTCATTTTAAAATCAATTAAAATTTATGATGCAATAATTCAAAATGGATTCCGCCGTTAAAAATTTTTACAAAAACAGCAAAAACATGTAAATTCTGAAAGCAAAAAAAAGTTCTATTTTCCAAGCTACTAGTATCAAACCACAAAAAGGTCTATAAGAAGAGCGTCGTCCGTGGCTTGCGCACGCGTCGTTTTTGAGTTCCTCGTTGGAACCGGTCGTTGCGAAAGCGCTCAAGGTTGACTGGGCTTTCTTTATTCAAATATGCACAGGAATGCACTGAGAGAACTAGCAGTAGCTGCCTATAAAAGGAGTAAAGAAATTGAGATGTTTATGAGACCCTTTTATAGAATTGACGATTCTGTATTGTATCTGAGGGGATTATTTAAGTACCTTCTGTTTACTACAAGAACCCAAGTATAACATTCTCCCTTGATAGAGAGTTTTGCCTTAATTTTTACTAAGTATCTAGTCCTATTATTTTAAAATTCTAAGCCGCGAAATATATTATGGCAAACTTCAGTCCAATGCTTTAATTAATCTTTCCTGAGCCTAACAAATTTGAGATCAATTAAAAATAATATTCCAATGTTCTCTTTAAAAAAAAAACATTAAGCTCAAGATAACTGAATCTTAAAATTAAAACAAATTTTATAAAATCTTTCGCGCCTTATTGCGGAATTTCAATGGAACTCATTTTATAATGGAAATTGTTGCCATAGTCGTAAAAATATACACGTGGCGCCCCCAGAGCAGGTTTTTTATTTCTTTGGTTAGACTTTACTTTTTAAGAGCTTTGTTTGGGTGCATAAGAAAGCCAGTTTAGGTCAACACAACTTCGCCTAATATATAAACGAATTCATGAAATTATCTCCAAAAACATTGAGGCTAGAATTATGCAACTATTATGCACGATCTTGCGTATCTGCACACACGTGATGTTAATATTTAACCATGACCGTATCGACACATGACTCAACGATTCGTCTGGCGACAAAGGTAATGCAATGTCCTTATCCGAGGTCGTCTGAATCAACCTCTTTCTTGCCTGTATTTCCAAAATCTTATGCAATGAAGAACCTCCACGATGAAATTGGAAGGTCTTGCTACGATGAGTTGAGCATTTCCTATTGTGAGGAAGTCTGTCAAGGAAATTTACTGTCCAAAGATGAGCTGCAACTGTTGATTTATTATGATAAAACCTTGGTTCGACTTCTTGACATTCGTTAAGAAGACCCTGTTACATGAAGATCAATCTAGCAATGAACTTATCTATACAGATATAATATAAGATATACCTACATTACGTAATAGCGATTTCAAAAATGTGTTATTTTAATTTGCCAACCATATTCTGTTTTCTATCTATCGATTATCAAGCTGAACATTTACAAGTATCGTTTATGGAAACTGGAGATGGTAATGAATCTATCCATACAGATAGTTATAATATAGCATGGTAAGGTAATGTAACCAGTCCACATGACGTCAAAATGTCTCTCGATGCTAATTTCCAAAATTTGTTATTTAAATATGTTGGTCATAAATTTTCTATGCGATAATCAAGCTTACTTGTCTATCAAAGTGACGTGTGGTGATTGTATATTGACCATGACCATGTAAGTGAGTTAACCAGTAAAGCTTCTGGTTGTTGTAATGTCCTCAGCCGAGGTCGACTTCAATGTGGATCTGATGGTGTCCAATTGTGATGTGAGATAATGGGTTGAATTAAGAATATATATAAGTCCGGTTGGCAACCTCCGCGATGTGGAAAAATTAAGACAAACAGATGGTAAACAAGTTACCTTAGTTAGAGCAAGCACACATTTAAATATGTAATAATAAAATTGATTTAACTTCTTTAATGTGTCTCATAGAAAATACGCATATTAAAAAAACAAGGGAAACTGTGGTGCTGTCATCACAAATTCGTATTAAGAGGAAGCTAAGCAAAAGGCAAGAACACACTTTCATAAGCATTGCGTGACACGTAAGCATAATAAACATCAAACGAGATGTCATGATAACCATGGGGTGAACGTTCCCACGAGCTTTTCTACCATTATTCTATTTCCACTGCTGCTGGCGAAATCGCCAAAACGAGGGCTAGTCACGGAGTAATGCTAGACATTACCCTCCTTTCTAAGACAAGCTGAATGGACACTTGATGTTAAGACTGCGGATAAAAAATAACAGGATAAATGGAGACTTCCTACTATTATTGCAGTGAAAATTTGTAGGTAAGTTTATAAATAAATCGATGGAGATCTTTCGGAAAAATCCTCGCAAATATTTTCCAGAAAATTTGCTAACCTCATTCCACATTACCGATTCCCCTGGTCAAAGATATCAATTCTACTTAATTATTTTCTTCAGTAGCTATGTCACCTGTACTATTATTTTTTCTGTGCTACGGTGTGCATGTTGCTGTTTTTTTACTTACGACTATCAGACGAGGAAACGAAAAGGAAGCAAAAATTACGTAAAACTTATTTACTTCAACTGGGTACTTAACGGTGTAATTGTTACTTCGCGTGTTCTAACGGAATTTTTACACAAATGGAGCAAAATAACTTTATAACAGTCGGTTATGGTCAGTTATTAAACAAAACGGTTCCGGAAAGAATGTTGAAGTCGCTGTTATAACTGAAAAGGTCAATATGTTGCATTTTTTGACATGATGAGCAAAACTCTGTGGTCAAGACAAACAGGAAGAATAGGTATGGTATTTTCTGAGAAAATACATTTTTATATTCGGTGATTCCCTTGTGATTCTACATAATAACTCACCTGTTGTGGTCTACAGGTCAGAGCGATCCGCCTACAGTCCAGAGATTTAAATTTTAATTCCATCATTAATAAAAATAGGCTAGGTAGGTACCGCAGTTAGTCGAATATTCGAAATCGGCTGTATGAGCTGAATTGACACTTTTACAGGATGGCCTATCATCATCGCAGCCGAAAGACGGCCACTGCTGGACAAAGGCCTCCCAAGGATCTCCACAATGATCGGTCCTGCGCTGCCCGCATCCAGCGGCTTCCCGCGACCCTCACCAGAACGTCGGTCCACCTCGTGGGGGGTCTGCCCACACTACGTCTTGCGGCGCGCGGCACCTTTCTGCCCCAACGTCTCGAAACGTGAACCGACGATTTCAGAATAGGATTGAAGCATCGTGGTGGCGATCTTTTGTCTAGCATTACCTAGACATCTTTCTGTTAAAAGATAATGAAGATGATGAGAAACACTTTGTCTTAATTCGTTAATTTACAAAAATAAACATGTATCAACTAGTCCCGTATTTACCTTCCAGTTTACCTTCTAAAGCCTATGCTATTATTATACACAAATAATGTGGACTGGATAAGCATGATCGCCTATTATCTAACACCAAAACAACTGCCTATCAACCTTTGTGTACCATGTTCTCAGACGAGTGAAAGTCAGTTACCATTTGTTTTTCGAGTGAAAACAACAGCAATGAATGAACAGTCAAAAGTCAAGCTTAATTCCGATGATAGACAAGTTACATACAAGGGAACACGTAAGCAAGAAAGTTAATATTGTGTAAGATTCGGTAAGCTTTGCAAAGGCGTCAAAAGATTGATGGTTGAATATTGTTTACAATAAAGAATCTGATTAGATAAGAAAAAAACAATCACCTCTTACGGTACAAGGCAAACAAAACGATATTTGCATCGGTAAGAAAGTTGAAGTTGAAGTTGTCAGATGATGTCAAATTTATACGCAGTCTAAGAAAGTAGTGAACCAGAACGGTTTTATATAAACTTAGATACTTACTTAACGTTTTGCTTCCCGGAAAGATGGTTCAATTTTCATAGTAAGTATTATGCTTTGGAAGTATTGTAGATGCAATGAAAAATGTTCACAATCCTATCAATACTGTCGTTAGTTTCAAGCGAAAGAAGGATAGAACACTCTTCCTATTTCATTCCAAGAAAGCAAATGACCAACGCACGGAATGGAAATATACCTACCTGTCTTAAAATCTACGCACGAAGTGTATTAGTCCTATTGTGCCGAAGCCAATAGCTTAAGGTCAGGTGTCACTATGTCAAGTGTGGGTAGTTGTACAGGGAAAGCTGAAGGGCTTGGCCGAGATAATGTGATGGATGAATGCTCTTTAATTAACTACTTAGGCTTGCGGCTTGCCCTTGGCTGATAGCTGGCGCCAGTGTTGTTCTACTGCTTGTCAGTTAAATTGCGAATATGTACTTTAATGGCTGAATACGTTACTCAAATAGCTAATGATAAAGCTAGTTTCAAATGGTGCATTCATTGTTGAATACAAAAGGTAACTGAAGTGGAGAAACAGTTTATTAATGTCCTACTTGTATTAAATCTTAAAACGTAATCAATAGACACGTTTATATGAGTAGAAAGATACCATACCACATGGAATCAAGTTCAAGTTCAGAAAGGGAAGTCGAGTAATGAACCTTGAAGATGTCTGTCCCAGATTCATAAACTACAACTTTCCCAACACTGACGAGATCGCAACTCGCGCGCATACATCATAAAAAAACTGTAGCAATTTTTGAATAACGACTCACATCACGAATCACGATCCAATGGAAAGTGCTCGATTATCGATTAATGATATCGGCCCGATTCCAATGATATTAATGAACATATCAAGAATGAGATGCGTGAAATTCGATGAAGTTGATAGTGAAATTGGTTTTTTGCGATACCTAATTGTGAAGATCGTTTATGACTGTTATTTTTATTTGGTCATCGGAACTTTCATTTTCATTGTGGTTGTTACTGAATCATATTTTCAAATTGGATCAAACAATCAATGCCCTGTTCTCATGTCATAATGACATTAGCATTTTAGAAGTTTAATGTACCAATAATGGATGCATAACTATCATAAGCTCACGAATAGGTACTCACGATACCTGCTCATTGTGTAACGTAATGCAATCAACCTGAATAAGACGAGATACATAGTTCAGTAACTAGACGCATTAAAGTTGATATTTTCGCAGCAGGGGCTCCGGAACGGTAATGCACAGATTTTATCCCCACAAATGTCATAATATCATTTAGGAGTTGTGTAAAAGCATTAGTCTGTTTTACATAATGTAGTACAGAATCAGTTCATTCTTTGAGAAGTTTCGCTTCTCCGAGCTGTCTTGTGTTGTTCCTTTTGTAAGTTCGTTCATGCATTTTCTATGAGCGATGACTTTCGTTCGCTTTCATGTCTTTATGTCAAGTTATGTAACATGTTTTTGCAAAAACGGATTAGGTTCAGAATTCAGAATGCGGTGCCTATTGTGAGAAGTAATTTCTATCGCTGTGTGGCTTATTTGTTGTAAAAAACATTTCCATATTTCTTAACATGTAAGCTTTTATGCACACCGTAGTTAACAATATTAATATTTCAAACTAGAAAACGACGTTCAGTTGCGTCCAAGTTTAACAGCTTTTCCAAAGCCCTTTCAATATTTCTACTTCCACTATCCATCATAGTAACTTGAAGCCTTTCTTAATAGGCGATACGTTTCACGCACTTGAGGAATGTTAATTAAATCTAGACGGGACAAAAAGTAAAGGTCAAGTTGGCACGCGAGAAGCCTGCAACGGAACGTTTTAGTCGTTAAAGCGAACTTGGCTATATTAAACATGAAGGGTGCTGCTAGTAGGGTAGGCTATAATCAATACATAGTCGCTAGGTGACTAAAGCAACATTCCTGAGTTAACGCGATGCGATGCCAGGCAACCGAAATTACCTCATTAAAGTTCTACTGTCCGGCAAGTGAAAAGCGTCAAAGAAAGAAACCAAATAGCTGCAAATAGAAAATCTATGCACTGTCACCGACGGCCTCGTAGCCTAGTTGGTAGTACATCTGCCTACGAAGCACAAGGTCGCGGGTTCGAATCCCGCCCAGGGCAAACATTCGTGTGATGAGCACTTGTGTTTGCCTTGTGTCTGGATGTTGTATATTTATTTAAATATATCAGCTGTCTGACACCCATAGTTACAGGCTCTGCCTAGTTTGGGGTCAGATGGCCGTGTGTGAGATGTTCCACATATTTATTTATTTATTTATTATTTATGTTAGTTGACTACGGAATCAATTATGACTACTAAAGTAGTTTATAAACAAGTAGCGTACATATTTCCTAGATTTGTGTCCTTCAGTCATGGAAGAGTACCTAAGTGAACCCATGATGGAAGATTATTTTTTCTTCCTTCATGGTTGAATGGTTGAATCATTCAAAGCCAGGAGCCATCTGTCTCTCTTCCGATAGATTTTTGTTCATGGCGACCATTTTGACTCCTACCTAGTAAGTAGTAGTAGTGTAGAGTTGTTGGGTCAAGTTGAACTAAAATGCGTGTCCTCGCGTTACCCCATACAGAGAATCTTAAAACCCCCTATAGTTTGCGCAAACGCAGATTATTTATGGAGTGCTTTACGCAAATCGCCCACGCGGTCTGTTGCACTGATAGGTGTGCGATGGCCGTCGCTGGCGTAACTGTGGAAGTACTAGGGGATAAGGATCTTTGCTTTATTTCTTCCGTACTTTAGTTGGAGTATTATACTCCAGAATTTGCTGTTCGTTCGTAGCCATTGAAGTGCACTGCTGGACTCATGGGGGTTCTTTATAAGGGTGATTTTTCCATGATCTTCGAATTGGCAGGTGGGGTGTGAATTGAGAGTGATTATTAATTGCAATTGCAAAGTTAAACAACACAAACCTATTTCTTGAATTATGTACCCTTAGTAGCCGCCTATGACAAGAGAACACAGGAAGAGCTGGATTTTGTTTTAATTCCAATTTCTACGTCAAAAACTGAAAATGTAAATTTTAATGCTATTAATTTGTAAGAAGATGTAAAGTAGGTAATGTTCGCAGCAATCTATGCAACAATTATTTTCTGTACCTACATAAATTACAGATACTTATATTAAGCATCGAATAGCGCATGCAACCAACATCTTGTAATCAGTACCTAGAAACTAAAATAAATCATGTTGACTTTTATCTTCAACTTGGAAGATAGGTAGGTACTCCCATTACTCCTCACTCAGGAAATATTTATTACGAATAAAATTTTAACTGGTAAAGCTTATCTGGAAGATGAAAGGGTTATGAATGTCAAAGAAACGAATGAACACACTGACAATAAAACTTCTAGAAGAAAGGGTTAGATTATTGTCTATTCAAATACGGATGTTGATGGATGAGTTTTCATGCATTAAGTGGTTTAGTTAGCTTAACCATTATTAATAACATAATTCATTCGCTTAGATATTCCTGTCTAATGGCATTTGACATCAATAGGTCCTTTGTGACTTAAAATATAAATCGTTATTTTATACCTACACGATTTCTGATTGGAAGTACAGTTCACTATACGTAATTATTAGTTATACAGGCTGTTTATGGCCTAATATTTATAAGGAAATAAATTAAAATAAAATAATCCTATTGATTTATTTATTTACCTATAAGTAGGTATGTATGATAATGTACATATTATACAAGTATTCAGTTTTCTTTTTATCACGCCGCCCGTCACCTTTTAAAGATTTTTGGTTCTTGGACAATAATCCGAAAACATATTTCGTCTTAAAATGAGAAAAAGAATCTTCCATCCATATAATATTCCTTTAGAACCAAAATGCTTAGTTACGTTATTTACTTCTTAGAACCCACTCGTTGGTAAGTAGATTCACTTTAATTGTTATATTATGACTACAATTCGCACACTTTGTATTGTTGCAAGTTTGTTACTTGTGACTGGAATGCGACAATGGACGAATTAAAAACATAATGCATCTACTTACTACTACTGTTACTTACCTGCTAAAACTCGATTAGCTAGCAATTCACTTCTGGATAAAGGCATCCTCTTTAAGGGTGTCAGATTCAAAATTTCCATTTCCTAAAATGTCCCCTACCTAAAATGTCCCTTTCCCAAAATATCCTGGAATGTCTTTTTAATTGCGTTTTCTGAAGACGTATCTAACTTATAGAATAAAAGATTTCAAGATTTAATGAAAAATGGATCATAAATATCTAAATAACCGAAAAGAGTTCCACAGTAAACTTGTTTCCCCAAAACAAAGTGTTACGCGAAAGTTAATCGTCATAATTAGTGCAATTTTACAAATTTCTACGTAAATTACAGTGTATAATGATGAGATGACCCACGCCATCATGTTTGCGGCGTTCTCCTTGCGTAAGCGCATTGCGAATTGCGATTAAAGATTTGTTTGTAAACACGGAATTTCTATTTATATTGTTCTATTCATTGTTCTACTACTTAATAGTATTAAACTATTCTCCATGTCTGGCAGAAGTGTTTCTAAACAATAACCTATCGTTTATCGTTTCAGATTTAGGCGGTTATTTTAATCCTAGATCTCGGTATGACGTACCTATTATCAAGCGTCACCGTACTTGCTGTGGAGTAGAATGCTGAAGATCGAAGAGAGGAAAGATGGTCACGGCCCCTAAAGGCCTAACTCCTAAGAGTTATTGATCATGCATGACACAAAGGCTCACAAGCCCAGCCCATAATGAAGCAATTTCTAGGAGACGTAGTTAAGCTCCTTATTAGCAATCAGGGAGACCACATGGAATGTCTCTCGAAAATATTATATTTTTTCTTCTTCTTAGCTATATTTTATTTATAAAATATAATACCTACCATACCAGCTTATCAGAGGACATCTAACGCAACACAAAAATAGTTCCTTCACCAGTGGATCAAACCAAAACCTTTGTCTACAGAATATCTCAATTGAATTATCGAAAGTTCATAAACTCGAATGCAGCAGACAGTCATTTATGTCGCATAATATCTAACGGCACAAAGATTTGTATAGGAAAACTGACATTATGAGTATACTTGTTGAAACGGGTTGGCGTAGAACACCGTTAAATTTTCTCTTCTTCATTTTGAGGTTAACTTTAACTTACTAAGTTAACCTAACGAGCTACCTTTACTGCAGCCGTTGTCGGAAGAGAATAGGTGATAAGGCAAAGTTAATTAAGCGAAGCTAATTATGTTGTATTTTTGTTGTATTTTAGTTAGCTAAGGATCTTATGGCAAAAAACAAATTGCATAGACTCTTTATTCGACTACGGTGCGCAGCAAAAAGGAGATATTTTTTAGTGTAGGTCTTGTGTAGGTATATATGATTCAGTTTTTTATGCATATCTATGTCATATTGGTGCTTTATTTGACTTGAGTTTAAATAAGTGTATATATGTGTTTTTAAATATGATCCTAAATTATATAAGTAGGTAGGTAGTACCACAGGGTAGTACATTATGAGAGATTGATTTATTCAAAATATGAAACCTATCGCAAAAATGTCGAATAAGTAATGAAATGAAATGATTTATTTTTAACTTTTGGACACTTTTGATAGTTAATTCAAATAAAGTAACATTTAGTGGCGAGTTCAGCAAAGCAAAAAAAGTACGAAAATAACTCCAAGAAACTTTACAACGAACGAATAAAGAGTTCATGTTTCCATTAATACCTACTAAACTGAGCTCAAACTGTCGTCCTACGATTTTCAAAAAGATTGAGTGATCGATTACTCTAATCATCTTAAAGGTAGGTACAAGTAGATAGGTCAGGTCAGGTACGTCGTAAAATACGACACAATCCCCTTTACATTCAACATCCAACCAATAATGAGAAACAGAAGAAACCAGAATTGACGAAGATACAAATCGGCTGAAGCAAAGAGAATATGTTTGAGTGGGATTAGGAAATAAATCAGTGTAGGAATACTGATGGCTTAGATTGATCTTGACTTGACTGTTTTTCTTATGATACAAAGAAAGGTTTGTTATCGTGACAAGCACTTGCACTCACTTAGTCTTGATTATGAATCAACCTGAGGTGCATATTGGTCGTTATAAATCGGTACGGAAAGAAGAAATACTAGAATGAAGAAAAGACGACGACGAAACTACAAGATAGGAAGAACAGAACCCGAAATAAATACATAAAGTTACGCATCATTTCCGGAGGGGTAGACAGACTGAGAAAACTTATTGTTATGTGCAAGTAAAAAAACAACAAAGACTGCTGCGGTTAGCAGCTTTAGTTACTTTGTTAAAATTAAATTTCAATGTGATAGCGATACTGAAAAGGTCTAGAGGGTGAATGTAAGCTAAAGGTGTATTATTCATATGGCACTTTGAGCGCTATGAGTAGAGTACTTGCTTCACGGATCGCTGACATCGAAACACCAAGAGATTAGCGAGTTCCTGAAGCATAAACTGAGCCAGACGGACGTTCATCGTATAGTGAACATGTCGAAAGTAACCAGCATAATACGACACACATAGCTCTGGTTAACATAAACATAGAAAGATCTATCTATGCTGGTAGTTAGTGTTCTTAGCTGTACAACACAAGTCAGTGTGTTATATTGCCCCACATGCTGTCAGCATGCTATATACATCTACCCGTGAAATTGTATCCAAATGAGGCGTTGTTGCTGTACGTGCAATTCAACCATTTTGCTGTGCTTTACTTTATTGCGTTGCGCCGGAGTTGATTGAAGTTGTGTTAAGTGCCAGATCTACGAGATCATAGTTTGGCTCTACTTCACGTAGGTACTTAAGCTTATGCGTCAATTAAGCTGACGAGTAGGTAAATAAATAAACGAGCGGGAGCTTTTCTTCAGGAAATTGTATGTGGGCTTCCTATCAGTATAATAATTTCGCTGTTATTACGAAAGGCTAAGGGTACTTAAACGTACAAAAGACGGATACAAGTACCCGCATAAGCGAAGAACATAAAAAACTGGCGGAACGAAAATACATGAACTGGATTCAAGTACTTAACACACTAAATACAATAACTTGGAACGCTCCTATAAAAAGTTAAATAACTCTCACAATTTATGTCGGAGAGATATAAAAACTGTCGTTAAATTACGTCAATGAGCGAATAGTTACGCATTCCAAAGCTCTTCACCTTAACCACAGCAAAAGAGGCAATTTTTTCTACAACTTCGAAAGACGGATGATTTGCTCCGTTTAGATTGGTATTTGCACCTGTCCAGGCTTAACCAAGACGGGAATGTTCGCATTCCACACAGTAATCTCTAATTCCATCCAGAGTGAAGCTATCAGTGATTATTTTAATGAGGTTTTCAGTTAATAACATAGTGGGGTTGCTGCGATCGCGTGAGCGTCCTTGGTTCGCGCGTGCATCGCGATCATCCCACGATCACGATTCTTTCTTAAGAATTTAGGATTTACTTACATCGGTAGACGATGATCTTTACAGTTTTGTTTTGGCATACATTGCTCTTTATTAAAAGAGCTATTAAACATCTTGTAATCAAAATAGACAACGGTTTTATCATTTCAGCTGCTTCATACTTCACTTACTTCACTTAGCATGTGGGTTTTACAAACCCTGCACGAAATCATCTGTCTTTTCGGACAATCAAGTGATTCAGCCTGCAATATCCTAACTAAACTGGGGAAAGTAACACAAAGTGATATTTGTTCGACGAGTCCCTACCGGGATTCGAACCCGGAATCTGCGTAACGAGAGGCGAGTATTTGACCACTCGACCAAAGAGGCCGTTAACTGTTAGCTTTATATTGATACGTACCCAGTTTCATGCTTGTCTAGCGTCTGGAAAATTGTTCAGCTATAGCGCAGACGTGATTTAGTTTTCCGTCATTGTCTCCAGTTTTTATAGTGTGGGATTATCGTGCCGTGAGACGTTTTCTAAATCTGATTCGTTCTAAGAATTTGACTGATTGGTTTGGTTTGTGAACGAGTTGTGTTGCTCAACGCTGCTTTCATCACTTTGTTAATTATGTTCGCAACGTCGAGTCCTCTTTTGATTGTAGCTATGTGTACGTTCCGATTGTTTCTTATATCTGTGATAATAACAATGCTTTTCAGTTTGAGTATTACAACACTTCTATCCAGGCCAAACAGTGCGTGTAATTTGGGACAATCTGTATTGTTAGTGACGATTGAACTGTTTAATTTTGCTTAGGACAATTTCGTACAATAAATGTTGAAAATCATAATATGTATTCTTAACCAGACTAACTTCATTCATGACGGTTATGGTCTTACTAAAACAACTGCGTACAGTAATGACTCTCATAAAAGTTTGTATTGTAACATGAACCTAACACGATGAATTTGCAATAAGCATTTGACAAGCACGACAACAAGTCTGTTTAATGAGCTAAATTAATGCTACATGCGCCGAGACTAAATGCTACATCGCTCGAAGGCTAGAGGTTGAGAGATGAAAGCACCGATACCACTAACAAGACTAGAAAATAACAAATTAACTCGCAACAGTATGGGAAACGCATTAGTAGTGAACGATGATGATGATGCTACGAAGGCAGATAAACTTAAATAACGAGTAATAATAAATAATAAATAAGTAGCCAGCCAGCACGTGCGGCTGGGTAAATTGATCTTGAGAGCGCCATTATTCCGTAGTAGTAAGGGCGAAACTCGTAGAGCGATTATCCAACCGCATGTGCTGGCTACTGCACATGATTTGATAAACCTTGACTAGAATCTTTATGATTAGGTACTAACTATTTCGACCTAGAAAAGGTGCCAGACCTGTGGAGTGTTTTCGGGGTTAGTACTATTATACATATATCTACTTCTGTGGTTTTAGTTTAGTTACACCAAACAGTCCATGCACATGCCTAGAAATAACTGTTACGGACAAATTATCGTATTCTTCTCTACAGATGTGCTACTGATGAATATCCCAGGGATTTGACAAAACTAGAATATCGAATCTTTTTATGAATAAATTATTACATAATTTTAATACTATAGATAGAGAAATAACATGTAGCACAGGCCATTCATTACACCAACGAGCAAGCCAGACACTCAGGTATTTAAAAATTCAACATAATATTTGCCTGTTCCCAACTCTACGCTAGCATTCTTGTATTCTATTGACATGTCCACCGCCTTGTCTGTCCGTACGTGTTTTATTATCATTGTACTGTACTTTCACCGATACAAGATAGGATTGTAACTTACATGTCTTGTCTGTCGATACCTGGACTTTCCAATTCGGAAATTGGCTCGTTCGTTGTTGTCTAATGTAAATGCGGCTTGTAAATGTCGTTGATTTGTTTGCATAATGTGTGGTTGACATGAGAACAATGTTATGTTGATTTTAAGTCGATCGTGTCGTGTCAATCTATATTATAATTATAAGGTAGGATTAGCATAATCGTAATTGCTTTTGATATGTCCATTGGGGTATAATTAATAACTTATAGGGCTTCAAGAAAATATATAGATGTTTTTTATTTCTGTCTGTCTGTCTCGTCTCAATATTTGGTGCATGTGACAATAAAAAATATGGCTTTAGACTTCGAAAGCGTAATTTTACTGGCCTGATGATACTGGTTTTGTTTAAGCAAATGACGATGATAATGATGGTGATGATTGTGTTGTAATTTCTGTGTTTGGTGTCCTTAATTAACCCATATATGCCCCTTGATTCGAAAATGAACAGATGCCTTATCTGCCCAGAACTATTTTGGACTTCCAATTGTCGTGAATTTCGGATATGTTTGTACTTATGTGTCTTTATTAACATTACAATTTGTTTTATAACTATCGATATTGGGTAAGGTAGTTTTTTTTAAGTGTTCGAAAACGAATCATTGGGCAAATCCTATATGTTTACTATAAATAAAAGAAGAATGTTTTGTTGACTGGTTTTCTTGATTCGTTTTCGAATCAACTAGCAGATACTGTACCACTTTTAGGCAGAGTTCTGGGCAAATATGGGTTAAAGTATAATTGTATTGTATTTTATGACTCGCAGGAAACATGCAGTTCTAAGAACTTCAATATCGTTAGTTTGAAATGTGCTAAAACTACTAAAATATTAAACTTATAATTTGTGACTTGGATACAGAATTTAATGCTCGCCGTGATCTTTGGTATGCACACAGAGGTAGGTAAATAATTAACGTGGATTTTATAACTGAGAGTAAGTGGAAAGAAGCTAAAAAATTTGACTTGATCCATTATATGGAGAAAAATCGCTGAGGTTTCAATTAAATTGTCACGTTCAGTACTTTAGCGTTAATCTGATAATTTTATCGACAAAGATAAAACCTGGCACGCAAATATTGAAGATAAATCTATATAAAAGTGAATTCGATAACATTGTTGAAATACATATAAGTATTATGTGACCAAAATACAAGAAAAAAGGTCATAAATCTGATTGCTGATAAAAAGTCATAGGTATGTATAGGTACGTAGTACGTATGAGTTGAATAAAGAAATAGTAAGTATTTTCACGTATTTTAAAGGCCTTTTGTATAATAAGCCGCACGCAAACAATAGTAAACTCAATCCGGGTATACAGCCAGAACCACCACACAATGAAACGCCAAACTGAAACCGCAATGTGGTGGCAAACGGTTTCATATCAAATTACTATTAAAGGAACTACAATATGAAGTTCCTTAAAATCAGAGGTAGGCGTTATACAACTAGAGTTACCTACTGGTACCTGGTACTGGTACCTGGTACTGGTACCTACCGGTACCTGCTGGTAACTACTAGTTAGATAAAGTTTAAATTATTCCGGGTCAAATTTTGTGAGACTAAAGATCCGAACAACATATTGGGGAAATAATTACCTACCCAACGTTCAAAAAGTTGTTAGATTAAAATCAACAAAGTGATCAAAATCTGTTTTAATATTGGAATTAAAACAGTAGGTACAGTGCAAAATAATAAGAGCGGAAAGGCACAGACCGGTCCCCAAGCGGAACATGACGAAAGTTGAACTTAAATAACTTAAATTGGGACTTAAGTTACGGTAAGCGACCGTGACGAAGAGCCTCCTTCCATAATGTTGACTTACAAGCGTAAATTTCATGCAACTTTAATCCCGAGAAGCATTGTATGTTGATGCTAGAAATAGCTCCTCATTCCTAGAATACATGACAGGCTTCAAATAATAACGTGGAAATTATAAATGCGTGGCGAATCTAGATGTTGAGGGTCTGTCTAGTCTAGTCTACATAAAAGGAGAAAAAATATTTAATTAACATACCAAGAAGATATAGGTACAGCAAAAAGAATGACGTTGAAGTTGAACGTTTTCTGAAAACTAGAATGCTGGCACAGTTCTAGCTAACGAACGTGAATAAGTAAGCAAGCACGCATTACTAGATTTACTAGATATCAAATGCAAGCGAACGAATAGAAACAGTCATTGCATTTGCCACGCTCGTACACACTATAAATGCAACAAATTCAGATCCAGAACTGGTACACCGTGTAATACTGTCGGACTTTCTTAAACATGCGCATTATTTTAATCTGACTTTCCTCTGCTTTTCCTAAGCCTTTCCCTACAAGTAGTTACTCGTTGCAACCAGAGCGATCCCTTTCCAGACATCATCCATAAAGATTTAGAAATCGGCGCGACGCTCAATAAATCAAAGATAAACGCTCTGATAATATCCATTACACCGAACAGTCATTAAGAGCCACTTTCATCTAATTCGACGCTAAAAGTTCATTAAGCAGACAATGGAAAGGGAATTAATAGTTGTGATCCGTTGATTGAACACCTACTCTTTTGACAGGGAAAGTGATCCATCACGCGGCCACTGTGTTACGTGGTGGTGCAGTATAAAATATTTGTGTAGGAGGCATTGTTGTTATAACCGAGTAGGATGGTTGAGCTGCTTACATGGAACATCTGGTCGAACATGAATCAAAGCTAGTAACATTTATCATATTTATATGCAAATTGACTACATTCGTAACGGTAAAAAAGTTACATTCATCAAGCACGATGGATGAAGAAATTATAAGCGTCAATGCAAACGATAATGTAGTATAGCAGTAATTACAGGGAACGTTATGCACATGAACCTTTAAATTATAGTTATCGAAGAACTTAAATCGCATTATGTTTAAATATCACGTACTTACCTACAATTAGGGTTGTATTACACAAACAAACAACGCAAAACATGCCTAGCACAATCGTGAAAGTAAAACCTCAAAAACGTTAAGACAAAGGCCTTGAGGATGTCAAAGAAGACTCTTGCAATGTGGAGATCACGAACTTACAATAATAAGATTTTAGTACATTTGGGCTCATTAATCAAAGATTTATTTTTTTCTTCTCAAGTACACTTGACCATAGGATGATTTAGAAGCTAATAATGAGTAATGCCTTATACATGATGTAAGAATGGGCTATTTATAAACACAAAACAAATTATGTCATGAAGAAACTATGGATTAAATATTGCTGATGGATGAAACATAATATAATAACTTAAATGATAGAGTAAGTGCAGCTTTGTTCGGAGATCACGTCATTTTTATTTGTAAAACATAAACCTTGCATAAGAACGTGAAGAGCTGACAAACTTATGGTGTTTTTTTGAAAAAGACAGTAGTGCATGATGTATTTAATAAAAAGCTATGGTACGAAACCGAAAAAAAAAGTGAAAATGAAGGTGTTGGCCAATTTTAATAAGGATGTTTCATAAATTGACCGAATCGTCTTCAGTAAAAGCGATAAGGCTAAAGGCCAGGTGTCTCAAAATTAAATGAGAATTTATGCTGGGTGATCGAGAGACTCAAAAGCCTCAGATAAGGCCAAAAATATTCCAGTTGTTGCAAAACCGAACCCGCCTTGTAGAAGACTGGTTACTTTCTCTTCAGTTCGAACCCGGACGCACGTTTTTTTTCATTGTTTTTGTTAACGATATTATTATTATTAACATGAAATTGAAAGTTAATATGATCATGAAAAATCGAAAGCATATGGCCAGCTATAATAATAACAACTTGGTTATGGTTATAGCAAGCTTTCGTTTTCATTATCACATTACAATGGATGTCGTAACGTTTATCCAAATGAGCGATAAGTTTTATTATAGGTAATAATTTTCTTATTGACTTTCAAGTTTATATTATTCAATTGTTATGGGTTTATATTATGAGCTTAAACAAATTGCAATCTTTTTATTATAATAATGTGCTACAAACTTGTAAGGAATTTTATGGAAAACCAAAAAAGTGCAGGCGTGCAACCTTCACATGTGAATTTAAAAAGTAAGCGTCAATTTACACATTCATAAAACGAAATTCAGCTTGTTAAACTTGTGTCGTGAATGGTAGGAATGTTGTTGTAATTTAGACAAGAATTTTAACAATTTTACAAATTTGGGGCACATGGGAAAGTCTTTGTCGAACGCTGATTTTAAAAATTGTATTCGTAGTGTGGAGATTGAAACTATCAAATAGTTGTAACCTAACGAAACGTGTGTCAGTTTAGTTTTTAATAGCCTCTCGCGATCAGATCACAGAGAAAAATGGACATCTCATCAAATATTCCATTTTTTGGAGTAGCATACCACGCGTACCTACTCTCCGAGTAGGAAGGAATCCTGCTTTGCTTTTGTACTCCTAGGCTCTATCTAGAGTTGTATATAATCAAAGGAATCCTGTATGAAAAGCTAATTAAACGAATTATCCTGTACTCTAATCAACCTGAGTTTGGATTCTTTAAAAGAATATCCAGGTAATAAAGAACTTACCCTTTCGCAAGGCGGCGGAGGCGCGTCGACTTCTGTGTAGATGCATAAGGTCGATTTTCTCGACAAGGAATCGCTGGCCAGGCTGCTCGAACTTGAGCCCGTTGAGAACTTCATCTTGGCTCATCAGGTCTCCAAACCCTCAAGTGACGTCCAGCTGGGTGCCCGTGCGGTGTTGCCGGCACATTCCACACGCTGCGCTCCGGAGTCACTTAGGCTCTGCTTTCTTCTGGCCTCAAGCTTTTATTTTGTCTTGGGCCGGCGTGGGTGACAGTTCGTCAGTTGTCAGTTTTGAAGTGGAAGGAAGCCTGAAACAAAAGATAACTTTGTTAATGGGATGCTCTTTTAATTTTAGAGTTTCGTCCCTAAAAACCAATAAGCGTGACCCTTTACAACCCTTATAGGAATAACCACACCCGTTATAGGAATAAGGGTTGTGGTTGTAAAGGGTCATTCGTGTGTCTGTACTTCCGTCTATCAGCGCCAACCAACTCCGAAACTATTTACATCATGTAGCTCTTCTTTGCTCTCAAGCACTACTTTTTAGGGTTCCGTAGCCAAATGGCAAAAAACGGAACCCTTATAGATTCGTCATGTCTGTCTGTCTGTCTGTCTGTCCGTCCGTCCGTCCGTCCGTATGTCACAGCCACTTTATTCCGAAACTATAATACCTATACTGTTGAAACTTGGTAAGTAGATGTATTCTGTGAACCGCATTAAGATTTTTTCACAAAAATAGAAAAAAAACAATAAATTTAGGGGGTCCCCATACATAGAACTGAAACTAAAAAAAATTTTTTTCATCAAACCCATACGTGTGGGGTATCTATGGATAGGTCTTTAAAAATGATATTTAGGTTCCTAATAACATTTTTTTCTAAACTGAATAGTTTGCGCGAGAGACGCTTCCAAAGTGGAAAAATGTGTGTCCCCCCCCCTCTAACTTCTAAAATAAGAGAATGATAAAACTAAAAAAAATATATGATGTGCATTACTATGAAAACTACCAACAAAAATTGGTTTGAACGAGATCTAGTAAGTAGTTTTTTTTTAATACGTCATAAATCGTAAACCGCAATTTACCTTACACTATTATTAAAACATCGATCAAAGTCACAACGAACTACAAAAACTATTATATTATGTTACTGGCTGCTACGGAACCCTTCATGGGCGATTCCGACTCGCACTTGGCCGCTTTTTTGTTACTGGCTGGACGATGCAGAAGCAATAAATAGATTGTAATAATAAACTTGGAAGCACAATAATTCATATCCTAAGGTCTAAAATATCAGTTCTGTTTTTAATATTTTTCTTTATGATTTTCTATGCTAGGCTGAAACTCTGGTAGAAAAGTTGATATATCTGAAAATAATTTAGTATGGTCGGAGACATAAGTATGTAAACTAAACCATTATAATAATAGGTTATTAAAATTGCAGATTGACGTCACTCTCAACATAGGTAAATATTAAAAGAAACTTCCTGTTAAAGTAAATAATATCTTCTTGCGCAATGGTGGTCAACGTAATCAATAAAAATATTGGTGATGTCATTGCGATAGACTGAATTCGACAATTTATTTCTTTTTATTAAATCGTTACATATACAAGTCAAACCGTAAAAATCAAATCAGAATGAAGATTACGAGATTGTTACGTAATAAAAATTACTTATTGAACAAATTCTTTTTGCTAACATCTACTGAACGATGACACGGGAAGTGACAGTAAAATTGTAACAAAAATAAGAAATGCCTGTTTTTTTCGGCGGGAAAACTTTGCTAAGGAAGGCGCGCTTTTCGGAAGAAAATTTTTGGAAATTCCAAAATCATTGTTAATATTGTATATTTTATTGTAAATAATTGTTTTGTACATTACAAAGGAGGTCTGTATAAAGTTCTTTAATAATGGCGCGGCAGCGCCGCAAAAAGCGGGTCCGGTCCTCTGGACTGGGCCCCTTGGATCCTGATCCCGATCGTATGGAGTCGCAGTCGCTTGAGGGTAACGATGAGTCGGATTCGTCTGAAGATTCGTTACCTGTTAATAAATATGAGACATACACTGTATCCAATTACACAAGGAGATACCCTGAGAACTCAAACAAATCAGAGTTCATAGTCTTTCTGTCACACAAAGACGAAAATAAACCTTTTTCTGATTCAGACAGACTTGCTCTCTCTCAAGGTATTAGAAAGCACTGTGTTGCAGGCGTCCTTCATCTGCGGCCTTTTAACAGATACAAAGTCGGCATAACCTTTGATTTGGCTAACAACGCCAACATGTTTCTGAAAAATAAAAAATTTTTAGACGAGTTGTTTTTAAAAGCTACTATTCCGGCCGCTGACACTGAGGTTACTGGGGTAGTAACCTCAGTTCCCACTGACATGTCCAACAAACAAATTTTTGCTTCCATTTGCAGTTCCAAAAACGTAATACAAGTTCGCAGGTTCATGCGTCGAGTTCAACTCGAGGGTGGCGCTCCTACGTATCAGCCGACACAGACAGTTGCAATTACTTTTGCCTCCACCCAGATGCCTGAGTACGTATATCTGGACTCTTGGCGGCATGAGGTAAGGGCCTATATTCCTCCCGTAAAACAATGCCTGAAGTGCCTTCGCTTTGGGCATATAGCGAAATACTGCAAAAACGAAGAAGTCTGTTCAATCTGTGCACACAAGCACAGTTTTAAGCAATGCATTGTTGACAAGTCCAATGCTAAATGCGCTAACTGTAAAGGAAATCATATTGCAATATCAAATCTATGTCCAATTAAGAAGGAAAAAATCGAAGAAAATAAAATTAAATCCCGCTCTGCTAAGTATGCTGATCTGTTCAGTGCATCAGAATTTCCACAACTATCTGCCAAGAGCTTCGACATTCAAATAAATAATTTGCTAAAATCTGATAAGTTTGTGAAACTCTTGGTTGAAGCAGTAACTAAAATGATCTCGAATAACAAAAATAATATCCCCATAAATTCCGAATCCGTACAAAATATTCTGAAAGAGACGTTTACCAAGAAATCTCCTCCCTAATTTTCAATGGATTCAATAAACATTTTTCAATGGAATGCACAAAGTATACTTAGTAATAAACACATTTTAACACAATTTCTCTACGACAATAATATTCACATTGCAATCATAAGTGAAACTTGGTTAAAGCCTGAACAGAAATTCTGTATCAAAGGCTACAAGATTGAAAGAAATGATACAGGTAACAAACACAATGGCGTAGCAATTTTAATACATAACAGTATACCCTATACTAGAATTAATACTAGTTTTGATAACTCATTGCAAAATCTTTGTGTTCGTGTAACAATGGGCACTCAGGAGATAAGTATTGTTAGTTTTTATTGTCCCACTAATTGTGATCCTTCATTTAATAAAAAAAAGTTTGATGCATTAATAAAATCCATTCCTGTTCCTATGATTTTTGCTGGTGATTTCAATGCGCATCACACTTCTTGGGGATGCCACTCTACATCTTCTCGTGGTAGGGATGTATTGGAAGTAATTGATGACAATAACTTGGTTCTTCTTAATGATGGCCAACCAACCACTGTTGGGTCTCTGAGTTGGCGTCCAAATGCCTTAGACTTGTCCATTGTGAGTCCTTCTTTAGCTCTTTCTTGTGAATGGTCTATTCACAATGACCCTCTTGGCAGCTATCATCTTCCTGTAATGTTGAAAATATCTTTAAATTGCAGTTCTAGAAGGGCGAATTTGACACATGTGCCAACCCACCAAAACTTTCGTTTGGTGGATTGGAAAATGTATCAAAATAAAGTTGAAAATCTTTTGTCAGAGTTCTCTGTTCGGTCTTATCCTCCTCTAGAGGCTTATTCCCTGTTTTGTAAAATTTTATTATGTGCTGTTGACTCATCCATTCCTTCCAAATCGAATACTTCTAACAATGTATCATCCATCAATAGAGGGGCAGGCAGAAGGCCTTCTCTCCCTTGGTGGAATGATAAATGTTCAGAAGCAGTTAAAAAATCTAAATTAGCTTATATTCATTTTAAAAACAATCCTTCTGAAACATCTTTCTTAGAATTTAAAAGACTTCAAGCCTTAAAGAAGCTTACCTTAAAAATGGAGAGGAGAAACAGTTGGATATCATTGTCGAATACTTTCCATCGTTGCACGCCGCTTACAGTAATCTGGAACTATATGAAAAAATTTAATAGAACTTTTGTTTCAAGTAGTAGTAATAATGATAGTTGGGTCCAAGAATTTCTTAATAAATATACACCAGATTATGTACCAAGTAATAATTCTTCATCAAATAACTCGGATTTTAATTCTAATAATAATTTCTTATTAGAACCTTTTAGTTATCAAGAACTTGAATCTGCTGTTTTGTCTAGGAAGGATAGTGCTTTTGGATTAGATGGTATTCCTTACAAAATGTTTAAAAATCTTAATAAGAAATCACTAAAAACTTTTTTGAATGTTTTAAATTATCTTTGGGAAAACAATGTAATTCCTCCATGTTGGAAAACAGATTGTTTAGTGCCTATCTTGAAACCTGGCAAATCTAGATTGGACAAAGACTCCTATCGTCCTATTGCACTTACATCTTGTGTTGGTAAAATATTTGAACAACTTCTAAAGCAAAGGTTAGAGTTCTTTGTGGAAAAAAATAATATCTTACCTGCTAATCAATTTGGGTTTCGAAGAGGTCGCTCTGCTAGGGAGAGTATTTGTCAGTTGCATCTTGATATTCAGCACACTCTTGTTCATCGTAATTCTTTAGTTTCTGTATTTTTTGATGTCGCAGGCGCTTTTAATAGCGTGAATGTAGATATACTTTCCACTGAACTACTTTCTGTGGGTATTCCACAGAAACTGGTTGATTGGATTAGTAAATTTTTGACTGAAAGAAAGGTATATGTTAAATATAATGGGAGCTTGTATGGGCCTAGGTTTGCATCTGTTGGAGTATGTCAGGGTGGTATATTGTCACCTTTAATTTTCATTTTGTATATACGCCGCTTAAACTTAATTTTAGGTTCTCAGGTAAAAAATTTACAATTTGCTGATGATCTTGTTGTCTATGCATCAGGAGAAAATTTAAATATTCTAGTGGGTCACATTAATTCTGCCTTAAATAACTTGTTTCAATACTTTTCTTACTTAAACCTTGATGTTAACCCTTTAAAATCTAAATTAATTGTTTTTGGCAAGAATAATCCTTTAAGACCTGATGTTTTTTATAACAATACTGTTATTCCTAATTCAAATGAAGTAAAGTTTTTAGGAGTAGTCTTCACTCATAATCTTTCCTGGAGAAGGTACATTGACAATTTAATTGTGAGAGCAAACAAAGCTTTTAATGTCTTGAAATCTCTAGCATCCACTTATTGGGGAGCTGATCCAAAAATTTTATTACTATTATACAAGTCTTTAATCAGAAGTCATTTTGAATATGCTTTTTACTGTTTTGCTGCTGATAATAAACTTGTTGATATCTTGGACAAAATTCAGAATAAAAGTATGCGTTTAATCACAGGTGCATTTAAAAGTACTCCAATTAATGTCATGCAAGTTGAATGTAATCTTCCTCCAATTTCTATCAGATTTGCCTATCTAAAAGAACGGTTTATCTTAAAACTTTTTTCCATGCCTCAAAACAAACTTCTTTCAAATATTTCATATTTACTTCCTTCTTTGTCACAGAAATCCATGTTCATTGCTCAAGGGTTTGCTCAGTCTCTTCAATTTCTTCAAACTGCTCATATTTACAATTCCTCATCATCTGTTTTACCATGTTATGATGGTTGCTTTCAAAGTAAATTTCCTGCAATACAAATTATTATAGATAGTGAGCTTTCTTGTAAAGAGGAGGTATATGCTAAAATGGCTGAATGGTCTAATACTCGTTTTCTTTACACTGATGGATCTAAAAATGAACACAATGTTTCCTTTGCTTTCTTTGATAGTTTTCTAAATAAGGGTATGGGTTTCAAAGTGGATGAAAGAGCCAGTGTATTCACTGCTGAAGCCCTGGCGATTTTAGCTGCTTTGAAACACATAAAGCACCAAAATCAGGGATATATGAACTGGCTTATAGTAAGTGATAGTATGAGTGTACTTAAAAGTCTCCAGAACAATAAATTGCACGCTAACACTAATTATTTGATTTATTCTATAAAAGAAGTATGGTATGATTTGTCTGTTGAAAATATCACAGTAAGTTTTATGTGGGTTCCATCCCATAAAGGTGTTCTAGGTAATGAAAGGGCCGACTATTTAGCTAAAGCTATAAATACCTCTACAGTCACAGCTCCTAATAATAACTTTGACTTCCCACTGCCTTTCTCTGATATTATTTACAGTTTGAAAGAAAGAATGTGTCAGAGGTGGATAAAGCATTGGAACTATGCAGTACAAATAGAAAACAAGGGTTTATGGTATGCTCCATTCAATGTGTCAGTTAATAGTCTACCCTGGTTTTGTAAAGGTCATACCTATTTTAATAGGAAATTTTACTCTACTATTCTTCGTCTTCGCTTTGGTCATTGTAGGCTCAATTTTCATCTTCATCGTTTGAAAATGGTTAACAGTCCTTTGTGTTCTCATTGTAACTTGCATGAAGATACAATATCTCACATCATCTTTGATTGTTCATCCTTTGGCATTCAGCGCCTTGTGTTGATGGATGAACTAATTGAAATTTATGGGCATGCTGATTTGGTCCCGCGATCTGTTTCGGAACTTTTGATAAACAGTTCTGCTTTTATACCTTTGTACAAATATGTAATTAGTACTGTTGGGGAAATTTAAATTCCTCTTGTTTTGTTTTGTTTTGTATATTTTTATAGGTTAAGTTATGTAAATAGAGTGATTGACGGATTGACTAGAAATCGGATACAACCGATACAACGATACATTATTGGACATGGAAGACACTCGAAAGAGTTTGTATTGTATTTAAAATGGATGTAAACAAGCAATACATATACTAAGACGTTTAACCTGGATTTTAACGAATTAATACAAAACTGAAGACGAATATCTTGGATTTTTACTCAAGAATATGCAATACTGAAGACTTATTTACCTTGGATTTACATAAGATTTGCAACTGAAGACTAGGCAGCATGGTCATTGACCTTAGCCTGTTCGAAAGAACAAATATATATAAAAAAAAAAAAAAAAATAAGAAATGCCTTTAGAAATGATTTATTTTTCATCCGAGATTCAAATTTCGATTTGTAAGCAGCTAGCTATTTACAAAACAACAAACACTCTGTTCAAAATAAAATTGCTTAACTTTTAGTTATTTTAATTAATCGAAATTAGGTTAGATTGTATTGTGATATTTTGTAAATATGCATAATATTTCACAATGCATTTTCTTTTGCAATCTGCTTAGCTGCGAAACGTCGTGTTGAAAGTGGCAAGGACGTAAAGATTTAGATAAGACTGATGGAGTTAGATAGACGGATCGGATCCATTAAAAGTGAGATTGGTTCGCGATAACGAACCCATATCGGTCGTAGCATGATTGAAGTATTGTGAAGTTAGTTTGTAGAGTTAAAACGTTTTAATGTTGATACATAATAAACAAACTAGCTTTCCGTGGTAACAGTTTTTCCCGTGAGAATGAGGCATTTTCCCGCGGTAAAGGTTGCCTATGTTACTAATGGTGAAAGAATTTTTGAAATCGGCTCATTAGTTTTTGAGTTTCTTCATTACAAACATACACACACACACAAAAATCTTTATAATATTAGTATGATAGGCACACGCACATAAACTAAACTACACAAATATAAACACTTATAAATTGCAACTGCTATCGCAAATACCTCTCTTAAGCGTGGGGATTTATCACAACTCGTATTTAAGGGAGGGATCTTTGTCTAAGTCTTGTCTAAAATGGTATTCACTTATACAATAATTTTGAAATCGACTTTTAAAACCCAAGCCACAGATTAAAGGTAATAAATCCTACGTAACCCAAGCCAAGTTCAACAACAGACATAAATAGTGGTTAAAGTTTAAACGCCCTTTTAGAGAATAATTTAATATGAAGACCAAACGGTTATTTAAATATTGTTCTAAGTCAGGTTCTAACTTAGATAGAACACCTAATTTAAAAAAAAAACTAATAAAATACCTATAAGTTTTTATGAATGCAATTACATTTAAATTCTAACGTACTAAACTTTAGTAATCCTGATTGCAATTACGGCACAACTTGTAAGTAAACTTGTTGCAAGTGGATATCGAATTTCCTAATGTTTTGCTCTTTTTAGAGCGCAAAAGCAATGTAAAAAGTTCATCGGATTTGGTACAGTTAATCCAAAGTTGACTGCGTTTTTGTAACTATTGCAGTTTAGCGTAAAAAAGTAAGTGCAACTGTGTGTTGAGTGAACTTAAAAGAGGAAAGATCACTTTCCCTCAGTTCCTACAATAAACTATCCTGTCCAGACGAGGGCTGGAGCGGGAAGATGTCAAAAACAAACTGTGACAATCCGCGAAAATAAATGTCTTGAAAAGGATTAAAATTTAAAATGTACTTGAAGCCAGGCCGACAAGCAAGAGAGATGGCACGACCAATGCCACAGTAGGTCCCTGCCTACGTAGTGAAAGAACAAACGATAATATTATAAAAATACATAACATAAATAATGTATCCATTCATACAATTTCCTTATTCATACTAATTCATAGACGATTCATATATTTTCAGAAAAACGAATATTCATCAATTTATTCTCTTTAGTCTTCTAACTTAATAAGTAAGTGTCCTGCTTGTGGTTTTGAACATTTATGGTATTTTCCTTATATTTAAACGCTTCTAATTTTAATAGGAATTTCGTGGAGTGGGAATTTCAACTGTCTTTCTCTGTCTTTAGCTTAAAATATGAATGATTAATAATAGGTAGGTACTATTTAATACGTAGTTACCCGAAAACGTTTCAACATTTCAATGTTTAGTGATGATTAATACCGAATGATCTTACAAACTTACAAGGTCATTTAAAAACCAACAAAGTTTCGGTAGGTAATACGATTAGAAATCAAATATTATAAGTAATATTATAAGTAAACCCTGACCAGAAAAATAAAAAACCTACTCTGGGGGCGCCACGTGTATATTTTTATGTTTATGGCAACAATTTCCATTATAAAATTAGTTCCATTGAAGTTCCGCAGTGTCGCGTGGTTTCTTGTTTTTTTGGTCGGGCTTTAGCGTCGGCTTTAGGTATAAGATAGGTACTTTTTCTACCAAGTCATCATCGTCATAAAACAATAACCATCGATTTACCTATAGTTTGTCCGTGTTCTAGATTCCTATCATAACCGAGGTGAATTAGGGGAAGAAAGGGTACACCCAGGTGGTGGTCTAATAGGGTGAACCACGGTCCCCCACAAGTCCGGTGAAGCTTGATCCGTCGTACCTTTTCGACTCAAGCATAGGTCAATTAAAAAAAAAAAAAAGCGGTGAAACACGGGTTGGCAGCGCCATTTTAAGATAATATAGATTATTAAATCAATATTGATGACACGTTGACGTTTTTAATGTGATCATAGCTAAGAGAAAGTCCTTCGACATAACTGTGAGTATGCTAATGATAAAGTGCCTAAGGCTGAGAATTCAAGATCAGTGAGAAACCTGGCAGTTTAAAATGTTGCAAGTTGCCAATTTTCTGTTTACGAGTAAGAACATAATTATTTCAAGAAAAGAAAAAATATATAAAGTACGAAAATTCTCTATCATGTCAATGTTTGTTCATATTTTGTAACACATACATAAACAAACATACATACATAAACTAAAAAACAAAAAATTGAAATTTTTAACTTTTGGCATTTTGGACATTCTTCAAGTCAAATGTTTGCTAGAGAGTTCAGCAAAGCATAAGCATATTATTATTATTGTTATTTTTAATATAGCAATAAATGGGGTCTACTGAGGAGAGGAACTCGTCACCTAAGATATTGGGAAAATGGACTGCAAAATATTTCGTAAAGTTTGTAAGTAAGTAAAAACACTTTAAAAGCACACAAAAGAAAACAATAACAATATCAACACAAGTAAATAGAGTGCGCAAAGGCGGCCTCATCGCTAGTGTGTAGTACGTTATATTTCTCGGCGCGTTTGTTGGTTTATTTAATTTCTATGTACAATTTGATGCGAGCAGTTTTCAAGCAAATATTACGTTATGTAATAAATATAGATAATATTATAACGTGTAAGTAAACATAATTTTGTAACAGAATATGGGTAAAGCACTAAGTCTTGTTGCGACACCATACAGTGTTCAAAGGCCAAGATTGGCGAACAATAGTTGTAATAGGCAGGAGATGCCGTTACTTTTCTAAATTAGAAAATAAAAGTTTTAAAGGTTTTTACAATTTATTCGCCATTGAGGGCAAAAGCAAAAGAAAAAGTGACAAAATAGAAAAACAAAATAATATCAAAAATGTAAAAGAAAAATAATAGAATCTAAAAAGTAAATAACATCAAAATGAGGTTCTGTCGCCAACATGGCACCCCGCGGTGCAAGGCAACCATAAGAGTTAGGCGACAGTCGGCAGTGGCACCAGCTTTCTTACTGGGCGACGCAATGTTCCAGCTTTGGTTGCCACGTCAGCACATCTGACGACACCCCTTGAACCAGGCCACACTGCGGTTATTCTGCCTCGCGGCCAAGTTCCCCTTGGAAGGGATCCGTCAGCAACCAACACCAGATCTCCAACTTTCAGCTGAACCTTGGGCTGAGGAGGTATACTGCGTCTTGGTATAAGAGTTGGAAGGTATTCAACTACCCAACGCTTCCAAAAATGGTCAGCCAGTCTTAAACCCTTCTTCCATTGGTTGCGACCCCAAAGATCGGATTCTGAAACAGGGCGCAGAGGTGGTTCATTGGTCGCTGACCCAATCAGGAAATGATAGGGCGTCAAAGCTTCGTCTTCAAACGGTTCTACCGAGACATGAGTGAGTGGACGAGAATTGACGAGGGCTTCAGCTTCCAGAAGAAGTGTATGAAGAACCTCCTCGCGAGGTGAATGCTCCTTCAAGGTAATCGACAGAGCGGACTTTACGGATCTTACTAGTCTCTCCCAGGCACCTCCCATCGATGGTGACGCAGGAGGAATGAACTTCCAAACAATTTTGTGGTTAGCAGCGAAGTCGTACAACTCATTGAACTTGTTGTTGGCCCCAACAAAGGCTGTTCCGTTATCAGAGATTATGACTGAAGGGCTGCCTCGCCTGGCTATAAAACGCCTCAGAGCCATTAGAGCAGAGTCTGTAGTAAGGCTTGCGACTATTTCCAAATGGACAGCTCGAACTGTAAGGCAAGTGAACAGTGCGACGTATCTTTTCTCCGTTCTTCTTCCGATGCTCACAGAGACTGGACCGAAATAATCAAGACCTACATTTGAAAACGGTCGCTGATGATGTGCCAGTCTTGCTTCAGGAAGGTCTCCAGTTAAAGGTGTCAGTGGTTGAGCCTTTCTGATTCTACAGAAGAGACACAAAAAAGCAGCCTTCTTCACGGAAGGCCTCAGGTGAAGGATAAAGAATCTACGTCTGAGTTGACTTACCACCGTCTCGTTATTTGCGTGTGCGGCCTGTCTGTGAAAGTGCATAATCAACAATTGCACAATTTGATGCTTTCCGTCTAAAATTATAGGGTTCGGATCCGTATCTACACCTTGAGCACGTGGAATCCTTCCGACGAGGCGAAGAAGATTATCCGAAGACCGATGGAATTCAAGGTTCTTTAATCTTGCGTTTGTCGAAGCGAGACTTGGTTGCACAGCTTCGTTAGGAAAGCTATCTATTTGAGATTTTAAAAAAAGCCTTTTCTCAGCTTCTTCGACCAACTCCGTTGACAAAGGATGGAAGACTTTTGTTCTTAAAAATTCTTTCTTGAAGTTTAATTTTGGATTTTGACGTCTTAAATTCAAACTTGACCGAACCAAATTTATAAATTGTTGAACGCGAGCCGTAGAACGGACTAAACGCAACCACTCCGAAAACCTTGAGTGGTCCGCAACAACCGGTGAAGGAAGTTTTTGCGATTGAAAATTAATATGTCCCACCATTTCTGATGAAAAAGAACGTTTTACCTCATCATCACGAAATAATGGGGCCTCGCTCGACGGCTCAGTAGGCCAATGACAAGATGATTCTAGCAAAAATGAAGGTCCGCTGAACCAGCGAGCGGAAGTGTCAAATTTGGATGTGCTTGGGCGCGTGGCGTCATCCGCAACATTTTTAGAAGTCGGAACGTAACGCCAGTTGGCAATGTCAGAAATTTCCGAGATTTCGCCTACCCTATGTGCGACAAAAGGCTTAAACGTGCGGGCGTCGCTGCGCAACCACCTAAGCACAGTCATTGAATCAACCCAAAAAGTTACTTTGTTTGGTTTATGCTTATGTGCTTGAATGATGAAACTAGCAAACCTCGCAGCTATCAGGGCAGCTTGAAGTTCGAGCCTGGGCATAGACACAGGTTTTAAAGGCGCAAGCCGAGCTTTACCGCCAATTAAGGCGAGTCGAACATTGTCATTGCCAAAACTCAAAAGCCAATAAGCCACGCAAGCGTAAGCATGTTCACTTGCATCAGCGAAAACGTGTAATTCTAAAACGGGTTTCTGGTTTTCTGACCATCGTCCCTGATACCAACGAGGAATTGAACAGGCTTTGACTTCCGAAAGTGCTTGAAACCAAGACATCCAGTTTAATTTAGCGGTAACAGGAATCGGATCATCCCAAGACACGCCTGTTCTCCAAAGCTCTTGGAACATGATACGACCTTGGACCACGATTGGGGAAAGAAAACCAAGAGGGTCGTACACTCTCATCAATAACGAAAGAACAACTCTTTTGGTTAGTGGTGAAGGAATTTCCTCAGGTAGGCCAATTCTAAAATACAGGTTGTCTTCTATAATGTTCCAAGATAAGCCTAGAATTTTAATGCAGTCTGATGAAGATGCGTTTGGTGAGGAGGAAGATGGACCTAAACCTACTTTAGATGTGGTGAGGTTACATAACTCAGGTGGTAAAGAGGATAATGCTTCAGGTTTATTGGATACCCATGATCTCATCTCGAAACCAGCCAAGCTATGCACTTTAACTATGTCGGCTGCCAGACGAGCGGCTTCGTTAACGTCGTCTAGGCTTCCCAGATAGTCGTCCATATAATGATTTTCTATGATAGCTTCTGCAGCTTCTGGATACAAGTGACGATAATCTAGTGCATTTTTGTTCTTTAAATACAGTGCAGTACAGGGACTAGAGGTTGCACCAAAAATCATAGATGACATCCTATATATTTTAATTGGGGAAGTTGTTTCACTTCGCCACAAGAAGCGCTGCGCATCGCGGTCAAACTCTCGAATTTTTATTTGAGGGAACATTTCCCGAATGTCCGCGTTCAGCGCTACGCAGCCCTCTCGAAAACGCATCAAAATTGCGACAAGGTTTTGTAACAAGTCGGGACCTGACAGAAGCATAGAGTTAAAGTTTATCCCCAGAAACTTAGCTGCAGCGTCATGGACAATCCTTAACTTTCGCTTCTGTGGGTGAAAAACCCCAAAATGAGGCAAATACCAAACGAAACCCTTTGGAGGCTCAGTGCAAATTTCAGCGTAGCCTTTTTCAATAGTAGCCAGCATGTTAATTCGATAGGCTTCCGCGTAATCAGGTTCCTTTTCAAATTTTCGCTCGAGGCTTTTAAACCGTGACAAGGCTATTTCGAAATTATTTGGAACATCTGTTAAACCATCCCGCCAGAGGAGACCGGTTTCGAAACGTCCTCCGGGAAGACGACGCGTAGTACTTTCTAAAATTTCCAAAGCGCGAGCTTCATTTTTCGTGCGGTAATCTTTTTTCTCAATGCCAATAGAGTCTAATTTGTAATTTTCTTTGATGAGTGTCTCTATGGATTCGCTTTCTTCTAAAACACAGTGGTTCACAAAATCGACTGGCTTTGTTTTACTGGAAGAAAATCCATACAGAACCCAGCCTAAAGGAGTGCGAGTGGCAACTGGCTGAGACTTAGAACCATGACGTACTGAAATAGGGATAGTCAGATGCCAGTTGTCAACTCCTATGATCAACGAAGGCTTTGCCTGATCATAGCACAGCTCTTTAGCTAAGTCAGAAAGATAACTAAAACAGGATATATCATCCGGGGAAATCGATTGACGATTAATTAAATTCAATTGCGACATAGCGCGAACATTAGATATTTTAAAGGACTTTTCGTTATGTTTACCTTTTATATTTAAACTTACAAAAGAAACGTCCGAATTCTTGAAAAGCCCACCTATACAATTTACCCTAATATGACCTTTAGGCCCTACTGCGCCGATCTCTTCGGCCACTTTTGAGTCAATAATAGTCGCTGTTGAGCCGTCATCAAGAAGAGCAAAAATATCTGCTGAACCGAGTGGACCACTTACTGTTACGGGAATCACCTTCAGCAACGGACGACGGCCACTAAATGGCTGTTGAGAGGTCGTATTCGTATGCGCGACCACCTCAACGTCATCAACACTCAGGTCTTGAGCGGCGTCAGACGCTTTGGAGTGCCCGGGTAAAGATTCACCATCCGGGTTCAATGAAATATGGTTAGAAAGCTCCGACGACATCGGCGAATGAAGCAAAGTATGGTGGCTAAATTTACGGCTACAGGAAGGTGCGTCACAATTAGCTTTACACAATTTGTATAAATGCGAACCTTTCTTCAAACATTTCCTACAAAATTTATTTTCAATAACCCACTGCCATCTATCATCAATATGCAGCACTTGAAACTCCTTGCACTCAGTTAACTCATGGTCGTCTTTTTGACAAAATTTGCAAGAAAGCTTTGACTGAATTATGGTAGATGGCGCTGGTCTAGGAGCAAATTTTTTAGCAAAAGAGTTTTTAGTTGCCTGTGAATAATCGTTTGTCAAATAATTTTCCAAAGAATCTTCTTCGTCGTCATACGCATACATTTGCTCTTTGGTTGTTGGCCGATCTGACAGTGACATTTTTATGTCAGGGATAAAACCAAACTTTGAATGAATTTCAGATTCATGATAAAGAAAATCTGATAAAAGTTCGAGTCTGTATTTAGTATGACTACGAGAAAATGCGTAATCTGCCCATCGCGCCCGCAAAAGCGTGCTTAGTTTACTTACGATAGTATTACAAAGTTCAGGAGAACCCAAGTATTCGGCCTGATTGAGTACGCGAATGGTTTCTACACACCGGCGAACTCGACAGGCAAACTGAGACAACTCCCTACCCCCATCAATACTACAAAGCCTGGGCAAAGCCTTGACGTGGGCTATCTCGTGCAGGACTATGTGCTCGGGACGGCCGAACCTAGCCTCCAAGGCGCTCATAACCACTTCTGGGTCTCGCGCAGAGGCTAAAAGCGCGCCAACCTCATCCCTGGCTGGACCCCGCAAAGCAAAATTTAGTCTAGCTTGGTTTTCTAGAGGAGAAAACCCAGCTTTAGTAAAATCAAAGGTTCTTTTGAATAGTAGCCAGTCTAGGATTCGCCCATCAAACAAAGGAAGTTTTAGGTCACTCACCCGCGGCGACTGCTGCTTCGATGCTGCAAGGCTCGTGATAGCTTCCGCTAGTTGTTGAATATCAGTAGGTGTATCCTGACAAAAGCTAGTTTTATTAATGTTGTTACATAGTTCGTGCTGTGTATGTGTACCTAAAAGCTTCGCATGGGTAGTAGGAATTGGTTCCGGCTGAGGTAAGAACTTAGCTGCTGGGGCAGTTCCGGCAGGCGGGCGTGGTTGAAGCCTCACGGTAGCCGACGCAGCAGCACTCCTTACTGCCTCAATAAGCGGCGGCGACCCTTGGTGCGGCTGTTTGTCAACAGCAGGCGACGCAGGTGTAACCGAATTTGCAGCGCCGCATAATAGTACCCCTCTGGGTAACGGCACTGACGGTAATTGTACACACTGATCGCCATTTTTATTAAGCCCGGATACCTGAAAATTAGGATCATTATTACTACATGAATCTACCCAATCAGCTGTTCTACTGTACCGACTAGAACCACTATGTGCCTCGATGGCAGCCAGCTCGGCTTGTAGCTCCAGGTCAGCGGCTGCTCGCTCCTTTTCCATCACAGCGCGTTCCTGCTCGGCGGATGCCAACGAGGAATTGAACAGGCTTTGACTTCCGAAAGTGCTTGAAACCAAGACATCCAGTTTAATTTAGCGGTAACAGGAATCGGATCATCCCAAGACACGCCTGTTCTCCAAAGCTCTTGGAACATGATACGACCTTGGACCACGATTGGGGAAAGAAAACCAAGAGGGTCGTACACTCTCATCAATAACGAAAGAACAACTCTTTTGGTTAGTGGTGAAGGAATTTCCTCAGGTAGGCCAATTCTAAAATACAGGTTGTCTTCTATAATCCGGCTCGAAGGACCATGTAATAGGCAGGAGATGCCGTTACTTTTCTAAATTAGAAAATAAAAGTTTTAAAGGTTTTTACAATTTATTCGCCATTGAGGGCAAAAGCAAAAGAAAAAGTGACAAAATAGAAAAACAAAATAATATCAAAAATGTAAAAGAAAAATAATAGAATCTAAAAAGTAAATAACATCAAAATGAGGTTCTGTCGCCAACAATAGTTTTAACAAATGTGGGAGATTGTGATAGGTGGTGGACAAATGAATGTCTTTTAATACAATAGTGTTTTAGTGTGTACTGCATTTATAGAATATCTACACTACAAACTCTACTCAAAAGTAATTACACCTCAATTTGTTAATAAGGATGACTTTTATGATCTTACCAAATGCATTTTCAATGCTTAAACAAGCCATGATCGTACTGACAATTATAAATTTGAGAAAATGTATTCACTCTAAAAATCAATTCACTAGGTATATGGCCCCTTTCACACAAGCGTCGTCGTGCGTGTTCGCTGCGATCTCGCTCCGCCGAGAAATCGCCGAATAAAATCGCTTGTGTGAAAGGGCTCTATCTCTTACCATCAATACAAATTAATATCTTCCTCAACATCCGATCAACACAAAAGTTCACATCAAACAAATTCACATAAGCACGAAACCAAAGGAAACCAATGAAGGTGGTAATAGCAACAGTCCACACAAACCGTTTCCTCCAAACTGAGCACCCAGCGTCCGGTGCCTGCATAAATATGATAATTCCATTAGTCCCACTTTCCTTGCAGGAACCGAGTTGGCACGCGAGTGAATGCTTGATGGAGCTGGTGCAGTAAGCGTGGACGCAGGAAGTGCCACTGACCGTTATTCGTGTGATGAGCACTTGTGTTTGCCTTGTGTCTGGATGTTGTATATTTATATATGTATGTATATCAGCTATCTGACACCCATAGTACAGGCTCTGCCTAGTTTGGGGTCAGATGGCCCTGTGTGATATGTCCCACATATTTATTATTATTATTATTATTATTACTGACCGACAAGGTTTGATCGCTGTTATGTGATCAGTTTAATATTCGAGGTGGAAACGTCGGATACAACGAATGGTCAGTTGTTATTCCTGAAGTTGAAACGATTGAGTGATGAGTGATCTTTCTTTTACAGGCACAGAAATGAAAGTAATTGATTTTGGCTGCCGTAGCACATAGTTGTTAAACCAAATCAGAAACTATTATAGGACATCTTACAATAATGAGAATTGTAAGATTTGTAAGGTAGAACAGACAGAACTGACGATATCATTAACTGTGAAATGAAATGTATGACATAAATACATACAAATGCAAGACTGAAGAGCCGTAAAATCACGCAGCAATTGAAAACGAAATACGCAATTGTAATGACAGTAACTATTAAAGAAATAAAGACCATGAATGTAATAAATAAGAACAATGCTTGTCGGAAAATATAATTTGAATCCGCACAGCAGGCGTTGCTGCCGGAAGTGTCGACAGCCAAGCCATAGACCGACAAAGAATTTAATAGCAGTTATGTGCCGGGGATACACAACACTAATACTAAATATAGAAATAGAACGGAATCATAAACCCAATTTTGCATGAGTAACTATTACGAAAGAAATAATAGTCGGGGAA
>OX419585.1:3310910-3579966 GCA_948473455.1 Teleiodes luculella
AACTATAGGACCGATTCAAATGAAATTTTACATGGTGGTTCTTTACATCCCTGGTCAATATCTTGGATACTTTAAATCGCGAAAATTAAAGAGTTCCCGTGGGATAGTTCAAAATTACTACGGAAAAGTCGGAACACAATGCGGGCGTAGCCGCGGGCAGACAGCTAGTTCCTAAAATAAAGATTTAGTTCACTGCTTTTCTCCTTCATCCCAGACAAAATATGTCCCTGTGTTACACGTTCTTTGTTTAGTATTTGAACTATTCGAGAATACTCAGCTCATGTATGTCCCCACCGAGGGGCTCGAGCCTACCCTGAAATCAGGACGAATAGGCCTTAGTCGACCACGCTGGCCCAGTACGGGTTAGTCAACTTCACACACAACCCTTGAATTACTTCCCAAGTGTGTGCAGGTCTCCTCGCGATGTTTTCTTTCATCTAGAGCGTCGAATAAACGTACATATGAATTCGAAAATCGAAAACACATTATGTGCCGAGGATCGAACCCGCGAACTTCCGAATGGAAGTCAATGGCCCTAGCCACTTAGCCACCGACGCTCGAGAATACTCAATTAATCAAAATAATCATGGGAGGCGAGTTGAAAATGTTGAAATGTGAAATGTCTCTAAATTATAAAATAGAGTGGTTTAAATTGCATGGAAATATATTTCGCACACGCCATGGCAACGTAGTACCTACGTGACAGGCGCGTTATAGGAACGCTTTTTGTGAAAGTCGATAGCCGTGTAGAGTCAGAGTACACAATACAGGCAGGCACGTATTGTAAACGCAATACACGGTATAATATGGTACAACGGAACATAGAGCGACGCTCTTCCGTGCCGCCGCGCCGCGCCGCGGTCACCCGCGCCGACTCGTCGCTTTGTAGCAGCTTTCAGGGTTCCGTAGCGACTTTAGCCCAATCAGCTTGAGCGATTTGAGATGGTTTTTCAAACTTTGAAGCTGCAATTAGTAAGTTATAATATTTGTATGAACAGACTCGGCAGTTTTCTACTGACTGACTACGCGTCATCGTTACTTTTCAAAGCAATTTGTGTCATGGACTAAGTGATTAATGGCATTATGAGTTTTAAATAATAGGCACATCCCTTCTTCTAGTAAAGTAAAATCCATTCCTGTATAGGTTCAATATGAATATTATGCCAAAAACCTTGCCAAGTGCGAGTCGGACTCACGCATCGAGGGTTCCGTATAAACCTGTAGGTATAAGTAAAAGTGATGGGTTTTGATTCCCTTGCGAGTTACAAAATACGTAGTATAAATGGTTGTACGTTTGCGTTGCCCTAGAAATTTGTTAAAGGCAATTAGATCTAAGTATTTGATATAAATTTCAACTTGATACCTCTACGCGTTCATGAGGAAAAGGGTAATAAGTTTATACTACTATGTTATGTTCAATCTGATATCGCATCGCCTCTTTTAGATTGTTTGATCTGTTTTTTATTGCTTAGACTTGTACATATGTTTGAGATGTTAGTTTTTGCTTCTTAAATGACGTCATTAAGTGTTCTATAATAAATAAAAACATGAAAGCGATTCGTCGCAGACTTGGCACGCAGCAAGGCTGACCGTTCAAAAAAGACAAACCAACATGGCCGTCAACGTCATTGTCAAGCCAAACGTCACCAAAGACACGACGCTCCGCTAGAGTACCAGCTACCAAGGAGTTGTCACTCTCTCCGATAAAAGACGGAGCAGTATAACGCGCCGTCATATTTTTTGGGCATTACTTATTTAAAAAACATATAGATTGTTATTGATGTAACTAAAAGATTAAAGTTTTCGGAATTTTACAATTGTGTTATAAAACGTTGCTTCATGCTAAATATCAAGATTCTAGATCGATTGGAAGTATCCTTTAGGTTTAGATTCTTTTGCGAGTAGTTGCGAGTTTCAAAATATGCGGCATAAATTGATAGATAGATAGATAAAATCTTTATTCATTACAATGACGATAGCATTTATAATAATCAAAGGTGGGTATCACAACAATAGCTTATATCAAAGCAAATTGATGTTACTTTTGATTGCGTTAACATAGAAGATTAATTTTGTTACAGGTTAAACTGATTATAGACGTGAGTATTTGATATGAATTACAATTGAATACCTCTACACGTTCAGTAAGCAGTAATTTCGTAATTTTTATGACAACATAGTGATTCTATAACGGTTTCGTATTTTCATCCTGTTTTTATCCGTTAAAATATCCTTTTGAGACCGAATAACTTTTGCAACACGCTTTATATTTAAAATACATTGAAAAGTGCGAATAGCTAACTTGCATTTTGTAGGTACGTAAACGATAAATTGTCTCCCGTATTAAACCATATATTTTTTAATAAACTACAGTATACTACGTTTTTTATTCTGAATTGCAGTAGGTATTAAGGGAAAAATGCAACTCGCGCTTACCCGTCTTTTTATAGTGAGAATCGTCGAGTTATGAGGAAATGGCCTCCCGCTGCTGTGAATGGTAGGCTATTTGTCACACTATATTTTTGCACTTCCATTTTTAGAACTCCATCGTAAAATTAAAGAAAAGTTGCTTTATTTGAATACATGAACCGTAAAATAAACAACAGCGGGTTCTTCTCAGTAGCGTATTAAATATGTCATTTCGAAGCTAGCTATAACACAACTTTATAATATAGCTACCTATTTCTGGTTTTTCACTTTATCTCCAAATTTTCTTTTCTTATCAGACTCGGTCATATTTAACGGATTTTTATTATTAGCATGACTTTATCCTTTTGGGTGATATTTACCCCTACCGTTACGGATTACTTGCGCTCTCAGGGTCAACATGTCCAGCCGCATGAACGTTACGTATGACTGTAAAAGCGTAAGGTAGGAATTATAAATAGGTATTTATATTTACTCATTATTTTTGACGTTGTTGACATGAGGGTAATATTGTGTTAAATAAAGTGTAATGCCATACATAGGTAGGTACAGAACGATTACAAAAATACCATCAACTTTTGTATTTAAAAATAATATGAAAAAAAACTAGACAATATATATATATAATATATATATAATATATACAATAATACAATACAATACAATATTCTTTATTGACACCAGTAATAAATAGGACAGTTACAATTTTCATAAGTGTGAAACAATGAGCCAATAGGCGGCCTTATTGCTAAAGTAGAAATATATACATAATTATATAAATATACAGGGCGTCCCACTGTGCTCATGGCTATGCCACATGGAGGGAAAGTACCATAAATATTGTAGATAGAACATTTTACTGAAAGAAGACAGTATTTTATTTCTGAAAACTATTAAAACTGCATTAATACATTTTTTAATAATTACATGGTTGAACCGGGAATCGAACCCGCTATACGAGAAAAGAAGCATCCTGTAGTTTTATCATACCGATCGAAAGGTTTCATCATAAGGATTATTTTTTGCTAAATATACCTAGTGTCAGGAATGAAAGGAAGACTATGAATTTTAACATTTTTAATACCAAATTTATCAATTTTATCAAATGCTCAAAATGACCCCCACGCTGTTGAATACAGAGTCGCACTCTTTTGATTATTTCACTCCCTGTCGATTTTTTTATCTTATTGCAGTGGATATTTAGAATAATACGTCTAAGTTCTGTTTGTAGCTCGTGGACACTTTCATTCCGGTACTTGTACACTAAATTGTTTACATAACCCCATCAAAAAATATCTAACAGGGTTAGATCTGGCGATCTTGGCGGCCACATCAAATGTTAAAATTCATAGTCTTCCTTTTAATTCTGACACTATGTTACTGTTACACAGCGAAAAATAATCCTTATGATGAAGCCTTTCGATTGGTATGATAAAATTACAGGGCGTAATTTTTTTCTCGTGTAGCGGGTTCGATTCCCGGTTCAACCATGTAATTATTAAAAAATATATTAATGCAGTTTTAATAGTTTTCAGAAAAAAAAAAAAAAATCATTAAAATGTTCTATCTACAATATTTAAGGTACTTTCCCTCCATGTGGCATAGCCGTGGGACGCCCTGTATATACCTAGTATAAAAATTGTAACATAGTAGTAACAGGACGCATAATGCAGTGAAAGTTAATGTCGCGAAGAATACATAGGCTTCATATTAATAGAATAAACATTTCCACTGTAATCACTAAGAGGAGGACATTTCCATATTAGGAGTTCAGTACAACCAGACCCGTATATCTTGTCTTCACAATCATCTTTTTTTGTAAGAAATATCGAGCTACGTACAAGACGAGTATTATCTTATGAGCAACGCGTGTCTCGGATCTTGCACAGAACTGCAATTCACTCTAATCTCATACCCAATACAATTAGAAATGTTATTTTACTATCATTTTACCCCCCTAATGCTTTCGTGTAAGGTAAAAACACGAATGTAAGACGAATGTTTATGATGAAATTGACTGTGTCCTACCTAAGTGTTTATTACCAACATATCATCATCATCATTAATAGTTCTATATGTCCCCACCCAGGGCTCGAGCCTACCCTGGGATCAGGGTGAATAGGCCTTAGTCAACGTCACACACAACCCTTGAATTACTTCGCAGGTGTGTCACGATCACGATGTTTCCATCACCGTAAAAGCGTCGAATAAACGTGCATGTGTCGAAGTCGGGTGACTCCGGCACATATGGGTCGTAGGGGGGAACCCACCACACAACTTATAGGGGTAATTGGCAGAGGCTATGCAGCATATAAACCTATGTGTATATAATGCGCACTTACCAAATCGTTGAAGACGCCAGGTCCCGATGAAATGGTCTTCGTCCAATAATAGATTCACGTACACAGAAAAAACACAAAAGATAGTTTTATAAAACACGATGGATGACGGGAGAAAAACGGTAGCAAGTACGCATGCGCCGGTTGAATCAGGAGTACAGATAAGAAGATATACTACATAGACTCTACCAGTTCTAGATCCCGATAAGAAGGTTTTATTGAAAACTGAACAGTGCATTTGAATTAAAAAATCGGAAACACTTTGGTCCGTACATGCCGCCAACCCGTGAACTTCCGAATCGAAGTCAATGTGGCTAACCACTTGGCCACCGACGCTTTTACTTTCAACTGTTACGCTCTGGAACTAGTTCGGTTATTTATGAACAAAAACGTGATCAAAGTATTAATTTGCACACCACTCTGGCTCCGTCCGTCCGAAGTCTTGCGAGAGATTAAATGTATAGTTAAAAATATGTATGTTCATATTTTCTTAAGTCTTTGTAATTCAGTAAAAATTACCCATTTATAGACCTATAGATCGTAAATCATAAATAGTGATGTATCCAAAACCTTCTTTCATTTCCAATGTCAATGGTGACGTCATCTTCAGCTACATTTGATTGTTTTCCTTATCTTGCGACGTGTGAATTGTATTGTAATATAAGGTATCCTATCGAGCTCATAAATCTGATGTCACTTCAAAGTGATTGAGCCGCGCCGCCGCCGCTGCCGCCGCCTGTCTATTATGATCACCAGAAATACACACACAACTACAGACATCTTATGTTAATTAATGGTATATAAAAAATATGAAACATTCTAGCACTATCAAGATTATTCCCGATAAGAAAGACCACCCTGTACCCTGTACCTTATTACAACATTTCTGACAATAATAGTAAATCGTTCTATTAAATTTAGATTTATATGGAATAATCTAGAAGTCTTTAATAATAATTATTTCATAAATTTTAAGTTTTCAGCACTCATTAACAGCTTATAGTCCCAACCGATGGGCTCGAGCTTACCTTAAAATCAGGGTTGAATTTCAGAATTAAAGTTTTCGGAATATTCTAGATCAATTATTACAGTTTTACTAACTTTCGAGATCATTCCAGTAATTTTTCTAACTTTCTAGTACATTCCACATCAATTACGACATTGCTCGCATTTTTACAAATTTTCAGAAGTACTCATAATTTTGAAAAGGACAAGCATATATCACATCGCCTCTTTAAGATTGTTTGATTCCAGATCTGACAGTCCCTATTACATGATGAACTGAGGCACATTTATGTACTTTTCTGTTAAGTCCTGAGTGCCAGCTCTCGACAGGATTGGATGTTCTATTTTATGGCCAAAACAGGATATTATTGGCACCGTTTTTTCCATCCATTGACTGAAGATATAACTTTTGAAATTTTCTGTGGCGTTGTTGTCGGGCGGGATAGTTAGTTAATAAATGAAGCCACGCTTTCGGTATGTGTGTGTCCGGAAGATGGGGTAATGAATGCCGCACACATTCTCAGATTTTTTTCCCCGGCAACCTCAGTGAGTCCAATAAAATTGTGTTCGCTTTCTTCCATAACGCTTGGCAAAAATGAAAGTAGCATCCTGTGGCTTGCGCATCAGGGAAGACTTCTTTTCTTTCAGAGCGTTCAAGATCGCCACTTTAAAATCGAGTTTAAATTGTTTTGGAGAAAACTCTGGCAGAAATCCTTTCAAAAGTTGAAACAACGACGACGACTTGGTTTACTTGGGTGCCATTAATGAGGCCGCCGTGGATTGAAAAAAATCTGGTAATAGGGCTCGGGACAGGATTCAAAAGTGCCATCGATGGTATAATTTTCAATATAAGACATCGCTTGGAGCGCCTTTTCAGAGGCAAAAGCTAAAATTCAGTCTTCTTGTCCATCGTCAATTATTAGAAAATTAGCTCTTAATGATTCTGAATTTTAGACACCGACTTGAAATTACTGCTTACTTGCAAGAACTTGTTACGTGACCTATACAGCTGGTTTCTAAGGTTTTTAAATGAACGAATCTCATCTACGTACTCTTCTGTTTTAACCTTTTTTATTACGTTCTCATATAAAGAAGCAATTGGAGCCGAATTTGTCCTAACTATCTTTTTGCATTCGTCAATAGCAATATCAATTTCTTCACCTTTAAAATCAGGAATACAAGTATGAGAGAATTCACGAATTGATTTTTTTTTTAGAAGGCTATAATGATGGCCGCTGAACATGAAGCAGCTGTATTATCAATAAGCTTGAACCATTCCTATTATTTCTATTTTTGCGATATCTGTGACCAGCTTTATACAATATTCGGCCTACATTCCTGTTTCCTACTTGATTGGACTGGAACCTATGTTTTCCGAAAGGCAAACAACTGACCAAACCACTAGAATAACGACGTTCGCTCGCTGTCCACAGAAAAGTACTAAATTTTCAATTCAAAAAGTTACTATCTACGCTTGGGTTTTCCAAATCTTTAAAATATGACTAGTTTACAAAAGATATGAACCAAGAGATCACTTTCTTTAGGAAAAACCTTAAAAACAGTGTTTAACCTGCTGCTGTGCCTGACAGTATTTCTATTTTTTTAAGAACTTAGCAAAAATTAAAGAAGCAAAATGGCTTCTTATTATTTAAGGAAATGAATGTTAAAGAAACAATTCGCTAAAAGAGTCAAGAATTCATTGCAATAAAACTCACTGCAAAGAGAATCACTGGAGAAATCATTGCTAGGGTAATAGACTTATCACCTAGCAATGATTTCTCTTTGCAGTAATTCTCTCTCCCGTTTTTAGGGTTCCGTAGCCAAATGGCAAAAAACGGAACCCTTATAGATTTGTCATGTCTGTCTGTCTGTCCGTCCGTATGTCACAGCCACTTTATTCCGAAACTATAATACCTATACTGTTGAAACTTAGTGAGTAGATGTATTCTGTGAACCGCATTAAGATTTTCTTACAATAATAGAAAAAAAAAACAATAAATTTAGGGGGTCCCCATACATAGAACTAAAACAAAAAAAAATTTTTTTCATCAAACCCTACGTGTGGGGGGGGGTATCTATGGATAGGTCTTCAAAAATGATATTTAAGTTTCTATTTTTCTAAACTGAATAGTTTGCGCGAGAGACGCTTCCAAAGTGGAAAAATGTGTGTCCCCCTCCCCTCTAACTTCTAAAATAAGAGAATGATAAAACTAAAAAAAATATATGATGTGCATTACCATGAAAACTTCCAACGAAAATTGGTTTGAACGAGATCTAGTAAGTAGTTTTTTTTTAATACGTCATAAATCGTAAACCGCAATTTACCTTTCACTATTATTAAAACATTTATCAAAGTCACAACGAACTACAAAAACTTTTATATTATGTTACTGGCTGCTACGGAACCCTTCATGGGCGATTCCGACTCGCACTTGCCCGCTTTTTATTAATCTTTATATTAGATTTATAGTTATAATCTAATATAGTTATGACACTAAAAACGATTAAGATTAAAAACGGGAGAGAGAATCACTGCAAAGAGAAATCATTGCTAGGTAATAAGTCTATTACCCTAGTCTCCCGTTTTTAATCTTTATAGTTATAATCTAATATAGTTATGACACCGTTTTTAATCTTAATAGTTATAATCTAATATAGTGTCATAACTATATTAGATTATAACTATAAAGATTAAAAACGGGAGAGAGAATCACTGCAAAGAGAAATCATTGCTAGGTAATATGTCTAGGTATAGTCTATTATTACCCTAGCAATGATTTCTCCAGTGATTCCCTTTGCAGTGATTCTCTTTGCAGTGAGTTTTATTGCAATGAATTATTGACTGTTTCAGAGAACTAAAGATTAAAAACGGGATATTTATCGTGGTATTTGTTTTGTGTAAGAGCCCGATATTTCGATGCAGTTGCGTGCATCATGATCACGGGACGACTGAAGAGAACTTGCGGGTGGCTGCTAGGGCAAACATATCTATCTACCCTCTTTAAAAAGCATATTAGATTATTTCGAAACAATAACAATAAACAAAGCAATCCAAAAGTTTGGTGGATAACACAACAGCGCGTTTCAATACAGCTATACTATTCTGGCTTCTGTCTGGAGTCAAGTGTATTAAAATAATTGTTGTACAATTTGTGAAATTATGCAGCAGACGTATATAAACTATCAAGTTCTAGCAGAAATCGAAAGATTCACCAAATAATTTGATTATTAAAAATACAATATCATGCAAAACAAAAAACCCGTTTGCCTAAATCTGAATTGGAGAAATCGAAGCGAATAACAGGCACACAAAATCGGCGTAATTTCTTGCTGAATTTCTATTGTGAACTTTGGAATTGGAACCTTTTGTTTGAGTTTAAATATAAGGAAACTCATAACATAAATGAACAGCCTGTCGTCTACCGCCCTTTTAACTCGAGTACAAACAAAGTGAGAACCAAATTAGAATTTCTTTGAATGTTAAATGCTTTATAATAAATGTGTGTGTCTGCCATTTAAAAATCCGGTCAAGTGCTTGTTAGTGTGGACGGACAGGGTTCCGTACATATGAAGTTTCTCATAATCAACTGAAACAACTGAACATTGTTGAAATTTGATGCACTATGTAAATCCGTAACTCAAATGAATACTCGGCTGATGCGGCAATACGTAGTAGGTGGATCACCCACTGGCACCGCGCCGCCGCGACAGATAACGCGCGCGGCGACGACGGAGGCGCAGATCTGGAGCTCTATTTTTCAAACGTTCGTGTCGCTAAGATCGCTCGATTTCTACTGATTTACGCTCGTCTGACGAAAAACGGCATTTTTGGATCGTTCGATTGCGAGTGATAGATTAAACGCCAGGCAATAACGCCTATATTCCAACAATGACATTCTCGCTCGATTGACATTAGGATCACACACACACAGACACCCCCGACATGAAAGAAACGCCTATACGATCGACACGGGAGTGGGAGCGAGAGCGACAATCCGCAAAGAGGAGCGACCATAGATTTACGTTCCGTTTTAGTTTCGGAAACTACCGGTTTTTGGTTTATCTCCGTAAAATAAAAAAAAACACCATATCGAAGACGAGTGACTCAGAAATACGGAAAAACAGCGTCCTTCGACTTGGAAGTCGACTGTGACTTATGTCGCATACGCCTACGCTAAGTCATACAAACGTTTGAGAAATAGAGCTCCTGCCTCAGCAGCGGTGTAATCTGCTTTTCCGCGCGGGGTGGCGATGTACGACGGCCCTGCGCCAAATATAGTCACAGAGTCAAACGTTCACTTCGCTGTGGATCGTCGCTCGTGGAGAATGGATTTTATTCAAGGTGCTGCTAGTCATATTGTCAATCTGGTTTTTGTATACTGGAATTAAAATGTACCGTGTCCATAGAAGATTTTGGATACATCCCTATTTACGATCGAGATCTATAGATGGATCATTTGTACTAAATTACAAAGACTTAAGAAAATATGAAGATAATATTTTTTAACTACACACGTATGTCAACTGCGTCTTTCGATTTATTTATTGAGTAAAATTTGAACGCCTTTACTGGAGCAGGTACAAATTTTCGTCTTTGCATTACGGCGGATGAAAAGCTTGGGTTACACTGAGGTAAGAAAAAAAAAACCTACCTATCATACCTACCTATTTACAGATTTTGATTAATACTCGTAGTTCAAAATCACAGTTTTTGATTAAAAATCATATCATACTACTAAATTATAGCTATCAAATGTAAAAACCATAAGTCTTTTATTTTAAATTTAGGGATTTTTATTTTTATATTTAATGCATTTGCGGTTCTTCGGTGGAGACCAACGGACACCATGCATTGAGTTGCTGTCGATGTTCTGGGAGATTCCCTCGGCACCATGCCCTAAATGATATAATCCGCAGGGCACTGGGTTCGTCGGACATCCCCTCCTTACTCGAGCCTCCAGGGTTATGCAGGACGGATGGCAAACGACCAGATGGGCTGACCCTAGTGCCGTGGGAAAAAGGCAAATGCCTTCTGTGGGACGCGACGTGCGTTAACACTTTTGCTGCTTCCCATCTAGCTCGCACAACAAGATCAGCCGGTGCAGCTGCCGAGCATGCGGCTCTTTTGAAACATCAGAAGTACTCGGTCCTGAAACCCAAGTACTTATTTGTACCTTTTGCGGTAGAGACGTCAGGTTGTTGGGGTGGTGAAGCTAAAAGCTTCATCGACCAAATTGGCAAACGCCTTAAAGAGAAGGGATGTGACCCCCGCGCCAAGTCATTTCTGGTGCAAAGATTATCAGTTGCGATACAACGCGGTAATGCGGCGAGCGTACTGGGATCCTTTGCGCCAGGTTTGACGGCAAACATTTGTATTTAAGTTTCTTTTTATTTTATTTTTACTTTGGATATGATTTTTATTATTTTACTGTTAAAACCTTGTTATGTTTTTTTTAAATAAATTATTTTTGTATAATAGTAGTTATAGATTCGCCACCGTGCGACCGGGCGTAATTAACAAACTTTTATTTAGAATAATAGCCTTCATTTTATTGCCTGAAATACAAGTAGGAGCTGTGTTGGTGATGTTCGGCGCGTTGTACTTGATGGGAATCATACATTTCTTTCATCTTGAGTTTCGATAATACATTTTATTATATTAATCTTCACCATCGACTTTAATCTGGGAGACACCTTTTTAAAATCTAGCGATGACAGCATAAACTGTCGATCTGAATCTTCTTATTTACTCCTTTTTTGAATTGTAGATTTTATTTATTAGTTCACTGCCAATTTAATCAATTTTCTTAGTCTTCTTTGGTCGAAGTGCGGTCATACAGTCATCATGTGGTCTGTCAACTGGACCCTTGTTTTCATTAAAAAAAATTACCATACTATTATGTGTTGTATTAGTTGAAACCACCGGCAAGAGAAACAAGAGTTGATTATAGTATTTGTAATTTTTTTTTATTAGCTGCAGCTGATCCAATTTTAGCGGAAGCTAGCACCCGTCTATCTTTGATAAAAGCGTCTCGGAGCGCTTTCCATCTTTTTTGCAATAATTGTCCTGAAATGAAAATAAAAAACACATATAATATTACTTATATTTCAGACCTGGCAAGCGGGTGCTCATTCAACTTCTCAATTGAGTTGTACAAAATCTGATATTAACTGCACAATTGTTTTGCAATACCCACTAAATCAAGGACATATTTTCATTGAGTTTAAGCGAAGTGGCCCTCACACCACACACACACATGTTAAAATCTGCGAATAGTCGGGGAAAAATAAATTTTTTTACACATTAAATCCAATAGTTCTAATTTCTTTTGTATTACGATTATTAGTGTTACTGAAGACCAACCTTGTGTTTTTCTCCGATCTACCTAAGGAGCTGACCAAGAAAAGGGGGGTAAAGGGCCCAATTGTTATATATCATTCAGAAAAAAACTTACACTGGAGATTATAGATGTTTTCACTTCCTTAAATTATTTGTGCACTGCTATAAAATATTCACCTATATTAATTACGAGCTTCTCGACATAAAATGGGTCTTTATATAAATTTTAACGCCTTTTTTAAAAAAGTGCCTTAGAAAATCTTAGAAGTGGTGATCTTTTCATAATATGTTTTAAAGATATATCCAAGACCTCGTGTGACTTTTCACCTGTGTGACTATATAGATGTAATTTTTATGATGTTTTTTCCCTTTAATTCACTGAGCATTAATTCTACACAAAATATTTTTATTTGCCAACAATTGTAAGCTAATAATACACACTAAACATAAAAATCACCAAAATTTACTAGAAGCGATTGGATTAAACAGCAAAGCAATTATCCAATATCATAAGAAAATCATCGATATTGTATTTGGAGCGAAATACGCTGCGCTGCGTGGCCAGAACAAACGCTAGGGAGCTGTCCCGCCCCCCGCTCGCGCGTCATTTAGGGCGCCCGAGGGGAAGCGGCACGGCGCACTGGAGGTCAAGCTACTGGACGGACGGATGTCTGTTTGTTTACTTACACGAATAGAAAAAGATGTATCCGTTTTATTATTTCGTAATATTTCGTATTGATTGCATGATCATTTCGAGTAGGTAACCTAAGCGACTAAAATCATCATCGGAAATATGAATTATTGTAAGGGACAAATCTTCGAAAATGAGTTATGTATACAGTTCGATTGAAAAATTTCCGCTCTATATACTTAAAAATATGTTTAGAATATGGATATCTTTCTGATGTCCTTTGTACAGCAACAGATTTAGTAGAAAATATTTTTTAAAAGTAATGCGAAGTACGCCTGAGACCTATGTTAAATTAATTATTAATGTAATGCAGTATTCATTATTGCAACTATTTATTGTAAAGGACACTAATATTTAAAAGTGTATCTTACGGTTACCAAGGTTCTAAATTTATCTTCAAAAATGTCCCTTACACTAATCGAATCATGTTAAATTATAATATGCTAGGTTCCCGAATTATATTTAGTATCTTTACTTTTTCATCCAATGATTGTTTTTATTGTTCGCCTCGAAGGCTTGAAATCTTTCTCTGTTACGTTATGTCATTTTATTATCCAAATTTCACTGCCGTAGAGTGCAGTGCAATGCTCCAGATGTATAGCTTTTTTTAACACTTTTTGAGATTCGGGCTTTGAGAAGATGTTTTTTGCTATTAGAACCTTTTTGTGCCACCACTATTCTAGTAACTATATCTGGTGTTCATCTATATCTGGAGTCATCGGTAATTATGTTTTTAAGGTATTTAAACTTTAACTTGTTCTATTGGGTTTGAATTTAATGTTATTATTGAGCTATGTTTTGGTGTAATTTTCGAAGTTATTAGAGTTTCAGTTTTGTTTACATAATTCTTTAATCCAAATACAATATTTGTGATTAATTCTTCTGTATATTATCTATATCTGTGACAAATTCTTATATATTTAAACTTTCAGCTGCATTATTGTCCACAAAGCGAATAAATTGAAGATTAGCCCCATTGAATTTAATCCCCCTTTTCCTGACTCTAAGTTTTCTAATAGCACAATATAAATATATTGAAAATAAGCGACAACCTTGTCTCACACCCCGTCTAATATTAGCTTTTTTTTCCCCAATTTCTATTATCGTTTCTTGATTTATGTATAATTCAAAAATGGCTCTTCTGTCTTTATAGTATATTCCTGCTTGTTTTAAAATATTTATCATTTTGTTTCTAGTCAATTTTGTCAAATGCTTTTTCCAAATTTATAAATGCAAAATGTGTGTCTAAATCCAACTCCATCCTTATATCGATTGCTCTCTCACGTCTCAGGCCTAGTACCGCCTCTCTTGTCAATTTATTTTAACGAAATTCATATTGGTCCAATTTTCTTTCAGATAGAGGTTTGATTCTGTTTTGAATAATCTTAAGTAAAGTTGTGCTTGCTTGAGGTAAATGACAGCGTTCTGTCTTTCCTGTGTTCATTAATTTGATGAGCTTAAATAGTTCGTCTTTGATTGAATCACAATTACCATACATACCCCCTGGCCACAGCTTGTGCGGCGGCGGCGGCGGCGGCGCAACCTGCGGCGCGAAATTTGTTAGAACGTTAGTATTATTGTAACATTTCAAAAATGTTACATTTACGTATATTAAATCTTATTTGTACTACATTACAGTGTTGATGTCGTTTTCAAAGTAAAACAAGATAAACGTTACTTTTTGCATGAAAATTGGCCTTTTTTTGTATAATTTGGGTATTTCACGCCTTTAAATAAATTTATTAATTACGCTGGTACATTTTTCTAGCAGGTTTTGAGAAATGAAAATAATTTTAGTTCTCTCATGTTAGTTTTGACTATTCGCAGAATGTTGCCAGGGTCGCTGGCAACATTCCGCTGGTCGCAGGTCGCGCCGCGCTTCACGCAAAGCTGTGGCCAGGCCCTTAATCATCTCTATAATTATAAATACCATGTGTACCCGCTGCTTTTCCATTAGTATGTTATTAACAATTTACCTTGTTCATTAAGAATGGCAGCACTTTTAGTTTTATGTTTATTTTCTAACTTTCTGATTATATTGTTCAATTTGAAAGGTTCAATTTGCTTTAAGTAATATTAAATTTTGTCACAGCTATCTAAAAATAATATTTTCTTTTTCTTTTCTACATAAATTAGTAATGTTGTTTGTCCGTCTTTTATATTTCTTAATACTATAATCATCTATTTTATTTCTAAGTGTCCTTCTTCCAATCATAATGTTAATTATTTCTTGGGTTATTAACCATTGTAATCTTAGTACAATAATTTCTTTATCTGAATATCCTTTGCAGTTGTGGGCAAAATATCTTATAAATATCTAATAGTATATAATACACTAGTGTACTAGTGTGCCTAGTGTGTCTATATATTAGTGTGCTATTATGTTATATAATTATGTCTAAAAAAAGATGGAACACGAGATATTTTATTCAACTCACATATTTTTATTTCATTTCATTTTATTGAATTAAATTTTTGCTAGAAAAATAATCTCGAATACCATAAAATCAACTTAAATTTCAGCGATAAGTGTTATTTTCCTATAATTGCATCAAATAGCGTAACTCTCTGTTTAATTATATAATGTTTCTTACATTAGTACTCATACGTTTTCTTAAGACTTACATTATTGAACTTTTTTTATTTTCCAAAAAAAAATATTAATATAACGGACATATAAAAAATAAAAATACTATCTTTGAAACTATACAAATTATTCCAACTTCCGTTTACTTATGTTAGAGTTTTAAATTTCAATAGCATCACAAATATAGTAAATATAGCATTTTAATTTAAAAAAGCAATAGGTAGTTTTTTGACTCTCCTGAAAAGTTACGATTTGTCCCTTACAGTAATTCATATTTCCGGTGACAAAAATCTGACTTGGGTTTACATTAATTTATAACAACAATATAAATCCTTTAAAATCATCACTCCTTGAACAGAAATATGAATTACCTATCGGTAGTTAAATTATCGACACGGGACCATTTTAATAAGACGTATTAAAATACCTATGTGAAAAAAAAATATATAAAAAAAATATTTCAAAGTCGTCTGCATTGTTGGTTAAAATGTTGATTGACCCAGCTACAAGTATATTCATTCTCAATAAATAAATTTGTATCATCCATCATACACGGCTGCATCATCGTTCCGCGCGCGCGGTGCGCTCGTGATAGTTCACCCCCGCGCCGAACTCTCTACCCCCCAAACATTACTACCGTGGTATTTTCGTTTCCTCTGGTAATATTTAGGAGAACTTTCGTTTTGGGGTATTAATTATCATAAAATTTATTTTTATTATTTATCAACGACTGTAGAATTTTTGCTTCAGTGTTAAAACTAAATAAAACGTCCTAAAAAAAAAACTACGTTAGTCACACGGGTGAAAATCTCTAGGATTATCTTTGATTAATATATAAATGACGTGCTCAAAGATCACCAATTCTAAAAAAATTCTACAAGGTTTTAATATTTTTATTTTACAGACCTTCATTATCTCACATTTCTCACGCACTACATTGGTGATATTTTATGTTTAGTATTTTATATTATTTAGAAGACCATAAAAAAGAAAATCACCAGTGTAGGATTTAATCTCAATTAAATAAAGAAAAGACAATTTTTAAACAGCGTTTAAAAAAAACGCTCCCATGTTTTTTTGGGGAAAATTTAAAATAATCAACAATAAACTAGCTCTAACCAAACAACGAAAAAAATTTTTGTCTAGGAATTTGTAATTTTTTTCCATACAAGCTATCGTATCTTTACCGGACTAGAACCCGCGCTACGCGACGGAGCGCGGGGCAGTGGGTGATTCGCTGAGGTTCAATGTATTTCGCCGTTCCGAAGTCTGCGTGTGTCAGACGCATGGGGCCTACAAAAGACGTTGTTAGGTTTTGTATTCCTTTGGTTCGAAATCGTCACAAATTCAAGCTTAAAAAAAGAACCTTTTAAAAAAACAAACACTGACTACTGACTATAATTGAAGTTAAAATACAAAAAAAAGTGAAATATGTTTAACGATTTTAAATCGAAGCAAATAATGAAAAACATTGAGCTTGGGCTAGGAGTCGAACCCGTATCCCGTATTTGAACCCGGGCACAGGCTTAATACCAATGTGCCACTGAACCTCCGTCCAATTTGAAGTAATAAAATACGCCAACAGACGGTAACCATTAAAAAAGTAATATCTACTCGTAATAACGATTGCGTACATAATTATATGCGCACCGATTCAAAATAAACAAGTATTATATATACAAGTGTAAGTATTAACTATGAACAGATAATGTAGTTTATTTAACACAGAATAAGCTGGTTGTCTTAATAAATAAACGAATTTTTGTTTTGTTTAAATGAGGAAAGCCACAGAAAGATTTGCAATTATAGTAATTCCCTGCTGGAAATATAATCTGGAATATTGGGGAAAATTCCATTGATTGTGGTAGGATTTTCCTCTTCTTAATTAATTTGAAAAAAGAAAAAGATATTCACCGAAAAGGTTTTTTCTATTTTGCGAAATATTTTGTCAAAACAGGATAATTTAAAGTGTACTAGTTATTCAGGTTCTGGTAAATAAAAAAACATTATGTGCATCAGGAAACACGGAATTACGAGTAGTCAGATCTACATATAAGTAAGTGAGATAATTATTTGCTGTCCTTCTAAGCACACGATAGCTAACCTTTGTGTATGCCCATGTTAAGGCATTAGCCAAAAGGCCTTGCCTGTCCATGTATCCCTTCGGGATCAACCGGCCACATCTCTAGGTAAAGTGGTTGAAATAAAAGTACAGAAGTCAACTGGAACTTTATAAACGGCGGTGCGCAGAACTGCAATGGAAGCTTTATCATACCAAAAAATAGCAATTAGCCAAACGTGACTTGTTGAGGTACCACACCAAACCATCGCCATTTTAATTTCTACGGCTCCGCAAAATGTGATGAAGCCGCGCCCGTTTAAATGTGGTCGAGTCATTCTTCAATTTTATTAATTATTCCTGACTTAATTTGATAACAAAAAATCTAAACTATCAATAGACAATAAAGCGGATGCATTTTTTTTTCTGAAAACTATTGACAAAGAAGTATCAGGCTATTACTCGTATACACAAAACTTACTTACGGCGAAGAGAACACAACAGGTAAGACGTGGTAAGATTTAGACAATTATTGATCTGCCGCCATCATCCTGTTTATAGGCAAACGATGTCGATATGTGCAGTACAGTAACTACGCATTTTCCATCAGAATTCTTGTGATCTTAAATATCAGTCACGCTTGGGACTTGCTGCGTTATAAAGTCAGCTAACACTGATTGTGGTCTTTTAGAACTAACGGAGGGCGCAACAAGATCATTCGACCATTTACCTTTATCCTCCAAATACGTGGTCTAGCGTCGTATACAGGGATCCCAAAGAAGCAAACATTATTTATTATATAACAAATATCTGCAACATACCTGCTTTGTACGACGTAACTTTTATTAAAAGCAATCGAGATTAGGAATCCTATAAAAAGAAAAGGGTAATCTAAAGCGAATGCTAATCCAACAAATAAATATTAAAATCATAATATCCGAAATCTGCAAATTCCAATATTTGGATTTTTTGTCAAACGCTCATTGTGTTTGTGAATAACGAAAGCAATCTTATAATTGTCCGCCTGTTGGAGCAAGGGACGGGCAAGGGGGTGTGGAGGATGGGTGCGCCACACGGGGGAGGCCTTAATCGGTGCGCCGCTTTTATAACAGCCACATTGTGGAATATAATGTTAAATCGCAGCCAGGGGGGATTCACTCTGAAGAATAGGTATGACCGGCCGAAATGCCGGCCGGGCCGGCAAAAGGCAGGGCTAGCTATATCAGTCCGCGAACACTCGCCGCGCGCGCGTGACGTGTGTTTATTACGCCGCCGCGCCGCCGCGCCGCCGCCGCTCCGATCGATCGCTCAAATTATGACTTCAAAAAAATCTGTTTATGGACGAAGCGACCGATGCTGCTGTGTATATGGATGCAAAAACATAAGAAAAAATACTGGATCGGACGTGTCTTTTTTTTAAATCCCGAAGAACAATGAAAGGTAATTTGTATTAGCCATTGTTATATTTTTCATTAAATAGTCTGCAATACATCTACACCTCCTAGTAGGTGAACATTGAAAATAAATACGTATATAATATAAGTAGGTAGGTAAGTATTTTAATGTAGGTTCATTAAAGAGCAAGCTAAGCTGAACATTAGACTTTACGTCGTTCTTATGTCTGTTGAATAAGGCAGAGAATCGCGGGCCGCGTGTTTACTTGACCGTAAAGAGAGGAATTATTATTAATACATTGAGCGAATGGTATAAATAAGGATGAAAGAATTAAGTAACCAATAAACTAACTCTGTTATTATTATTTGTTTATAGCATAGTAACATTGGTTTATTTGAATTTGTTTTGTTCGAGCAAAAGGTAGATACCTTATAGGTTAATAAATCAGATGTTTTATTTTCTCAAAGACGACAGCCCTAAGGGTGTTTGTAGAGTGGCGCGATACGCGAGAGAAAGAGATGCAGCAACATCGTCTTTTCGGCTAGCGCCGTGCGATCTGAATTGCGCTTTATTGTAACGTAGGTAGGCTTGCTATTTATTTGAATTATGTCGCCTAGTGCATCTTCTGTAGGGACTACTATTTGGTATTCTGTGGTTAAACCTATGGAGCTGAGACAGCAATGGGCCGATATTGTGTGTGTGTACCTGTATGGGCGTGCAGCAGGTGTAGACGCAGTTCTGGTGTACCACTTGCAGGTTCCGCATGAGGTCCGCGGGCCCGTACGCCCAGCCGGTCTTCCAGCCGGTCACTGAGAACGTCTTGCCGGCCGAACCCACCGTTACTGTGCGCTCCCACATGCCGGGTAGGGTCGCTGGATAAATCAAAACATTTTTTTTTAATTAATGACCGACCAACGTCCACATACCCAAGCAGGCCTTGCAATGGCCCCCACCGGGAAAGAGAAAGCGAGGTCGACCAAAAACTACACGGCAGCGCTCTGTCGAGAAGGAGGCCCAATCCCTTGGCATGAGCTGGCCGGAGTTAGAGGTTGCGGCGCACTATCGATCGCGGTGGAGGAGTATGCTGAGAGCCCTATGTCCCTAATTAGGGACTACAGGATATGATGATGATGAATGCCCGACCTAAATCGCAGGCCCTCCACGAGGTGGACCGAAGATCTGGTGAGGGTCGCGGGAAGCCGCTGGATGCGGGCAGCGCGGGACCGATCATTGTGGAGATCCTTGAGGGAGGCCTTTGTTCAGCAGTGGACGTATTTCGGCGTCTACAGGCTGAGATAATGAGGATGATGACCTAAATTGAACTTAGGAACATACAAAAGATGTGATCCTGTGGAGTTCCTTCGGCGGTTTCTTCTCCACAGCAGCGCGAACTTGCCAGTTATGTTAAAACTGATATCGCATCGCCTCTTTAAGATTGTTTGATTACTTTTTTATTGCTTTTGTACATTCGTTTGAGACGAGCCGGCCTTAGTTTGAGCAAAGTTTCTAAACTTCTGATATGACGTTATGAAGTGTTATAAAACAACCTATGATGAATAAAGAAAAATGAATTTGACTTTGAACTCTGTCCAATCGGCAATCCGTCATAAATGGACTAAGGAAGAAAAATAAGAACGAAGAAGATCCCGAAATGTCTACTTCCCAAAATGTTATGACCTATTTCTATGAGTCAATAAAATTGTTTGAATGGTAGACTTACCTATCCGAATATGTTCGTGCGGTTCGTATACCATCCATTCATACACTTCATCCGACAAACAAAGCACGTTGTGTTTCTTGCACAGACTCGCTATTAGCTCCAACTCTTTCCTTGCAACAGAAGTAATAATATGTATTTATTTAGCATTTACTGTACACATAAACATACAAAGGACAATCACACACAGAGACGAAATAACAATAATAAGTAATATTAAAACGAAAAATCTTCTTTTATAAACTTACTTTAACTTACACTAACTAGTGGGCCGTGTGTGAGATGTCCCCAAATATTTATTCTTATTTTATTTATTTGTGATACTATACCTACAAGTAACATTTTCTTGGCCTACCTTGTAAATATTTTCCCTAATGGGTTGTGGGGTGTATTCAAGATGATCATTTTGGTTTTGCTTGTGAACAAAGACGCTAGTTCAGCCTCGTCTAACGCCCAGTCTGCTGAGGTCAGTCTTTCGCCGGGCTTCTGAAAACACAAGCAAAAAACCCTTTAGAAAAGAAAAAAAGAAAACAGAATTGAAAAAAAAAACTACAACCAAAACACGAAAGCTTCTAAAATAAAAATAAAAACTAATATTAGAGGTTAGGTTAAGTTTTGTTAAAAATAAGAAAACAGAATTGAAAAAAAAAAGAAAACAACTACAAACAAAACACGAAAGCATCTAAAATAAAACGAAATACTAATATTAAACTTTTAAATAAAAATTCTGTCAAAATAAATCAATTCTTTGTTTTTCAACTAGGTTCAGCACTACTCTAGCTCAAGTAGAAAATAATCATAACAGCTTATAAACATACAAAGAAAAATAAACTACCATAACTACTGTAAAGAAAATAATGACAAACAACATGCATGAAATAAGAACATGGAAAAGAGTATTGGGCATCCATACACCATTTGATTGTTTTCAAGTACTTTCTAGAATTATTGTGTAACCATTCACCTCCTGAAAAAAATATACATAATGCTAAACACAAAATAAATACGACTGGCGTGATCTCTTAAATGCGCCTATATATATATATATGTAAATATATGTATTAAGTTTCCGAATTGTTTTGTTATTTTTATAAGAGGCTATAAGGATAAATGAACATTTTAGTGTACTTTCCAAAATGGCTGCTACCAAAAGTACAAATGTTACGTTCTTATTGTCGATATAGACTTTGTTGGTGTTTCTGTAATATACACACATCTAGCTACTTAAAAGTATTTAAATATTACAGTAACTAAAATCGATAACAAGGTGCCTCTTCATAGAGAACTGCATTTTGTCACAAATCATAGAAATATTATAAAGAGGAAACATTTGTATTTTTGTGTGTGTGTGTGTGTATGTTTGTAATCAATAAACTCAAAAACTACTGAACCGATTTCAAAAATTCTTTCACCATTAGAAAGCTACATTCACCCTGAGTAACATAAGGTACCTTTTACCGCGGGAAAATGCCTCATTCCCATAATTATAAAATGGTAATTTAACTCACAGTAACAGGCTTCAGTGCGATGAATTTGCTGACGCCCCCGGCGGATTTGATCATGTAGTCGTAGCAATCGAAGAAAGGCTCGATCACAATCACTTCGTCGCCCGTGTCTACGTGACCTGGTAAACCATATTACATTCATCATCATCTCAGCCTTGTAACGAGGTACATTACATGCTACCTCGTTGCCTCCTTTTTACTTCATGTCTCATCTCATTTACCATTTCTTCTACTAAATTTGAATATTTAATTTTGGAATTCATTCAAAATCATCCGTCAATCATCCATTTTTTATTATTCATTCCATCTCCAACTTTTGCTTTCGTAACATCAGTGTTTTCACCCTTATCAAATGTGTTTGTGTTTTTGTTAATATCATTATCTCAATACTATACTAGTGAAAGTTTAAAAGTCTTTTACTTCTTATTTGCCATCCTAGTAAACTAAATTCGGTGTGTGTGTCGGCCATACTTCTTTCTTACTCTTCGTCTTAAACGTAGTTGCCCCGCTGGCTCGCCAGGACCCAGACGAGCCGCGGGTGTAACAGCCTGTAGACGTCCACTGCTGGACAAAGGCCTCCCCCAAGGATCTCTACAATGATCGGTCCTGCGCTGCCCGCATCCAGCGGCAAACCGCGACCCTCACCAGATCGTCGGTCCACCTCGTGGGGGGCCTGCCCACACTACGTCTTCAAGCGCGCGGCGGTAATTCAAGAACCTTTCTACCCCAACGGCATTCGGGCATTACATAAATAAATATAAATTATTGATCATACACATATTATAAAGAGGAAAGATTTGTATTTTTGTGTGCATATTAATCACTATCACTACATAGTATAAAATAAAGTCGCTTTCTCCGTCCCTATGTCCCTATGTCCCTTTGTACGCTTAAATCTTTAAAACTACGCAACGGATTTTGATGCGGTTTTTTTTAATAGATAGAGTGATTCAAGAGGAAGGTTTATATGTATCACTACATAGTATAAAATAAAGTCGCTTTCTCCGTCCCTATGTCCCTATGTCCCTTTGTACGCTTAAATCTTTAAAACTACGCAACGGATTTTGATGCGGTTTTTTTTAATAGATAGAGTGATTCAAGAGGAAGGTTTATATGTATAATACATGCATAATATACTGAAGGATAACCCACAATAACCATTTTCCCGTGCGGAGCCGGGGCGGGTCGCTAGTAATAAATAAACTCAAAAACTACTGTGCGCCGCGCGCGGCTCCGCCTGCGTTAACAGTTTTTCCTGTGGGAATGAGGATTTATTCCGCGGTAAAATGTAGCCTTTGTTACTCCCCAAGATCGATTCTATCTTTATATCAAGTTTCATTAAAATCGGTTCAGTTTAGTTTCAGAGCCTATTCAATGCAAACAGACAATCAAATCTTTCCTCTTTATTAATAGATAGATTAATTATAGAGAATTATAAAAATAAGTAACTCAATTTATCAAGTATGTATTTCCGTTTCCGCACACTATAGATAGAGGGCGCTGTTGTACCTAATATCAATATGGCGTTTTTTGTTTCAAATAAATCTGTTCCTCAATTTTTTATTGTTTCCTTTGACTGCATAGGTCCTTTAGCGTAGGAGCGTCAAAAAATATTGTGTTGTCGTGCTTTTTATTATCTTTTCTTTTCAGGTAAAGTACCCAGCCGCTTGTGCTGGCTACTGTACATAAATAAACGAACCATACCCAATATCGCCGAGAACAGAGCTTCGTAAGCGCCGCTGCTGACGAGAATCTCGGTGTTAGGGTTAAGTTCTCTACCAATGAGCGGAGAATAAAGCTTAGACAAGTTTTGTACCAGTCTGGGGTGACCCTGAAATATAATAAGAAACCATTCGGTAGTTAGTTTCACACCTATTAGTTAATAGGGAAGTGTCCTGGGAAAAAGAAATCGATTCTAATTTAATTAGTGAGTCAGTTAGATTATCAAAAAAAAAATTTACACGTATTTTTTTTTTCATTTTGACGAATATATATCGCATCAAAAATGTAGAAGATGAGTGCTATGATGTCAATTTTTCCGTACAATTTGTATGGCGGCGTGTCGTCACTGGAAATTTCAAAGTGCTGTATCGTCGGCATTTTTCGTTTGCCAGACGTGTGTTGTGACATTATTGTTTAGTAATGTAACTGACGGACTAATTAGATATTTGTAAGACGCTTCCTTATTGCCAATTTCGGTAGTATATTTTTCTAGCAGGTGTTTATACATACAAATAATTTTATATTTAATGTTTTCTCAACACATTACACTATTACCTCTAACAATATAAAATTATTTCATTATTTAAAAACCTGCTAGAAAAATGTACGACCGAAATTAGCTATGATAATAATCATAATAATCGTAATAGTAAGTCTCGTTTTGCTCCCATAACAGTATTATAATACATGCTTTCATATTTTGTGATTCGAAAAGAAAGTGATCTTTCTTGTACGTTAATGTAATGTAATGTGGTTTTTAATTGGAACACTCCATTCAATTGTTCATGGTTTATTGCAGTTGATAAACATTTTGTTATAATGACAAAAGACAGCGCAAGACAATGGACTCATTTAAAAAACAAATAAAATTTATGGTTAAGATGTGGTTAAGATTCTTGATCTCAACAAAAATTATGGATTGAAATGAAAAATATAATTTACTATTTTATCACTTTTCACAAATAAAGAAATATTTGACTATATCATAAAATAGCAGCTGTGGCTGTGTGTGTACAAATTTATAGCATATTGAATGCATGACACTACATAACATTGAAAAAAAAATTTTTTTTTTAATTTTCTCACAATTGAAAAAATGACCTTCCTCAAGTTTAATAAACTTTATTTATTATTCATATTATTAAGGAACAATATTTTTTATGCAACCAATATTATAATACCTCCACAGATACTTACAAAGCCTCTAGTATACTGATGAAGCAGTGGGTTGTCTCCGGTAGCTATTTCAGCCAGAGCCTTGGTGACATGGGCTGGAGCATGGTAGTCCGGGAAACCCTGGCCGAGGTTCACCGGTGGCTTGTGTTCTAGCACCAGTTGGATATACTCCACCCTGAAGAATTTAATCATAATCATATTATAATTTATTGCTTCATGTGGTGTTACAAAGGTCATACTTACTAGTAAAATATGGTCCACACATGACCCTGTAAGGGCAGTGCAAATATAAAGGTAAATAAATAAACTAAAAAACTTACTATACAAAATTTTAATTTATTATAAGGTTAATATTAACTTTTTTTTACTCAAAATGAATGCAACATTGCAATTTTCTATTTAAATACAAGTTCTTTTTTCCAATTCATATCTACCCCCTAGCATGACCTATGTGAGACATGATTTTGTCGTATTATTCTCTTATCCTATTGGAGGATATTTTAATATGGCGGGTTTCTTCAATCAATCAATCAATCAATTAGCCCTTTTGTCCTGAGCTCAATTTTTCAATGACTCTTATAGTATAACTCTCAGCTCAGTGTGCCTTCTGGCATAGGCCTCCTCCAACGATTTCCATTGCTCTCTATCTCTCGCGACTCTTCTCCAAAAAGCTGTGAGTTTTAGCTCATCCTCCCATCTCTTGTGTGGCCTTCCTCTTTTTCTTTTGCCATCTCTAGGGTACCAGTTGGTAAGGATTTTGCTCCACTTTTCTTCCGAGCTTCTTAGCATGTGGCCAGTCCATCTCCACTTCAGTTGGATCTTGGAGAGTACGTCAGTGACACCAGTCTTTGATCTTATGTAACTGTTTCGTATTTTCGTATTTAAAAATACGAAATACGATGGCGGGTTTCTTATCTTATAGTATTTTGACAGCTAGGTAAGGGATTATAAAGTTTGTTACAGTGGTCATGCAAGGGGAGCATGAAAGTCTCTCATTTTTAAAGCAGTCGGAGCCAAGGGGCGGAATGCTAGTAATGAATAAATGACTTGAGTTGGATATTTGGAAGTACGAGTATCTAATAATTTTGATGAATTAATAAATAAGTTGTTTCTGATAGTTATTTGTAGTAATAGGCAATTATTTTTTTTAATAATTGTCAATGAAAATATTATAAATTTTAAGAATAGCTAGTGCAAATACACTGGTTCAGTGGGTGGAGACTTGTTTACCTTAAACAGGGGTACAGATAGGGTAATTTTTTTGAATCTTAGATCTCTATCTGTATCCATCCATATGTAATCTTTTGTATTTAATTTTGTTTACTTATTTTATATTGCCCATAAGTATGATACAACAAAATTGGGGGGTTAGAGTTTATCATAATTATTTAGGTTAAAGGGTTAGATTGATAACAAACAGGCATTCTTATTCTCAAGTCATTAGGTTGTTAAATATACAAGTTTATTGTTATTAAATCCACTAAAGGGTTTAAGCCAATAAACCTGTCTCTAGAGATAAAACTTTCTTGAGGACTGAATTTATTTTACTGCATTTTCAATGTACTGTCAAGAACACACTAAGCTCAAAATTTTTGAGTTTGTATCATTATTATCTTCATTTAATAGGAACAGAATGGCAGTGCGTGTTTTTTAACTGAGTACAAATAAGTTTCTTTAAGTATTAAATTATGCTAGATTTACATAAGATAAGAATATTATACAGCATATTCTAGTAACCATATAAATGCTGTGTAATTGCAAGATAAGTATCTATCGTCAATGTAAATAGTTCAAAGTTGTAAATAACAGAGATGAGGGTTTGAGTTATGTAACTAACATCACCATTGTATTATTATCTACATTTGAGACAGTAAGTAGTTGAATAAAATTTACTGTCACAATTTTTAATGCTATGTACCTACCTATTCATTTATATGTGATTCTGATTGGTTAGTAGGTACCTAATAAAATGGGAAAAAGCATTTAAGAATCAAAAAAACATTACTGAAGACTAAATTCCCCAATATTCCCATAATTTCAAATACAAACAAAACAGTTTTAAATACAATAATGACTAAACATAACTCAATATCAATGGAAAGAAGACGGTAAATTATTTAATAGCATTCAGTGGCTTGATAGTTATAGATAGCGCACCAAGTTAATTTACTAAAGAAGTTATAAAACTTACCACACACTCTTTTCCCCGACTCCATATCTCGACGGGAGCTTGAATTTCTCACTCATAGCGCTGCAAGTGGACTGACTTCTCACAAATGTTTCCAAAGATTTCTGCTCCACAAATCCGATGACTCTCTGACCGATACTGCCTTTTACAGCTAGCAGAAGTGTCCTAGATCTAAACATTTTCTAAATTACACTTAAAAACTTACTACACCGTGCCGATCGGCCTTACAAAAATATTTTTAACCTCTACAAATTCTGACAACAGACTTGACATATGCTTGTTAAGTCTGTGGCGCCGCGATATGCAAATTCTGAATGTTGAAGAATTTTGATTGAATATTAATTAAGTATACGAACTGATAAAAATACGATAAAAATTCCGCACGACTTACCAATAGGACCGCAGAAAAGTTTTTGCTTGCAGAAAGATTGACGTTCCGATTCATATTATACAAAAGTAAAATAATTATTTATTACATGATATTGTTATTTTTATATTAATTTATCTTTTAATTTCATTTATTTGGTTGTCTTAATTAAGTAATTACGTAATAAACACTAACATTTGATCTGTACAATTTTTATGTCTTTTTTTTTTGGAAATGTTTTTCGAATAGCAGTTAACTAAAATCTGCGTGTATAGAAACTTGTTCTTTTGACAGCTGACATAAATCTGACATTTGTTTTTTTTTCCATGAGTGATATGGCTGGGCATTTATCCACTCATGTTCAGGGACTTTTTTGCCAGTGGCAAGTGGAATGTTAGTCCAAGTTAGAGCTAGTTGGCAAGTCTCGCAAAATTGCAGCAGTGAGGATGGAAAAGTCTCGTACCTACCCACCCACACACAGACGTGGGAAAGAGCGGACAGCGCGCGTGGGGCTGCTTTATTGGGGTAAGCGACTTGATTAAGTTTGTAGTACTTTTTATCTAAAAAACTTCTAAAATAAAAAAAGGATTATTTTATTATATAACTTAGGTACTTTAGCATCCTTTGTCCTTTTTTTGGTTGGCTAAGTCCTTTGAGCCTGCTAAGTCTTTGATCTTGCTTGGGTAGTTCTGTCACTATAATATCGCGTTTTGACACCTAATCCGAGTCTCAAGTACCTATAGATGCGCACGGTTACCAAGTTTATTTGCAGCCAAGAGCGCACCTATTCCAATCAATGCGAAAGCAAATTAGACAACCAAAGCGGTAAAAATATCTTGGTTTTGCAAAGTTATTTTTGCTGCCGTTCTACGACCACAATGTATTATAAAAAAGAGTAGGTACAACAACATCATCATCATCATCATTTCAGCCAGTAGACGTCCACTGCTGGTCAAAGGCCTCCCCCAAAGATCTCCACAACGATCGGTCCCGCGCTGCCCGCATCCAGTGGCTTCCCGCGACCCTTACCCGATCGTCAGTCCATCTTGTAAGGGCCTGCCCACGCTACGTCTCTCGGCGCGTGGCCGCCTTTCAAGAACCTTTTTTCAGTAGATGAATAACCCACCCCTCTACAGGCAGTATTGATTGTTGCAATCAACTATACTTACTTACTTACCTATAGTTTATACTGTTGAGTCATGTCACGTTTCTAATTTCCGTCCCCTATCTTCCGCCGCCTCGATATCTGTACCTCTGACTTACTTTTAATATTGAAATCAATCTGCGCTGTTTTGAGACAAGATAGACCGCTGAATGAAGTTTGTAAGTATCGATTTTAACGCCTTATGTTTCGCTAACTTTAACATCATGCATCCTATTGTGAAAAGTAGAATACAATAGAATAGAATATACTTCACTGCATACCAGTAATAAATTACAAGAAATACAGTTCCCAAACAACCATAAACGTGTACAAATGGGCAGCCTTATTGCCAAGGTAGCAATTTACACCAGGCAACCCACGGTAAAGGAGAGGCGCAACGATAAGTGCGGGGCAGAGCATTTTATTCTTATAAATGGTGGACGGACGATCTGATGAGGGTCGCGGGAAGCCACTGGCTGGATACGGGCAGCGCAGACCCGATCGTTGTTTTTAATAACAATAAGTTGAGTAGGTACTAATTGACTGTTGGTTGGTGGTCTTGTCTCAGAATCATCAAACCTGGCTAAAAATAAAAAAAGCCTTTTTGTAGGGCGTCTTCACCTCGCCGCAGTTCTGGCCGAAGGTGTTTCGAAGATTCAGGGGGAACCTGCCGCGGAAGGATACGATACCCTGGGCTTGTATATAAGTGCTGTGTATTTAGTTAAGTTATCTTTTCTTTTCTTATAATTTATTGTAATCGTTCGTATTTTAAGTTTTATAAATGTATAGGATTATAATATCTATGGGCCTGAAAGTAAATAAATAAATAAAAAAAATTTAGCCTTTAAGAACATGGCCGGAACTATCCGGATCTGTAACGACAACCAAAACCCGCCGGATGTCCGGGCGGATGCTTCCTGCCTTTTGAGAGGGACATTTCCGACCTTAAATGTAGATAATCTCCTCTTTTTTTAAGAAAGTGTGTTGGATAGATTCACATTTTTCGAGAAAAAGAGTCTTTGAATATTTTTAACAGAGAGGTGGAAAAAGCGCGTATCGTTTTCTGTATAAATAGGAAAGATTTGATTGTTTGTTTGTTTGCAACGAATAGGCTCCGAAACTGAATTGATTTCAAAAATTCTTTCACTGTTGGGAAGCTACGATATCCGCGGGTAAAATAGGCGTTTGGTTCGTTTTCGTAATTATTATTTTCATAATTGACTATGAAAGAGGAAATTTTTTTCACTGTTTCGTAATTAATTATCAAAAAAGAATTGATTTTCCGTATACGAAATCAAACATTTTTCCGCGTTCGTAGTTAATTACCAACCATATTCCTTTTTCGTAATTAATTATCAAACAAGAATTGATTTTTAGGATACTTATCGAACTCTTTGATGACCTAGTTAGTTATTAAATTCATCAAGAAAGCGATCAAGAGATGAAAATAGTAGCAGAGTTACTGTGAGGAGATTGTTACACCGTTTCTGTTTTCCATACCCCAAAACCAAAAAAAATCGGGTCGCAGGTCTGTCCGCCTTGGCAGGAAGATTAGCGCTTACGCGCTAATTTCCTCCGAAACTATTGAACCGATTAAGTTGAACGTAAGTATGTAAATTCGTGAACCAAAGCCATATAATGTATTAAAAAACCATCTGTCTGCCCGCGGCTACGCCCGCGTTGTTTATTGACTTTTTCGGGCACAGTTTCCCATAGATATGAGATATTTTTACGCGGTAAAAAAATCTAAGTTGTTAAACGGAGATATAAGGATCCACCATGAAAAATTTTATTTAAATCGGTCCAGCAATTTCGGAGTTTATCCCACATAAACAGACAGAGAAACGAAAAAAAAAAGAATGAACGCTGCATATGAACAAAGGAAACAAATTATTTTATCACAGTTAATTACGAAACTAATTACTAATACGGCAAATACATTTATTGTTTGATAATTAATTACGAAACAATGAAAAATAATTCCTCTTTCATAGCTAGTTCACTACGAAAGAAGAAAAAAATTATTTTATCGTAGTAAATTACGAAACTCGATTTCTAATGCGGAAAACCAATTCTTGTTTGATAATTAACTACGAAAAATGAAAAATTATTCTTCTTTCATAGTCAATTACGAAATCAAAATTACGAAAACGAACCAAACGAAAATAGGCGATATTATATTTGCAGAAAAATAGGGATTCTTACTAAAACTCCAATAATGTTTACTTAAAATGTTTTAGGTATATTCCTAATAACTGAATAGGCTCCGAAACTACTGAACTGATTTTGATGAAACTTGGTAAAAAGATAGAATAGACCTTAGGAAGGAATATAGGCTACCATTTACTTCGGGAGAATTCCTCATTCCCACGGGAAAAACTGCTAACGCGGGCGTGAATCCCGGAACGCACTCGTCGAACCAACATCATTTTTGTGAAAGTTTACCTAGTTTGGTTATAGGACACTAAAGGCTGGATGGATCACTTGATTGTCAAAAAAGCAAGATGATTCCGTGCTTCGGAAGGCACGTAAAGCCGTTGGTCCCGGTTACTATCTACGGATGTAGTCGTTACACGAGTCATATCAGAAGCTTTATGCGGCTCAATGATTGTGACACAAGGATATGTGAATTGTAAGGTAGGTTAACCTCGAAACCTACTCTCTAAGTGGACTATAATATTTTTTTTTTTTTTTTTTATGTGGGACAATTCACACACGGCCATCTGACCCCAAACTAGGCAGAGGTAGGCAGACGTACTACCCACTAGGCTACGAGGCCGACAATATCAGAAAGCTTTGTGGATTATTTGTGGGGATCTCTGGAGTTCAGGACAGCACACACAAGGGCCCTTAAGGAGCGAATAGAAATAGTATTTTTTAATTCTCGATGAGGAAGTCTTGCAATGTGAGAATTTAGACCCAAACATGCGTAGCTATATCCAGACAAACACTTATGTGATATAGAACGGCTCTTGGTTTTGGCGATGCGCATTAGAAGTGCTGAGAGTGACAAAGTAAAAGTGCCTGCGATAATCCGTGATGTGTCAGAAAGTCAGAAATGAATTCAAATGCTGATTTCACGTGCCGCTATTCAGAAGTAATACGCCTGGCACTCAAACATTCAAATAGTAACTGTCTTCTTTTGTTACATTCAGGTCATGCATGGTCTAAAAAAACAAGGTCTAACCATTAGACCACGTGACTGACACAAACCTACGTCATCTTGCGCTGTTCATCCTTGTCGAATGCGTGTTAATAGACAAGGATACAAGGATGAACAGCGCAAAACGACGTAGGCTTGTGTCAGTCACGTGGTCTAACGGTTAGACCTTGTTTTGTTAGACCATGATTCAGGTAATAAGTTAGCAGGAAAAAAAAATGGACGCGAAAATTTTTTTCCTTCATTTCATATAGCATTTAATTTTAGTTTTTATGTACGAGTGAATTTTGATTTTAAAATACCTATCGTCTCATTTTTAAACTGATACAATCTTAAAAGTAAATTCAAATAGCATAATGGAATATATTGTAATAAAAAATAAAATACTCTTAACCTACTTCAATTTTTTTTACAGTTTTTACAAATTATTGTTTAACAAAATTAAAACGTGTGTGTTTCAAACTAACCACTAATACATGTGCGCATTAACATTATGCGCCATACAATATTATGTAGAGAATGAAGTGTGGGTAATCCTCAGAATTTTTCTCATCTGGTATAGGTAATTTAATGGACTGGACATATTCTGTTTTTTTTGGATGCTTGATCTGGACAGACAGGACTGTGAGTGATTTTTTGATAAGTTTTCACAATTGCTGGCTTATCGTGTAGGTTTCGAGGTTAACCTACTTCACAGGTTTATGAGTTTTTACAATAAGAATGCCTTTGAAGAATGCTTTACATCTTGGCGTTATAATTACTTACAAAGGGGTCATAATTGAACTTCAATTTGTACTAGTAACATAATAATACATAGTTTAAAAAACTAAAAAACACGCTTCCTGTCTGCCATATTGGATTTAAGTCACGTGACTTTTTTTTTTATTCCTGACAGCAAACCCTTTCATTTGATACCCATATCATGGGGGTGGATTTCAAACAGCCAGTTCGCCATCTTAGGGAAGCCGCCATATTGGATTTGTATACCTAGACGTTTCTTAGCTAGTCATGTATTGTCATCAAAACTCAGAGCGTGTGCAAAACTTCATCCTAATCGAAGACCGAGAAGTGGGTCAAATTAAGATTCCAAGATTTTTTTAGATACATTAATGGGGAGGCCGCCATATTGAATTTGTAATGACGTTTCTTAGCTAGTCATGTATTGTCATCAAAACTCAGAGCGTGTGCAAAATTTCATCCTAATCGAAGACCAGGAAGTGGGTCAAATTAAGATTCCAAGAATTTTTTTGATACATTAATGGGGAAGCCGCCATATTGGATTTGTAATGACGTTTCTTAGCTAGTCATGTATTGTCATCAGAACTCAGAGCGTGTGCAAAATTTCATCCTAATCGAAGACCGGGAAGTGGGTCAAATTAGGATTCCAAGATTTTCTTACATACATAGTTACTTACAAGTGAAGCTAATATAAAGCGTGTAATAATAAAAAGGACACCGCAGCACTCTTGTCAGTTGAATTGGAGCTCGCGAGCTCCAACCTCTATGTTGTTTTTCTTTTGTTTATCTTCTCGTGTACTCCGGCCGCCTCCCGCTGGGAAAAGGGACCATGGGAAAAATAGTGTTCTGTGTGCAAGCCCCTCACATAGACTGATATGAATAACACGTACCGTATGTTATTTTTCTCTTTGATAATTAAAAAACTTTTACTTCATTATGTCTATGTGAGAGAAGAATAAAATTATGATTTTTGTGTTTTTATTAATGTTTTCATAACTTGTTAACATAGGGTTATGATTTAAGGGGGTCATATTGTCATTCTCGAAGGTAGCTCGCAATCAGTTTCACAAATTTAAGCTTCTTCATCGGAGATTTTGTTAAGGATCCAGTCTTTAAATGCGAAGACTCTGGTGTAGACGTCTGGGTAGCCTCTGGCGCAGGGCATGCCCCACGAGACGATGCCCACTATCTGGTCAGCTTCCACCAGCGGCCCGCCGGAATCGCCCTGGTGATTAGAAAAACATTTTCTAAGAGGGTTTTTGGTGGCGCGTCGGTGGACCGTTGAAAGTTAAGGGGTTCAAGAAGTCTTAATATCGTCACCCGGCTAAGGAAACCTCGTAAAGGACAGCTTTTGTCAAATTCCTTTTTTTTTAAATTGGGCAAAAAACGCGCAGTATTTGCACTATAAAATTTACACATTTGTTGTAAAGCTCTAAAGATAATCGTATAATAACTAAAAACTACAGAATTTATATTTACCTATCATACTTTTTTTCAGTAAGTAGGTAGTTTTTTGTGTCTTCTGTAAAAGATTTTTTGAAAGCATTTACGTGGTTTTCTCATCCGGCTGACGATATGTATGTTAATTTGACACACTTACAGTGAAGAAAAACATCGAGAGGGAACCAGCCCCCGTAACATGCAGTGCTATGACAAAAGTTTGTCGCTCATTTAACTGTCAAAAAGTTGCGAAAAACCCGCCATATTGAAATATAAGAAAATACGCACGAAAAAATTACGTCTGTCACGCGTGGTCGGGCATGTTAAAGGGCCTGGACGAACACCTGAGAAGTAATTCAAAGGTTGTGTCTGAAGTTGACCAACTCGCACTGGGCCAGTGTGATAAGCTAAGGCCTATTCACCCTTATTTCAGGGTAGACTCGGGCCCCCACATATTACGTGAGCTATTAAAGAAGAAGGTCTTTACTTGGAAACATGAAACCTTTCCCTAAATATGTCTTTAATTGAAGAAACAGTCTCTAAATTTAAGTTGTGAATGTGTATGATTTCCAACACTGAACTGTAAAGCCCGACCAAAGAAATATGACACCTCGCCATATTGCGGAATTTCAATGGAACTAATTTTATAAGGGAAATTGTTGCCATAGTCGTAAAAATATACACGTGGCGCCCCCAGAGCAGGTTTCTTATTTCTTTGGTCAGGCTTTAGTAAAAGGCGTTGTAAATTTCAGTACAGGTTCTTAGACTTTTAATACCTAGAACCAATGTGCAATATTGTGCAACTTCAATCAGTGTCGGTGACATATTCTATGGACTGTTGATACGCTTTTGCTGGTTGGGTAGGTTAGGTTAGATATCTACTAGGGGATATAAAGCCTGACCAAAGAAATAAAAAACCTGCTCTGGGGGCGCCACGTGTATATTTTTGTTTATGGCAACAATTTTCCATTATAAAATTAGTTCTATTGAAATTTCGTACTATGACGAGGTTTTTTATTTCTTAGGTCAGGCTTTAATATACTTTTTCATTAGTGTTTATAATAAACCAGAAGGCTGTATAGATAAAGCTGACCACTACTATTATGGAAAAGAAAGCAAAGCTTTTTTCTCAACTTGTAATTTTATTAATAAAATTGTGTTTTGCTATTTCCTATACTAAATCATGGAGCCTTAATCAGAGTAAGTGGATTCATTGAATGGAATACACGAAATCGAAGAGATTGGCTCAATTCTGCCAAATTACGCCCTAAACTTAGGTACCTAAAGTTAAGTTGTTGGTCTTTTTCGTTCATATGGAAATCGAAAAGGATGGGAGATGAATAAATCTAATTGTGATGAGCGCAGCTGTCAATATAGGCTTAATTTTAAGTAGGAATTGGCGACAAAGACAAAGTCGTGCAAAACGAAAAGGGACGCAGTTATGCGCAAGAGTGAGCGCGGTGTATTTGTATCTCATTCTAACGCATAACTGCGTCCCTTTTCGTTTTTGCACGACTTTGTCATTGTCGCCAGTGAAATAGGTCGCTAAGCTTATATTTGACAGCTACATCCGTTTTCGCATGCCTCTTATACTAGTGCGAACTACGCGTAAAATCGATGTTTGACGTCTTTAAATTTAAGTTGACAATCACCAGTCGTTTTCAAAATGGACAACGTAGAATCGGGCTCATTGTACTTGATAATAAACTTTGCAGACCCTGAACTTTGGAAGGCAATACTTGTGTTGTATTATTATGTCTGAGTGGCTGTGGCTTGGAGTTCTGCCAAATTCTGGTTCAGACGAACCACTAGTGAATATTGAATATCTGTAGACGAATTTCTTGTATTGGAATGACCATTCTGATAGGGCAAGGGTTCAAAACTAGCGACCCGCCCCGGCTCCGCACGGGAAAATGGTTATTGTGGGTTATCCTTTAGTATATTATGCATGTATTATACATATAAAACTTTCTCTTGAGTCACTCTATCTATTAAAAAAAAACCGCATCAAAATCCGTTGCGTAGTTTTGAAGATTTAAGCATACATAGGGACATAGGGACATAGGGACTGAGAAAGCGACTTTGTTCTATACTATGTAGTGAAAAAGACCTTATCATGCAAACCATACATACGAAGTTTTTCATCATCAGCCGAAACCACTGAATTGATTGAGTTGAAAGGTGCACGTATGGAAATCTGGGACCCAAAGATGGACTTGCGAATGGACAGACCTACAGACGGACAGACACACAAGTGATCCTAATATGCTTCCCTTATTTATATTCAAGAAGATGCCCTAAAAAACTATCAACTGCTTAAAAGCGGATCAAGTAACTTTCGCATTTTACAACACTAGGTGGGATCGGTCTCCTAAATTTTAGATGTTTTGTCTCTCTCCATCATCTTCTTATCTCTCTCCATCATCTTCTTACTCACGTGACAAGCTCCTTCTCCGGATCTGGTGAGGGAGCAGATCTCGGTGTCGAAGACCGGGTTGATGCCGCTGTAGATGTCCTGGCAAGCCTCCACGGTGAGTGCTGTGAGGTTTATCATCTGTAGCTTGTCGGGAAGGATACCAGGGTACTGAAAGAGTAAAGAAGATTAAGGAGGGTAGCGGTAGACTGCAAACTACGTGCGTTATATACTGACGTCCTTAGAATTTCTCATTCCAAAATTATATTTAAACATATAAGTGTCATATATTTCTGTAACCCTTACATAAAAGCCTTTATTTAAATATCCGACAAAAAAAATTTTGAAGACAATATTATTTGTTGCGAAAATCCGCGATATTTATTTAAAAAATATACTTGAAATACCCAGTGTCACTGTCACCATTAGGATGAATGTAACGATACGTCTCACGTTAAACTATCAAACCGTTCAGTACTTCTGTACTAAAGAATTATACTACATTATATGTATGATGTATGTACAGAAGCCAGCACATGCGGTTGGACATTCGCACTACGAAATTCACCCCTATCGCTACGAAATACGGACGATCAAGATCAACATGTCCAGCCGCATGTGCTGGCTACTCTACATCATACAAACATACATAAATTCGAAAAACATAATCCTCTTTCGGCAGTCGGGTACATAGCGGGTACTAACTTGATAATTTCATTCATAACACTGAGATGCAGCTTGTGTGTGTGTGTGTGAGAGTGTGAGTGTGTAGATGTGCGTGGGCCAGGGAGGTGGGAAAAAGCCGCGCGTGGGCTCATTAAATCCAACTTACAGAAGTCCTGCCCCACCCACTCATAACTAGTGACGCCCCACCATCAGTGTCGCTCTCTGGAAGACTGATTTAGAATCTCTCACTGAACTGGATGTGTGTGTGAGAGAGTATGAGTGTGTGCATGTATGTGGGCGCATCACTACATAGTATAAAATAAAGTCGCTTTCTCCGTCCCTATGTCCCTATGTCCCTTTGTACGCTTAAATCTTTAAAACTACGCAACGGATTTTGATGCGGTTTTTTTTAATAGATAGAGTGATTCAAGAGGAAGGTTTATATGTATAATACATGCATAATATACTGAAGGATAACCCACAATAACCATTTTCCCGTGCGGAGCCGGGGCGGGTCGCTAGTTAAATCTAACTTACAGAAGTCCTGCCCCACCCACTCATCACTAGCGACGCCCCACCATCAGTGTCGCTTTCCGGAAGACTGATAGGTTAGAATCTCTCACTGAACTGGATGTGTGTGTGTGTGTGAGAGTATGAGTGTGTGCATGTATGTGGGCGCATTAAATCTTACTTACAGAAGTCCTGCCCCACCCACTCAACACTAGCGACGCCCCACCATCAGTGTCGCTCTCCGGAACACTAATAGGTTAGAATCTCTCACTGAACTGGATGTGTTTTTGTGTGTGAGAGTATGAGTGTGTGCATGTATGTGGGCGCATTAAATCCAACTTACAGAAGTCCTGCTCCACCCACTCAACACTAGGGACGCCCCACCATCAGTGTCGCTTTCCGGAAGACTGATAGGTTAGAATCTCTCACTGAACTGGATGTGTGTATGTATGTGTGTAAGTGTGTGAATGGGCTCATTAAATCCAACTTCCAGAAGTTCTGCCCCACCCACTCAACACTAGTGACGCCCCACCATCAGTGTCGCTCTCTGGAAGACCGATAGGTTAGAATCTCTCTTCTCACTGCACAAGTCCGGTGAAGCTTGATTGGTCGTACCTTTTCGACGCAAGCATAGGTCAATTAAAAAAAAAATACTCTCACTGAACTGGATGTGTAAGTGAGAGAGTATAAGTGTGTACATGTGTGTGGGCGCATTAAATCCAACTTACAGAAGTCCTGCCGCACCCACTCAACACTAGGGACGCCCCACCATCAGTGTCACTCTCCGGAAGACTGATAGGTTAGAATCTCTCACTGAACTGGATGTGTGTGTGAGAGAGAGTATGAGTGTTTGTATGTGGGCGCATTAAATTTAACTTACAGAAGTCCTGCCCCACCCACTCAAGACTAGCGACGCCCCACCATCAGTGTCGCTCTCTGGAAGACTGATTGGCTGGACTCTCTCATTGAACTGGATATCGGAAGAGACAAGAAGGACGCTGACGTCATTTGCGATTTGCTGACGGTCATACAGCTCGTGCTGGAAGATCTTGTCTACCGAATACGTGTCTCCGCCAATCAGGAGGCTGTTGGTGCCGACTACGACACGAATGTTGAAGCGGGATTGGCTGAAATAATTGAAAAGTTATTATTATTTTACTAATTTATGGTAATGGTTTATTGCGACCGGTCGATACTAACTCTTTATAATATACTAGCGACCGCCCCGGCTCCGCACGGGAAAATGGTTATTGTGAGTTATCCTTAAGTATATTATACATGTATTTATATATAAATCTTCCTCTTGAATTTCTCTATCTATTAAAAGAAATTGCATCAATATCCGTTACGTATTTTTAAAGATTTAAGCATACATAGGGATATAGAGACATAGGGACAGAAAAAGCGTATGTAGTGATCGTTATTATCAAAAACACACACGTGTTATTCAAAACTAACCTTTATAACTAGAACTTGATACTCATCAACTTTATGTGTACAATTGTTATTTTTTCAACATATGCCGTATTATTTGGTCTATATTTGCCGAAATATACTGAAATTGTTAGAGTTAATAATAAAGTTTAAAATTCAGTCCGAGTCGTAGTATCTAAGACACTAACAACTGAAGGTAAATAAAAGTCACTCAAATTTTAAATTTAGAATTTAAGGCATCATAACTATTTTAACCTTCTTTCCAAGAACATAATAAGCTAAGTGCCTACAGTAATCTCTAATTGAATATTCACCTTTTGATTATGAAGAGGCTTTTCAAAGTTACGTAACTCAGATAAAAACCTGTAAGTACATGAAGTCCATTGCTAGAAATATACGGTTTCAGATAAGCGTAATCGCCGAGTGGACAGCCCCGTAGCCTGGTTGGTTGTACGCCTGCATTCGAAACACATTGTTGTTGAGTCGGTGTTGACTTGGTGTAATATGCTATAGCTGCTAGTGCCTTTAGTGTGTCAAAGTGTAAAGAGTCGCGGGTTCAAATCCCGCTCAGGACAAACATTCGTGTGATTAGCATAAACTGCGATCACCAACTCGTCTGCCAAGCGTAGGGATTATGACAACATGTTTTAGGAGTGCCCTCAGTTTAGTTACTAGTTGTAGAAGGCCGTAGTTTAAGACACCCCCCGCACTAGCGTCGACGTCGTGCGTAGTAGTAGCTTGTTAAAACTGTACAAATGAAATTAGTTCATGAGAAAACTTTCCCAGTAAAGTTAAAGTTGAAGTTCTTTGCTCATAATATTTAACTAATGCTGTCCGCCGCGGCTCCGCCCGCGTTAACAGTTTTTCCCATGGAAATGAGGCATTTACCCGCGGTAAAAGGTAGCCTAAGTTACTCAGGGTGAATGTAGCTTTCTAAAGGTGAAATAATTTTTGGAATCGGTTCAGTAGTTTTTGAGTTTATTCATTACAAACATACACACACACACACCAAAATACAAATCTTTCCTTTTTATAATATTATAGTATGATTGATGTTGTCATTATATATGTTACGGCTAAAACCCGAACTGCGGCTACACCTAGTTTTAGCCGGTTAGAACTAGGTGTAGCCACTTACTCTTGGTTAAACCTAGTACGAGCCGATTGTTTTCGGGTAAAACTAGGTCTATCCTTCATCATGCCGGCTACAACTAGGTCCAGCCATTCCCTGTTGGATAAAACTAGATCTATCCGATATCATTCCGGCTAGAACTAGGTCCAGACTATCCCTGACAATCCCTGTTGGATAAAACTAGATGCAAACAAGTTGAAACAAGTAACAGGCGCCTGGCTCACGTGAGTCGCGCGCTTCTGCCGCCCGCCACCCGTACACCCGCGTTTGCCCTTGCGCGCTTTGAGTTACACTACTAAGACACGCGCTGCTGCTGTAGACAGTGAGTCACTCGCTAGTAGACCTGCAGTAGATCAGCAGCACCTGCCGCTCACAACCTGCAGAGGCGCGTGCCTCGCTATGCACTTCACCCCGCGCCGCTGCTGCAGATGCTGTGAGTCATGAGTGTGACGCGGGGCGGAAGGAAGGCGTGGCGGGACACCCATCTAAGTTTTATCCAACAGGGATTGTCTGGACCTAGTTCTAGCCGGAATGATATCGGATAGACCTAGTTTTATCCAACAGGGAATGGCCGGACCTAGTTGTAGCCGGCATGATGAAGGATAGACCTAGTTTTACCCGAAAATAATCGGCTCGTACTAGGTTTAACCATGAGTAAGTGGCTACACCTGGTTCTAACCGGCTAAAACTAGGTGTAGCCGCACTTCGGGTTTTAGCCGTAACATATACAACCCTTTTTGGTTATTGTATAAATTTAAGAATCAGATATAAATGTTTCGACACCTGAAATCGCTCGCTACTGCGTTACAGGCTACAGTCGGTGTGAACAAAGCCTGTCGCCCGTAGTACTGACGCCCCTTTACTCAATACCAGGAGGGCGGCCGGACGTTGTTCGGCAAACACAAACAGTTTGTAACGTTAGATCATTGAGTCTAGAATTCTCGCATGTTTGTCTATGTCTGTCCATAAAGCTTAGATTGTTGTCTATTAGTAAAAAAAGGGTTTTAAAGGTAGGTAGGCGCGTCAAGACTCATTATTCCTTTGTCCAGCAGTGGAGGTCTTTCGGCTGAGATGATGAGATTCAATATTCTAAAAGGAAGTTATTTTGGTGAAAATAAAGTTTGGGTAAATTTTGTGGAACTACTATCACAATGACGGAGCAATATTCGTCCAGACTTGTTAAGATTTGTTATTTTAGCGATCCGCGATCCGGAAGACGTAGCGTGGGCAGGCCTCCCACAAGGTGGACCGACGATCTGGTGAGGGACGCGGGAAGCCGCTGGATGCGGGCAGCGCAGGACCGATCTGAGACAAATAATAACTTACCCGTCAGTGCAATGGGCAGCAGTCAGCACGTGTCTCTTGGTGAGGACGGACCCCCCGCAGAAGTGCGAGTTGAACAGGCTGCGCAGTGACACCTGGTATGGGACCCTCCCGTCTGGGGCGTCTTCGCCCCCCACTATCCTGGCGTCGGTCATCAGGCGGATGTCATGTGTGGTTATTACTGAGCCTTGGAGAATAACATCGAATTTAAATAATAACATTAAATTAAAAATTTGAAAATCCCCGCCACAAAACTGTTGCCTAGATCCTTTCAACAAGTAGAAAATAGCTAATAATCTTCAAATGACTGAAGATATTTTCTTTAATCATAGCTAAGAACATTCTCGATTGTGACACCTTGCAAACAAAAAAATCTAGATCAAAATCGGCGCATCCGTTTAGGAGCTACAACGCCACAGACAGACACCACAAAATAAATAAAAAGCGCCACTGCTGCTATACGTAATTTGTGCAGATACACACGTCAAACACATTATAATACAATTCAAAATACTTTATTGACACCAAAAAAAAGCACCCCACTCCGTTTTTCGTTGGAGATTAAAAAAACCTACTGGATTTCCATCCCATGATTGCCGCCATATAGGATATTAATTAGCACACCCTTAAATCTACTATGATAAAAGAGTTTTCAACTAAATTTTTAATCATAATAATAAGAATAAAAATTATATTTTGCAATTATTTAATTAGCATTTATTTTTACAACATGTAATGGTAATGCAATTCTAATTTTTCACATTAACATCCTCTTTTACATAACATAACATATAAAATATTCATTCAAGGGTTAGTAAGTATAATATAAATGAATTAAACAGTAGCTACAAGTAACAATTTCTTTATATAAAATAAAATTAATCAACTTACCTTGAATTTCGACTATAGTAAGAATTAAACTAAAACAAAAGTAATAATTCATTTTGTGTTAACGAAGAAACTATTTTAATTAATAAACAAGGACTTCAAAATTCAATTTCCAGCGCAGAATAAGTGATTTCTCCTAAATCCACCTTTTATAGTCTTGTCAAGATTAATTCATATCTCGTTAAATAATTAACAATTGTCACTTAAAATCTGAAATAGCGAGACCACTCGAGATTGCACGAGTAATAATTTTATCTTTGAGTATTGCAAGAATTTGTTAAGAAGTTTAAAATTAGATGATTGGGTTTTCACGCTACTTGGCACTTCATTGGACAGTGACTGATAAAATCATAATACTAATATTATAAAGAGGAAAGATTTGTTTGTTTGTTTGCATTGAACAGGCTTCGAAACTACTGAACCGATCTTAAAGAAACTTGGTACAAAGATAGAATAGACCTTACGGAAAAACAAAGGCTACGTTTTACTGTAGGAAAATTCCACATTCTCTCGGGAAATAACTGTCAACGCTGACGGAGCCTCGGCAGAAAGCTAGTATGTAATAAGTAAATAATAATAGTGAGGGATTTACACATAAGTACGAGTATTTGTTACAGGATTGAAAATGGCTTGTATCTGTGGGAATCAAACAGCTGACGCACGTATCTAAATAAATCAATGTACGCCTAGAACTCGAGATTCGAAACCTCGTAAAAAGATATACATAATACGTATCAGGTAGGCTCCGGAAATAAACAGAAAAAGAAACGTTAATAGGAATAAATTAGGTACCGTAGATGCAGTAGACAAATTGGTGGATGATGTTATTACTAATCTGAATAATAAGAAGAGAGTGGCAGGTCTATTCTTAGATTTAACAGCAGCTTTTGATACAGTAGATCATGTTATTTTATTTAGTAAATTAGAGCATTATGGCTTTAGGGGGAACGTTCTACAAATATTAAAGTCTTATTTGACAAATAGACGTCAATTTGTGGAGTTGCGGGTTCGTGAAAATGGTAGAGATACTGTTCATAAAAGTAAAACAACAACTATAAAAAAAGGGGTGCCACAAGGCTCAGTACTTGGTCCTATACTTTTCAATATCTTTACTAATGATCTTGCAAATCTAATACGTTCTAAGTTGCCCGATATTAAAATTGTATGCTATGCTGATGATACCAATGCCGTGGTGACAGCAAATACCCCAGATGAATTACGTAGGAAAGTAACTGAAGCCCTATCAGTGTTACAATCTTGGTTTTATAATAATAACCTATCTTTAAATCTTACTAAGACCAACTTCATATTGTTTGGATCTACATCTAGGTCTTGTGAAGAAATCGATATTGTTTTAAATGGGGAAAAAATCGAACAAGTAAAATCAACAAAATTTTTGGGCATTAATATTGACTACGGGTTGAATTGGAAGGATGAACTTGCAAAGATAGAAGCAAAAGTTGCATCAGCGTGTTATGCACTTAGGAGCTTGCGTGAAGAACTAACGATCACACAATTGAAGTCTGTATATTATGCGTTGGTAGAATCGCATTTTCGTTACAGTATAAGATTCTGGGGTAACAGCTACGCATATAATATGAACAAAGCATTCATTATGCAAAAGAGAGCCATTCGCACTATGGTGCGAATCCCACAATGCACATCCTGTAAGGACTACTTTAGAAGTTTAAACATTTTAACATTACCTTGTATTTACATATTATTACTGTTGACTGATTTGACTGATGTTACTAAAAATCCAGACAGGGTTGAGCAACCAATAGAGAGACAAAAACGAGTCAATACACGTAGAAAGGACTTGCCGAATACTATAGCACCAAAACTAGAAATAGTTAGGCACAGTGTTAGGTATCAAGCAGTTCTATTATATAATTGTCTGCCAATGAGATTTAAATCAATGTGTCATTCCGAACTGAAGAGAAGCCTTAAGGCATTCCTGTTGGAAAAATGTTTCTACAGTGTTCGTGAGTTTATGACATTTAAAGACTCCAATGAATAATTGACGAATTATAAATAAAGATTATCGTATTCTGACATAATGTGATAAATAATTAAATTGACTGAATTAATTGATTGAATTGAATTATTGTTGTCATTAAATTAATATTTTATTTTTTGTCTACTATATTTTTTAATAAGTAAATGTAAAACGTTTGTGAAAATATTTATAGAAATAATTTTTTTAATGTATTCAATTCCAACACGATGTAATATTGTTAAAGGAAATAAATAAAAAAATAAAAAAATAAAAGTAAAAGCATTTATAATTGTTATTTAAGTACTTATTTGTATAGTTTTAAGGATGATTGATTTGCTGTACCCTACCGGGTCCATATGTAACATTATTTCTCATTTATAACATTATTTACATCTTTTGTACCATATGGTTATGCACTAAATAAATAAATGAATGACTTTAAGAAAAAGAAGATACAAGCCATTTTCCTAGTTCGTAGTAGACCCCTGGCTACGCCCGCTACGCCGTAGCAAAGACTACGATCCCGCTACGACATTTTGTAGTAATTCTTTTGCCATTCTTTTTTTCCACTTTCCACTGTATTGTGTCTCAGAAAAGTTTGGTATTTCAGTATTATAATTAAAGTAACTTCATAATATAAATTTCGTGTGTATTTATTTTTAACCTTTGTTAGTTAGTTTTTTGACGAGTTGACTAATCCGATATACAATCTCGTGTAAATGGTGTGGCATAATCTCTTTGCCCTGCCCACTTCTTGCTAGCTTGTTTAACGTGTGGATGTAGAGTAGAGGTAACTGCTACTTAAGTCGTCAAATTCCTACTAGTAATATAAATGCCAAAGTAACTCTGTCTGTCTGTCTATTTATTACGCTTTCACGCCAAAACCACACAATAGATTTTGATGAAATTTAGAAAAGAATAGACCTCACATAGGAAAAACATAGTGTACTTTTTACTGCGGAAAAATACCTTATTACTACAGGAAAATCTGTAGCGGAAAGCTAGTGTGATTATTTGTATTTATTTTATTCTATTATTTATTTATTTATTTTTCCATAATACAACAGTAGCTACTTAAAAAATAATAGATGGGATTTAGATAATCGTGTGTTGTTTTCAATTATATTACTCGTATTTTAATCATTTGACGTGTAAGCGTACGACGGAAATTCAACCTTGTTGTCAGGCACTGAATTTGAATATTGCACGAAGCATCGCATAAATTATTGATGAACGCTGGATTTTGTCACACCGACGATTTTCAAAACAAGAACTATTTAAAAAATGTGAAGTAAAATAGAAAAGGCAGACACGAATGAGGAGTCCGAGTATCATAAAAATAGGTGTACACAAATAGTTAAAAATGAAAAATAGAGACCATAACAACAATTAAAATCACATCTATATTTTACCATATAAATGCAAATTGTCTAGAGCCATAGTTGTTTTTTTTTATTAAATCTAGTTTTACTATAGCTATGCCCCTATAGTTAATTTGTCTTTTTTTTGCACAAAACTATATTTCGGAATAAAGTATGACTTTCCAAACTGAAGAAATTATCCGTTTTTCCCCCAAGTGCCGATGAAAGAATCGCGATCGCCCCCATAACCACAAAACGAATTTGGAAAGTATTTAAGGTAATAGTAAAGGTTATGAGCATAGACAAAATCTTCCTTTAAATTTTGATACCAAAAAAATCTTGTAGATTTAGTTTTGGAGAAGAAAACAGGAGATTACTACTATACCTCATTCTGGTCAACGTTTTTTATAGGGAAATCGGCATAAGCTGCAGGTTGTCCCTATCGCACGCTGCCGAGAGAGATCTGGCCAGTGCGACGGCAATAGTTTGTTTCAAATATGTATTTCTCAGTTCCGTCGCAGACCAGATACGCTCTTAAAGTTGGTGATCGCAGTTGCTGTTGACTACATAACATACGTTATGTTACTGCCCACGTTCTTTCCACGCTGCGCGGTTAATTAATGTTTTACAATGCATGTGCTCGAAAAGGAGCGTTTTCTAGGCAGCCAAACAGTGCGGAAAGTAGTACTTTTCCGCACTAGTGCTTTTTACTTTTCAGTTTTTTTTTTAATTTTTGCTCAAGCTGTCATTCAGCCAGTCAATCTAACATTTCAGTATTTGAGATATTTTTATTACCAATTGTTACTAATATAAAGGGAACAATAAAAATAACAATTCAATAAACGCGTTTATAATTAGTATAATTACTTTAGAAATTGATTTTTATTGATAAATTACGTTCAAATATTAATTAAAAATTTGCGTGGCTGAATAAATTTTACTCATTGCCTTATTGCGATTCGACAGCTTTGCACATGCGCAGTAGATGTTTTTTTCAGCGCGAATGTGTTTTGTTTATGAAGCCCGTCATTTTATACGCCTTTTTAATATAACTGTTTTTTTTTTCTTGCACAATGCATTGTAAAATCTTGTATGATACACGTGCGAAAGATGATTTCCGACTCGTGTCGGCTTATACACTCGCTCGCTTTGCTCGCTCGTGAATAAAATGACACTCATCGGAAATCACATACTTTCCGCACTAGTATCATAAATAACTATAATCTAATGTTCGGGCAACGTGGAAACAATTTTATGTTTTTTGTTGTTGTTTGTACCTAATATTCCATTTTAGAGATTAAAAGGATAGCTCATACTAAAAATAAACATTTCGGTGTAAATTCGGATTTTGATGAAATGTATATGCTTGTTCGTTTCTTGCCGTTTTGTTTATCGCCGCCATGTTGGTACGGAAATATTTGGAAATAAATTTTAGGCTTTTACAATAGACCGTCGGTCGCCAAGTTGACTTCCATTCGGAAGTTCGCAGTCATGCGCCTCGGAACGTACTAATGTGTTTTCGATTTTCGAATTCATGATATGTACGTTTATTTGACGCTCTTGCGGTGAAGGAAAATATAGTGAGGAAACCTGCGCACACCTGCGAAGTCATTCAAAGGTTGTGTGTGAAGTTAACTAACCACACTGACTAAATCGGCAAAGGCCTTTTCAGGCTCGAGCCCTTCGGTGGGACGTATATGAGCTGTTAATGCTAACAATAGAGAATTAAATAACTTATCATTTTCATTTTCATTCATTTAATTTTCATCCAGCATAAAACCCGTAGTTTTCAAACAATATTTAACAACAAACAAACAATAGTCAGTATTTATTTATGTAAACAAACAAGCAGAGTATTCACAAAACTTAGTTACGCTAAGAACCTGTAGGTTAAGGATCTGTATCTTGGCCAATCTTGGGAGACCATTACAAAAGACAAACTAAAAATGAAATGCAATTTTCTTATAAGTATGATAAAAAAATAAAATAAAAATGTGTGTGTGTGTGTCACTCTTTAATATTATTACGTTGTTAGTTATTATGCAACTTTTTGTGCACTGCTATTCCACACCCTGGCTCAGCTTGCGTTAAAACAGTGTTTCCCGTGGGAAAAAAACTCTAAAAAATATAACGACTAAAAGTACATAAAATAACCCTCGTAATAATTTTACCTCCCCGCCGCTTCACCAGTTTTGCCGTGACCATGATCGGTGTAACCCGGTCGAAATATCGGTAAGCTGAATTTAAAACTAAATTGTGGAAAAAACTCGTAAAAATGTGTTTTAGTGCAATTAACAATCGCGAAAATCTAAGAATGTTCAAAAACGATGTCGACAAAAGTTATAAAAGACTTGACCTACAAGAGGAAAATCGAAAATAAGAAGACTGGGAAAATCAATTAATAATATTCAGAAAAAAATAATTGTTAGCCTTTTCAGTCGTCGAAAATATAGACACACTACCACAGATTTTGGTCGAGAAAATACGGAATCTAGCAGAACTAACGATTCTACAAAAAAATTAAAGATGAAAATAACTAATAGACAACAAGGTATCTCTAGTAGGAAGATGACGTAAAAATCGAACACAACGATAAAAACTCGAAAAGAACGACCATAGCACAGTAAAAGCACAGATTGAATTAAATTACAAGAACAGACTACGTAGCACAAGTAGTTACAAGCTAGTCGCTTTTTGGCTCGACAATATTAAGTCTTCATATTTTAAACATAAGTCTTAAATTATCTGCAGTTTGGCTGGCCGTTTCAATTTTTTTTATCAAAGACTGTCGGTTCGTTTGTTCCAAAGGCAATGACGAAAGAACTTTGCTTAGTTTATTCCGAAACTCCGTCATCATATTCATATAGTTCGCCATTGACATCTTGAGTTCCTTCACTGTATCATGCAACACGGTGAAATCATCATCTTTCTTTTGCAATTCAAATTTCAAATCAGAAATTTTTTGTTTGAAATTCGCAATGTATGCTTCATGGTAGGAGGTTGTTACTATCTCCTTGGGGTCTTCATACGCTACCGCTAATTCTTTCAAGAATAGCATAAGGTACCAGAACTTGTCATACAGTTGTGGGGGCGACGACCAAAGCACAAAATCAAAGGTGTACAATAGATCCCCAATCACATCAGCAAAAAAACTCCACCACGTTAGTTTTAAATCATCATATTTAGAGGTGGGATGATATTCATATTTTTTTGTATAACAATTGCCGGGAAAATTTCGGACACTTTTCCTCTGTTCGCTGAGACAGTCTACGGCGGAGTTGTTTTTGACGATATACTGCCTCATTGAGACGAAGTGTGTTAAATCCTTAAGACTTCTCCTGAGGTTGTGACGAGAGAAATTGAAAAACTTATCTTCGTTCCAACTTTTCTTGTGAACACATATCTTATATTCTTCTAAGTCCAGTGCAGTCATGATACTTTTTCTAGAACATTCACTTGAATCCGGTTTAATAGTATTTCTCTCGTTGTTTGTTTGTTGTTTATTGTAAAATGGTTTCGATTGTTTCTGTATTTTGTTGTTGTTGTCATTCGCTGCATTACTAAGCCTTATTTCGAAGGCTACAGCAGTAGTAGCCAGAACAAATATAATATTTCTTTTTAGGATAAATTTTAAACGTATTCGTTTTTTCCACTTAGTTTCCAACATAATTTAATTGGTATAAATTTAAGTCTCCCTGAGAAAAGACTAAAAGATTGATTTTAAGATGCTATAGTCTTTTATAGTACTAAATACGCTGAACAACAGTGTTGATAATTTAGCTTGCTCTATTTCATAATTTCTGATTGCCGTTTCCTGTTAATGGGCTCAATTCTGCGTGGCCGCTAAAATATCTAAATTTAAATTGTTATGTCTCTTTCACGTTCTTAAGAACGAAAAGGCATAGGTGATTGCCAACCTACATTTACTACATTTAGACACGTCAAACATCGATTTTACGCGTAATTTAGCAGGAATTTAAAAACATCCCGACTAAATTAAGCTGAATTTGACAGCTGCGCTGCTTATTTTAAATATCATTCATTCGAAATTAAAGTCATTCATCTACCCATCCTTTTCGATTCCCATATGAATGAAAGAGACCAACATCTTAAATTTAGATATTTTAGCGGCCACGGCAGAATTGAGCCCAATGTTTTCGTTTGTTCACATCAACACGTTAAATTGCTTATCACAGTTGACTGGCTCCATTGAAAATAGGACCGTATTACAATAGCTTAAAGCAACGGTCCTACTTATGGCAAGAAATATTTTGAAAATAAGTCTTAAAAAATCGTTTACTAAGCCGGAGTTCACTACAATTTCCATTGAAATTAAGAGCACAGTTGTCCGCTCGCGACTATGCCCGTGATGTTTTAGACTTTTTCGTGCACAGCTGGACTTCTCTACTTCGAAATGGCTGGTACTTAATTGGATACCTAATATTTAATTATTGTTAAGACCATTTTTCTATATATTTTTTTCATGTTGACCTCTTAGGCGCCGCAGGAGCTTATAACATGACATTCATAACAAGTGGAAGAGTGAGAAATCGTGTACATTACCACAGCAGGAGACATGCGACATTCAACAATAATATTATACCTAAATATTGGAACAACTAAAGCCATTAAACCAGAACCGCAAAGGACAGGCGCTTAGAGAATAAATATACATAGAGCACGCGCATCGCTCCGCTGCCTTTATCATAAGCAAATTTTGGCAGATTTTGTATGGGCGCTGAAATCAATAACATTTTTCTTTTTTTTTATTTGTTCCTCGAGTCATGTTTGCAACTTATCACAGCACATTTCGAAATGTTCTCCTATTAAATTTCTTATTTTCACCGGGAAAAATAAGCCCCGATAACCATTTGATACTAAACGGACGCGCTGAAGATATTCGGGCTGTTCACAGCCGTGCTTACGGTTCATACTCGATTATGCGTAGGTACTCTATCCGTCCCAGATTTTTTTCTATTTATAGGATAAGAGATTCATTGACAGAATGATAAACTGCCATGAAATCATTTTTGCCTAAACTTAAACAAAGACGAAACGCTGCAAGCTTTACCTACTGTGGATAGAACTTAATAAAAATAATGAACATTCTCTACTATAAAACCGCTCACGATGCAGTGAGGGTGGGTATATTACGAGTAATAAAGCGTATAAGCTCGCGTTTTTCATAAAACAACTTATTAATTTTGATTAAACTTGTGAGCTACGCGAGGCTGCCGGCTAATATAAATTTATTATGAGCAAACTCATACATGTATTATCTTGGCTTTATAGTGCTATTTAAATATTTTTCTAACATGAAAATTCTACAATTGCCCTCTTTCTTTTTGTCCCTAATAGAATGCTGACTTCAATGCTGTAGAAATAGGTACTGTGGAATTTGCATCGTTGGATATGCAACTCCTTTGGTTTGGAACTGGCCGTCGTGTAGTAAAACTACGAGTATATATTCTATTTTGAATTATTGATTGACTCTTCGATGTTTTCTTGAGATAAATTATATTATGCTCAGTGTTCTTGAGTCTTTGTAATATGGTGGTTCTAAGAACGGACGTGAAGAAATGAAGAAGTTGTAATAAATATCAGTGATACGATTCGTGGCGCAACAGGCGCCGGAGTTATCATTGTACAATTTGTCGCGCCTGCGGCACACCAGGACCTTGGCGAGCCGACAGAAGCGGCTGAAGAATGAAGGTTTTCTTAGGCACTAGTAGTAAAATACATGAGGAACTGTCTGGCACTGGTTTATTTACGTTTATTTACATGGAAACGAAACAGACATAAACTTGGCAGTATAAAGCAGCTTATACTCTACAAAATTACACTCATTTTAAGAAATAACGGCCGTCAAAGGCGGATGTTAAGGGGAAAACTAAAGAAAAAATGACGTATGAATGACGAAGGAATTCCAAAATTGAATGTTTGAATTTAGACGAGAAAGAAATGGAAAATGAGGTGGAAATGAAGTTGCAAAGCACCTCGTTACACACTCGCTAAAAACTAATATTTACGTCCCTACCGAGGGGCTCGAGCCTACCCTCAAATAGAGTGAATGAATAGGCCTGCCTTTTGTTTATGCTCATTTACGCTGAGGCAGCTACGTGCAACAGAATCGCACGCTACATTATTGAGGCATGCGAAACCTTGTAGTATGCTACAAACAGAAAATATAAATGTTTGATTATACAGGGTGTTACAATAATACCCGTATAGCTTAAAAGAGGTAAAAGGGTTACTTGTCTAGTGGCCGAATATGAGACCTGCAGTAAGTAAGACGTTTTGTGACTTGATAAAAATAATATTTTTTTAACCTTTCTTGGGTACGTAGGTAATAATGAGTAACCAAATGCTGTCAGGTCTAAAAATTGCCAGTCTCAGACGTCAAATTTTACCTGCTGATGAGCTGACCACTAGAGTCGGGAATGTCTTTTTTTTTTAATTGACCTATGCTTGTGTCGAAAACGTACGACCAATCAAGCTTCACCGGACTTGTTGGGAATGTCGTATTAAGTCACTGTGAAAATATTACCTATTTCTGTACTTTATGAAACACGGTGTATGACTTGTTGACGACGACGATGTACTTATTGGGCAAGGATAAATAAGTTACAGTTTTAAAATGCCAAAAAATATATAAAATACCTGCCATTTTGTTTAAGAAGCGTATTTAATGTTTCTAACGGCAAAAGTAAGTTTTCTTTGTTGATTTTGAATTAAAACCCCTGCTCATTTCATAAAACCAAACTCAATGTTTTCGTAAAGTAAACAGAGAGGCAAAGTATACAAAGTTAGCCGTTGTTTAAACTCAACTTTTGCGATTTTGTGCTCTATTGAATCGTGTTTGAATTTATATTTATCTTTACTTCTTAATATTTCTACTCAATAGTATAATAAAAGTAAGTCTGTCTGTCTGTTGATGGTTTGTATTTAAGTTTGTTTGTCAGTTTGCAACGTACTTTTTCTGTTTATCTGAAAAAAATAATATAAGTATATATAATACATATTTGTATTGTATCTATTATGCTATACCGACTATTTTTACCTTAAAATTGATAAAATTTTTAACGCGAGCTTCCATATACAAAAATCGTAATTAAGTGCCAAAATAAATAGAAAAGACCGCAATTTTTTTAATTTTCAAGGTGGATCTCACACACAATTGAGAGTGTTGCTCTTTTTAATTTTCTTTAAATTTAATATTATGTACCAATAGTTAAATAATTTACTACGTACGTAAAGCATCCCACTAAGCATTTTTTAACTTTAATTGTCATACCAAAAGAAACCGAATTTAAGCCGTTTATTTCATCTACACTTACAAATTAATATACATAGGTTTTTTAATTTTTTTAAGTCTTGATTAATTAGTCCAGCGTACTTATATTTCAGGTCAGTGGCAGGCCCAGCGCACGCCAGAGCTCCAGAATGTACCTACGCCGCGCCGGGCGGTCCCGATTTCGCGGTCATTTAGTAGGAAAAACGCGCGCGCTTGTGAAGACGCTATTATTTAGTCTGTTCTGTGGTAATATGGACTCTCGCGGCGCGGTCTTGAGGTGCATTTTGTTTATAATACGAGCGCAACTACAAACGGTAGACTATTATAGCCAGGGCCACGTTCGACGCGTTCAATGTAATTTGAACGTTTGTGGCGTGGTAGCTAGAATTAAATTCGCACGTTTGCTATCAGAGAGTGCGCCTTCTGTACCTAGTATTATTATTATTCTGTGTCAGTGGTCGAGATCATTTGGATCGCGGCGTATAGGCGCCATTGCGCGATTCACTGTAATCACGTAAATTCACGTAATCACTTTTGAACGTGCTGACTTCTCATCTACGAAATCAGGCTATTAGTACGCGGGGCCATTCGCGTATCCTGACTTATAAGGCGTTAAATTGTATGGCAAGTTGCGGGGCGGAATAGAAAAATTGCTCTTAAAAATAATGAAATGTGCACAAAATCTTTGTCTGGTTAAACTTTGTAAAGTTATGAATGGAGCACAGATTTCTAGTTTTATATTTAGAACTGCATTTTTATATAAATAAGTAGCAATAGCATCTTCTGTCGCATAGTATTTAATTACTTTTGACTAAGAGAAAGGAAAATCGCGCTTTGCTGTATTCTGAGACTTTTCATTGGACTAAGATATACCTAGGTGGTAGAAGTAACTTTATAGAACTGTCAACTTTATTCCATTTTAACCACTTGGAGAAAGCGGTGTGAAGAACTGATAAATCAACAAGAAACATAGCTAATAGGTACCTACTTTCGCATCCATAATATCACAGAAAAGAGATACTTTCATTTTCTTTACAAATTGCTTTGAAATGTCTACCTGAATCTGAAAATTCTCCGCCACTCTCAACTGTAAATTACTGGATTTCGAGCTAAGATCACAGAATCTACTTTAAGAAAATTACCAAAACCTAATTCCAGAAAATTGTAATAAAATTTACGTCGACATTTCAAAGCAATTTGTAAAGAAAATGAAGGTATCTCATTTCACATAGAACTTAATTGAAGACTACCTTCAGATTAATTAAGGAGAACAATATTTTTATGGTTTTTAAGATGAGAAAATGTAAGAGGAAATTATTTCTTAGTACAATTATTTATTTTTATCAGATTATGGAAAATAGCGTGACAGACATAATTTTGTCGTGCGTAATCTCTTATCCTATTGGAGGATATTTTAATATGGCGGGTTTCTCGCGCGACTAACTTTTGTCATAGCACTGCATGTTACGGGTGCTGAACTCATTACTAAAAATGTTACATTTCTAAAATAATATACCTAATTAAAGTAGATGCTATTTAATTTTTGAATAAATTTTATTCACGGATTGATATTTTTTTATTTTTGTGTAAATCGTGGTCGCTCTGACAAAGAAGAATTTAAAATGATCCATAGTCTATAAAGGTTGGGAACCACTGGTATACATATAAGGTTTATATGTATACCAGTGGTTCCCAACTGTGTGTAGTGGTATATAGGCAAATAGCAAAGATAAAAAGCTCACAAATATACCACGGGGGAATCAAGGCCGCTTAGCTGATTAAAAGGTTTTATATCATTTTCATAGTCCATTAGTGAATTAGACGATAACAATGACGGGGCCTTGTTGTATTGTACGTCATAACATCTAGACTAATCCATACTATTAATATTATAAATGCGAAAGTGTGTTTGTTTGTCCTTCCTTCACGCCCTAACTAAGCAACCAATCGACTTGATTTTCGGCATAGAGTTAGTTGAAAGGATGGAGAGTGACATATGCTAATTTTTACTGCGGGAAAATACCTCATTCCCACGGGAAAAACTGTTAAAGCGGGCGGAGCCGCGGGGCGGGAAGCTAGTGTCCCGCCAGTGCTTTTACTTTGAACAACTATTTACAATATGCATTAGGGATTACTAATTAGTCAGTCACTCAAACGGAATAATATTTATAAATATCCTTATTAATATTCACAAATTTTTACAAAAATCTTACCGCATTTCCATAAAATTTTATTAATTTCGTTCCAAAACTAAATTAATTATGCCGTATTTCATTAGAAATCAAAGTACTGTTTAATTATTCTTCCCTCCATCAGCATTAGTTATTCACTTAAACTTATAAAGCGAGCTAAATTAATTGTACAGTAGCTAGGACATGCGGCTGGGCACATTGGCCTTGAGAGCCGTATTTTGTAGCGTTAAGGCTGAATTTCGTAGTGCGAATGTCCAACCGCATGTGTTGACTATGTTCTATTATTGCAAACTAGAATAAAAGTAAGTATTATTTTCAAAGTGGATAGAAATGTGTATGAAATTATATTACTAAAAATATTGTATGAAACTGAAAATTGGTAACGTATTCCTAACAATTAAATAGGCTCCTAAACTACTGAACCGATTTTGATGAAACTTGGCACAAAAATAGAATAGATCTTGGAAAATCTCAGCTAACTTTTTACCGCGGGAAAATTCGTCGTTCCCACGGGAATAACTGTTAACGTGGGCGGAGCTGCGGCGGAAAGGTAGGTAGTAATTAAAACGCTTGGAATTTTAAACTTGGCAAAGTACATATTAAGCGTTATAAATTAAACTCAGTTCAGAAACTAGAAGGAGGTTTAATAGTTCTATACTCTATTTACCTGCTCCTACGTACAGTCAAGAGCACGCGAAGCGGAATACTTTGGAATTTGCACCGCGCTTATTTATGTCTGTTGAATAGAGGAGAGAATCACGGTGCACGTGTTCAGCTTACCCTGTTCTTGACAGTACTTGAGACTATTTAAAGTTGATGTGTTTTGAAGTTGTTATTACTCATAATAGGATGTCGGTATAAAGTTTAACTGGATAAACTTCTAAAGTCAACTTCACACTGTTTATTTATTTATTTATTTAGGCTAACAACAGAATAATTGTACCTATATCCTATAATTGTTATATTATTAATATTGTATAGAATAATAAATTACTCTTATAATTTTGTAAAAATATTTTGAAAAGATGCAACGCCTGTGGAGTTTCTTCCGGCGAGTTCTTCTCCACAAAAGACAGCCAAATTGTAAACTTGCCACAAAAGAATGTAACTGACCTATCTAAGTGATGTTAATATCCTAAAAATAAATAAATACTTTGAACTTTGAAACATCAGAGTCAGAAAACAAAATTATACATTTAATATAAACGGAAGTATACAAGGGCGAGCTTATCTCTAAATAGAGATCTCTTCCAGCCAACCCGTAGCAAATGTGAGAAAACTATACAGACATTGCAGGCATCAATATACACGTCAATACATAAACAGGGTATGATGATAACAAAGAGTTGCTTACTCGTACTAAATAATTACTCGTATAGGTAGCTACCGCTTTTATAAAGAATGACAGTTTAACATAATGACACATAAACTATTTTATGCAATATGAGAATACTATAAATTTTAGAGGTTAGAATAAGCTTATCGTGTGCGAACCCTGGTGTAAGAATTACTGAGCCACATACGGCATCTGACATGGCTCGTGTAAGCGTATCGGAGAATGAGGTATTTTCCCGCGGTAAATAGTAGCCTATGTGTTATTCTGATGTATAAGCTATATTATTGCAAAGTTTCATTAAAATCTATTCAGTATTATTTGCGTGAAAGAGTAACAAAAATCCTTACATCCATGTATCCATCCTCACAATCTTTCACGTTTTTAGGGTTCCGTAGCCAAATGGCAAAAAACGGAACCCTTATAGATTCGTCATGTCTGTCTGTCCGTCCGTCCGTATGTCACAGCCACTTTTTTTAATACGTCATAAATCGTAAACCGCAATTTCCCTTTCACTATTACTAAAACATCGATCAAAGTTACAACGAACTACAAGAACTTTTATACTATGTTACTTGCTGATACGGAACCCTTCATGGGCGAGTCCGACTCGCACTTGGCCGCTTTTTATTAATATTAGTAGGAGGTAGAATAGTAGGATTAATTAATGAGACATGAAAATTCTTTAAATATACCTACTATTAAAATGTCCATCATTAACACGCAATGCACTCGTCAATACGAAACCGGTGTGTGACCGTTATAAAGGCGTGTGTACATGGCAATGCTCTCTATAATAACCGCGCACCATGGGTGGCAACACCGACCTACTTTCCGTTTGAGGCCAACTAGAACGAGTCAGTGAGATCTGTAGGGTCGGTCGGGTCGTTAGGTACCTAACCGAAAAACACCAACCCGGTCTACCACATCTAGCCAGCTTGAACAGCAAAGGAGATGTCATTTGTATGGAAGGTGGTTTTAAATTATTAAAAAAATGCGAAAACGGAGGATCGATAAAATAATTTGATTAGTTATCCTGAAACCCACTTACATAAGCTTTCAATACTACTTATCCGTTCAATTTTTGGCCGAATAAATAACCACTTTTATATGTCTCCTTTAGTTGAGAATATTCCTGGAAACTGAATCAGAAACTGATCCTGAAAAACTGTGGGAATATTCCCGAGAACGACACATCACTATACTGACCCCCTTTCAACTTTGTTCCTATTACCACTATAACGTGCCTTTATTGTTCACTTCACTATTGTGTAGCGTAACAACTTCAGGCTAACTGGTTTTCAATATGCCAATAGGTACCGTCATAATAGTATTTCAGTAAACTAAACTAACACAAATTTTTACGGGTTTTCTCAACGATTTAACGATGACATTTCGACCTGGTGGAGATAGCCCGTGAAAATGTGTGTTTGTGCAATTAACAACCGCGAAAATCTAAAAATGTTTAAAACTAAACTAACCTGTATTAAAACATTTCTGTCCAATTTATTATACTATTGATTACCATGACATTACCACTTATATGAACCTTTAGTCCACTTTCGTAACTGTTTTTATAACTAGCTACGAAAATACACTTGACATTCCGCGACATGACACTCTCTATGACAAGGCAGTGCAGCTAAAATCCCTTCGCTTGCAGCCGGTTTGGGGGTCACAGTTGTTGTTGATTACTCAGTTGAACGCTTCTGTCCATTCTCTGATTAAGGGGCTCCCCTATGCTAAGTGGCGCCGCCATCCGTAAAAAAATAATTACTCTATGAGTAAACAGTTTTTCAAAAATCCGGTAGGTCATTTTAAAGATTTGGTGTTTTAGGATATATAGAAGCCATCAACTCTGTTAGTTTGAGTTCGATGAAGTTACAGATAGAAAATTTGCCAAAAGTGGCCGTTTTTAGCAAATTTTCTATCTGTAACTACAGCGGACTATAATAAATACAGTTCATGGCCGCTATATATACTATAGCACGCCAACTTGAAAATGACCCACCGGATTTTATAAAAAATTTATACTTCGCGAGTTATTATTTTTTAACAGACGGCGGCGCCACTTAGTATAGGGGAGCCCCTTAAGTTGCTTCAACCACCATTTACAAATCCCCAATAAAGGGTTAGATTAGTTTTAGACTGTTACAGAAACCACACAGTTTCGATTTCTGTAGCTCTTTATTACTAAATAGCTTCCCGCCCAAATTATTATACCTAGTGAAACCAGCTTTCTGACCAGATTTTCCTGTAGGCAGGAGGAATTTTCTCGCAGTAGAAGGTAGCCTATGTCCTTCCCCAAAGTCCATTAAAATATCTTTGTACCAAGTTTTATTAAAATCGGTTTAGTAGTTTCGGAGCCTATTCAATTATGAATGACAAACAATCAAATATTTCCTCTTTAAAATATTGGTATAGATAAGCCGTCAGAAACACACGGGGCATAACTTAAAGCAATATCAGCAACTTTGAAAATCCCCTATTTCTCAGAATGCTCGTCCGTCCAGAATAGTCTAACCACAACCGCCTGATGAAGACACTCCCAGGGACTTACCGGTACCTGTGACGTCTTAATCGACTCCCAAAACTTGAGACCAGACAGCCAGAAATTTCTGCAAGTTATATTCGAAAGCCACTGTCAAGTTTATCCATCCACCTTTCCCAAATTCGTTCTTAGAACTGTCATGTTGAATCCTGAACTTTGACGGGACTACTATTTAGTATTCTGTGCTTTGACATTGACACCCGTTTACACTAAACTTAAGAATCGCTTCAGTTGATGCTTAAAGTAATTGAGATTTGGTGAAAATTTTCCGACTTTACCTAACCTTCAGACTTTTTTTCAACTGCTTAGTTTCTGCCTACCTTTATGAGCTTTAGTGAAAATTAATTCTTTTTTAAGCGTTATAGTTAGCTTAAGTTATTCTAAACTACGAAAAGCTTAAGACAAGGTTAGTGCAAACGGTTATAAGTCTAGGAAAAAGTCTGAATTTTGCTGATAAGTTGCCAAGTGCGCTTTTGTGGGGTTAAGGACATCCGACATGAATCCAAAAAATAATTTTGACCAAAGAGTACGGTTATTGCCACGTTATTACATTTTTTAATTTATTCATAATACCCTTTCATTTGATCAGAGATGTGGGAATTCTACAATTTGCACATGCGCACTTTTAAATTTTTTTTTCGGCCATATTTCTTTTGATGCACAAGGAGTAAAATTTTTAATCTGCTATTTACAAAGTAGCGAATTATGAATTCAGCGATGTCCAAAACTCCGGAAAAGCACTTTCAAACACTTTTTATACGATATGCTTCTGATGGCAATAATTTACCAAATTATAATTCTAATAGCAATTTTTCATAGTTATACCTAGTTTTGTGCGTATAGTAGCATAGTAGGATCAATCCATTACCCGCTAAACGACGCTCGTTTAGCCTTTGCTCACTTAATTGAATGGCTAGCAAAACTTTGAGGGCACGGAACCCACGGAAATGAAAATTCCCTAGTCATAGTCGTTTGTTTACACTGCGAGTTTATATAACGTTAAATTTAACTAGTTGTTTAGCCGCAACATATCCCCAAGGTTGAAATCTCAAAAATAATATTCAACTTTTCATATAAACTTCAGTCACGTTACCGGCCACTTTGTAAAATGTATTTTAATTTTGAGATGTGAATCTATCTTCCTTAGAGAAAGTTGTTCAGTTTCATGAGTACTACCACTATGTTGCGGAATAACAACCAGTTTTTCAAGGTGCTTTTTTTTTAATTGACCGACCTATGCTTGTGTCGAAAAGGTACGTACGACCAATCAAGCTTCACCGGACTTGCTTTCAAGGTGTATAATATATTCGCTGGTTGTAAAACAGTTTTCATACTCTGTGACAATGCAACATTTTACTCGTATCTAGGTTCTTAGGTAAAGTACATCGTACGGTTTTATGGCTCGTAAAATAGCGTAATTTTTAAGCAGTTAATTAGGCTAAAATAGCACGGTGGTCAGTCAGTGTACCTGTGTGGGTGTGTGTGTGTGTTGTTTGAACTGTGTGTTTTAATGTGTTTAATAGGATTTCGTTTAAAACATGATTATCTGAATTTAGAATTTAAAAATAATTTGTACAACATACGTCAACCCAACGAGATAATTTTAATTGGGTCTTTAATAATGATCAAGTTTTGTTTGTTTTGCCAGAACAAAGTCATACGTACACTCTCGTTAAACATGTTTTTGTTTTATGGTGTAAAACTTGAATTTGGTAACTGATGCTGACTATCTTCTTCTCAGTCGGTGCACTCTTGTCAGAGTGGTCGTGGTCATCATTTTGAGTTCCGATGAGTGATTATCTTGGTGAGATGCTGACTATAATTATTGTAATTTCAAGTCCGGTGAAGCTTGATTGGTCGTACCTTTTCGACACAAGCATAGGTCAATTTAAAAAAAAAAAAACTTGTTGTAATTAATTACACACAGACGCATGTATTTCCATCGGGTATATAAAGCATTATATATTATCAGTTTCTTATTATTGTTTGCCTAAGGCTCATACATAAATCATATCTGAAGCGAGCTGTCGATTGATTGTCACGAAGACTGTCTTCTTTATTATTATACTAATCGTTTTCCAAGGAACAAAAAAAATTACTGTGCTTCTAAGAAAAATCGACAAAAATAACTGCTTAATGGGTTTTCGCCACTTTTTCTATCTCTTATCATACTATACTTGAAAATGGCAAGGCCGTTCTACCGGTATATCTGTAAAGGTTTAAAAAAAATAATTAGACAATTAAAGCAAGGTTTTTTTCTTTTGGTTGCCAACGCGCTATTTATGTCACTTTTCGAACTTTACACATGGTAACAATAAAATATTTCGTCTCAACAAAAAAATATAAATTGTAAATATCTGAAATACGCACCAAAACGGTGGACTATAAAGGGAAGCGCGTCGTAACCGGGTAATGGCGGTTTGGGGCGGATTGGAGCGGTTATAACCGGATCGGGACTATATGGCACGTGCTGGCATTGATCTACTATCGTACTAGCGTACATAGAAACGATACCCGCAAACCGCACTTATAGTAATATCATGGTATAATAAAAAAAAAATATATACTCCGCCTGGTACTCTCTTCGGATCACGTGACTGACACAATCCTACGTATTCATGCTGTTCATCCTTATCGAATGCGTGGTCCTTCTTGCTTGTTATTGTGACGTAGACTTGCGTCACTCTGGGAAGAGAAGACCATGTTTTCTTAGACTATGAGTAATATGCATTGGAGGTCGCAGTCACTGGTCGGTCACTCCATACAGAAAACGCGTTTTGACAAGCTACTTCTTTCTGAATAACAACTGAATATCAACTACAAGTCAATGGCGCTAGGCGCTATGTAAAACACCCCCAAACACCCCTGGTAGAGTCCCGCGGCGCCTGCGGGGTGCGGGGCGTGGGGCGCTATACCGGGCGGGGAACTCATTTTAGCGCGGAGAGGTGAGTGCTGGTGAGTGTCTTTTCTGTACGGGATAGTACTATTATTTTCTTCTGTGTCGCAGTCTCCAACTTCTGTTTTGTTTGTCTTTTGTTTTTTTTCTCCCCCCGCACTCCGGCTGCCTCCCGCTGCCGCCATGTTGGCTGGCGCACAGAATGTATTCGAAGTGCCTTCTTTAGTAATTGTACGTAATTCCTCAATGCGTGCTGGCAGGTTAATTACTTACCACGGGTCGACGACGCCCTCGCGACACGCCATTGTTATGCGCTCCTTTCATATTATATTACATACTTACATGTATGTTGTGTACTTGTAATTACACCCTTTTCCTTAGGGAGCTACAGAAATTAAATTCTCAAAGAAACGACTAGTCACCACCAAGAAAAGGTAGAAAGAAGCCAACAAAGAAATAAACTTTCGCAATTATAAAATAAAAAATATATAACATATTTTATTCCACATTATCTCTCAAAATTATTCTTCTTTTTTCTCACGAGCGTATAGGTTAGGTTAGCTGGAAAAGATCTCTTTGTAGAGATAAACTCGCCTTTGCAATTAAGTTTGTAACAATTTTTGTAATATTTATGTGCAATAAATATTAATATTTATACCCAATAATTTTTACATTTCGATGTAGAGCTTACCACTGCCCTATAAAGCTTGATATGACAATTTAGTGGCACAAGACAAGGTCACCAAAAAAAATACATTTTCCAGTCCATTAAAATTACATTTTATTCAATTTTTCTTCTTCTTCTTTTCAAGTCGACAGCAAGCTCAGACAGCCTCGTGCCAGAAACCAGTCACTCGAATAGCGTCGTCAGTAGCCTTTATCAAGTCCTCTCGCGTGCAGGCGGCAGGACAAGATGGACAGCTATGAGATGGACCAATTAAAACAGTTCAAATTAAAATATAAACATCAAAATGACAGCAAGGCCTAAAATTTTACGAAAGTAAATTACAAACACACTATCTATAGTATTATAATACACCGTTAAATTTTAGTGATTATTTATGCGCATAAGAAACTGAACAACTTTCTCTAATAAGGAACATAGGTTAAAATCTCAAAATTAAAGTTAAACTTATCATACAACGTGACAGAAGTTTATATGTTCCCTATGTTCCTTGGGGAAAATTGTTCAGTTCCATGAGTACTACCATTATGATAAACAACCAGTTTAATTTAACGGTGTATAAAATAACCACGCTGTATTAGCAAGGACATAGTACTCTAGTTTCCTGAGTGTTGCTTGTTTCCTAACTCCCGGTGCGAGTTTCGAACCGCTCGCTTGTAATTCGATTATGTTCGGTTTGGTTCCGAGGCAGTGTCTAAACGTGTGTTACTTGGTTGAACTTTAGCACCGATGGTTTTGTTACTAGACTGTAGATACAAAGTTATCGAACAATTGGGTGTTAAATTAGCGGATTTTTTTTGAAATGTTTAGATGATTTTCCCTTTAAAGGTGCAACCACATCTACCACATCGGATAGAAACGAAATAAACTTTAAAATTGTTAAATTCGTTTCGATCTGATGCCGTGCCGGTCGGTAGGTTGTTTGATTAGAGCACGCATTTTGTGCTTTCCAAAATGCACCATTGCATAGATATCAATTTAGAATAGAATAGAATATACTTTATTGCACACCAGAATAAAACAGAACAGTACTAATTTTTACTTGTTTCACTTCAACATTTTTTTCTATCAACCGCCTCGTGCGGGTAACCGCTTAGCGCGTATGGCGCCTGAGTGTGACAGTTGGAAAAGTATCACTAGCTACACATTTATTTGCATCGGGAGTTATTCAGACAAGAACAAACAAAGACATATTTTCTAAAACCCTCTCGAGGCGTATTGGACTTATCTCTTCGGAAACTTTTCCCATCTCAGAGTTCCATGATAATCCGTCTTAATGTATGTCAGAATTCGATATAAGTAACGTATACTGGTAGATCGGTTATGTATCTTCATGCAAGAACAACTTTCCCTTAATTAAGTTGATGTTATCAATTATACACGACACGCTGGTCCGAAGTCGTGAAGGGCTTTGGAGTAGGCCTATGTCCGAAGACGGACGATGAAAGGGCTGGGATGATGATGATGAATCAATTATAATATATGTACTTTATTGATACGCAATTTATTACAGAAAAATATTATATTTTCTATCTTGTTTTTCGATTGGTAGACTTATTGCTATGACAGCAGTCTCATCCAGGCAACCTTCACCATTGATTGATAGCAATCACTGATGAAAATAAATTACTGAAGATGATGTAGGATCCATCGAAACCGGTTGAACGATTGTTTAAATACTTTGTGATAATAATTTTATTTTCTAACAGGGTTACATTTTTTATCACCTTTGTTAAACGAGGGGTTATAATACCACAGAATATCAGCGCCTTGACGCCAATTCCTAAGTGGTTATAAATGCCTAAACTTATATGTAGCCGAGCAATTGCAAGCAGAAATAGGTGATAAGCTTATCGGCTCTAAATGAGGTCTACTTAAACCAAGAATTAACATCCTTGACTTAAATGTTGCCAGTATCGCTAAAGATGATACAGTTTAAAAATAATAATTCAGAGGCTTAGCCAAAATAATCCATAGTGTCAGCATTACATCACGACTATGGTAAAATGCTTTACTACGTGATTCGTAGCACGAGTTTCAATGCGCGTAGCAATTTCGTAGCCGTTTGTGCTACGACCCGCAAACGTAGCGTAATGCAGAGCATTTTCCATCAACTCATATTCCGGAAACTTAATTAGCATTTCCACAAAGTAGGAATGTTTTCATATTGCAGCTGTTTTGTAATGAGGTAACAGTGTAGCTTGCCTCTGCGAATCATAATATGACCGAAATGAAATAAATTATTTAAAATGGCAATTTCTGCTACGCTGATATTTGTTTTTTAATTTGAAAAGCTTGCAAGTAATTGGCTTAATTATTTTTAAATTTAAAATAGCGCGGGTGTTTATTTGGCGGGGAACGCGTGCGGAAGTGAATTTCTCTTCTGTATTTATAGTACCTAAGTACTTCTTTGTCGTAATGATCACGGTATTAAAATGCATGCATGGGCTAGCGTGGGCGTATTTCATTATTATATTAACGTCATGAGCTAGACGCCTTCAGCGAAACATGGCAGGAAGAGGCACAGGAAAGAGAGTCATGGAGAGAACGGAGAGAGGCCTTTGCTCAGCAGTGGAACACATAAGGCTAATTAAGATAAGATAAGATTATTATTAACATATTTTTATCAGAGCAAGGTATGTTTTTTTAGACAAAACGAACTTAAAAGACTTACACACATACTTTTTTGAATTAATTTAATATTTGTACTCATTTTTGACAGGATTACTTTGACATCTGTAGGTTTTGTTAAAGATATGAAAGATTTCCTAATCATGCAAAACAAAAATAAACTGTTGTTTTTATTTGTTATTTCGGCTTAACGTTGATCTGTCAGATTCTATTTAAACATTTTTATAAGAATTCAAATAGCTAATGAAGGTGCTCTTTGATCTTTTACCTACATCTGACTCAAACTAAACCACGTCACAAGACCTGTAAGTCTTGTTGTTCCAAAGGATAAAGGCTGCCACACACCAAAAGGTGTCCCAGATGCATTGCGTTGCGTTGCATCTGCGTGCGACACGATCTGATATCTATTAACCTGAAATACGAAGTTCACACTGAAAGTGTCACAGACGTAATGCAGCACGTTTGCGTGCATCAGACGCACGGCAGTCCGCGAGACACAAACCGAAATGGCGCGCGGCATTGGAAGGGTAACATCGCACGCGCGAAGGCGGACGTAAACGGGGATTTCCTATTGACACTCACACCGCGCTGTTGCATGCGTCTGCGTGAATGGCCTTCTGTTGCGCGGTGCTGCAGACGCAACGCGTCGTACTGCAGACGTATCCGGTGTGTGGCAGCCTTAAATCGGCTTAAAAAGATTATCCCTGGTTGAGGTTTTGATGCCGCGACTCCTAAAAACGGCTCAAGAAGAGAGCTGACACTGATTAAATTTGTCGTAGGGTAAAAAGAGTATTTTCGTTCGTAAGTCTTTTGGGTTTTTTATTATACATCTCACGAAAAGCGAGGTTGAGAGTATTAGACGACGACCGCCTTTAGGGGTTGTAATTTTTTTAATTTTTTTTGTCTCGTATGTTATGTTGTGTTCTGAGTGCTGTAACAAAATGTCTTCTAGTCTATTCTATGTATATCTATAATATAAAAATGAATCTCTATAATATAAAAATGAATCGCAAAATGTGTTGGTAAGCGCATAACTCAGCAACGCCTGGATCAATTTAAACAACTTTTTTTTTAAATGTTCTTTGAAGTCCAAGAATGGTTCTTACAAAGAGAAATAAATAAAAAACTCATTCCCACGGGCGGGCGGAGCCGCGGGGCGGAAAGCTAGTAATAAGTAAAGAAAACGAGGACATAGTAACAACATACTTTTAGGACACGTAACTCGTAAAAACAAAGTCAAGTTTAGTGTCACAAAAACGTGTGTTGGAACAAAAAGTACTTAGCTCTTTGTACACACAACAAGCGAAGTAAAAGAAATTACTAGGAACAAAAAACCTAGGTATTTAGGAAAGTCTAATGGGTTTGCACTAGGAACAATGACTGCTGCAGCTTTGTTCTCCTATGTACAGACGCCAGCACATGCGGTTGGATATTTGTACTACGAAATTCACCCCTACCGCTACGAAATACGGGCGCTCTCGAAGTCAATATGTCCAGTGCATGTGCGTGGAAATGGTGCTACCTAAGAAGTAACTAAAGCTCTTAGATAGGAAAGTTTGTGTGATACCCTTTCATACTGCAAAAGGCAAAAGGTCGAGATGATTTGCATGGTTAAATGTAACTATAGATGTAAAAGTTCCGTAGACTCCCGGTAGTTAACCAGATTTTTGGTCAGTGTTGCCACCTTGCAAATGATTAATTCACTAAGTTTGTGTACCTAACCTTCTTTTTTTCATCTAGACTTATTTAGCGATTTCTAGGGAAAAAGTGATAGCAAACATTCGATTATCTAGTGACTTTATAAAGCAAACTTAGTGATTTAATTATTTGGCAGGTGGCAACACTGACCGAAAATTTGGTTAGCCACCGGTAGTCTACGGAATTTTTACATCTATAAATGTAACATCATAGCGATATGAAAGCCACATGAAAGAGAAAAATATAACGCCATTGCAGTAAGCAGTAAGCTTGATACGTGTTTTGGAGCCAAAATCTAAGAAATTTTTGTGTTTGCTTGTAAATGCGTCTTGCAGTTACATTGTATATCGAAATGGCTTTATGTGCTCTCACCATACGATAATTTATCATCAGCCAAACTGGATTTCCAAATGCATAAAGCTTGTAACGTATCCAAGCAAATATTGACCTTTTTCGCCTCAACGGTGATCACTCTATAGTCGATGGCAGTATGGTATTTAACTGATTAAAAAGATAACCATTAACTTCACTATAATCTTCAAATATAAAAATTAACCTCTATTTCTCCTGGTCACGTTATTACTAGAGAACGGCCTTAACAATTTCATCCATTTTAGTTCTTGTAAAAAATAAGAAAAACGGGGAAATCTATGCTATTTGCTATCGAGTATATTATGTCATTAAGTTGCGTTTAACGCATGTTACTAATGCTGAGTTTGTCGCATAAACGAACCTAACAGCGCTTTTAATATTTGAGCGTCAATAAAAAGATTAGACTCACTTTTAGAAATGTATTTCAGTTATCATCTTATAAAATATTTCTGTTATGTAAAACTTCATTAGGGTTTGAGAATGAATAAAAAAGTTAAGAGTATGTATGGAAATACCTATTTAATTAATCGGAATATCAAATCAATTATACAATGCACTTGAGTATAAATTAAATGCAGACAATATTGTACATAAATGCGTTATTGAAAATATTCGATGATAACACAGTATGATATCAAGGTACTCAAAATATATTTGAGTGATTGATGGCTGTTGCAAATATACAGGGTGTGAGGAAAAGTCTCACTATTAATTGTACCCAGTATTGTGTTAGTGAAACCATGCAGCGTCATGTGTAGTATGCCCTACAGCAATGGCTTTTCGCCACTCTGGTCGATTGCTAGCCAGGCTTTCCCAGGTTTTGGGGTTGATACTAAAGAGTTAATACGAGACGCACGTCTTAAAAATCCGCGGGTTCCTGCACCAACTAACTCGCAACATGCACCTAAAATGCGGTCGTCTATGGCGCCTCACGTATTGGCTTGTTAAGCCACGAACGCCGCCGGTGTCATAGAAGCAAAAATTGACGCTGCTTAAAACGTCTGACAAGACGAAAAAAGGCCAATGATGATGATGATGATGTGTTAGTGATGTGCAGCACATTAAACAACAATTTTTTATTGAAAATTTTCTAAATGAATGAACATTGATGCTTAAAAACAGACAAAAAAATATTTTTAAAATAGTAATAGAATTCTTTTTTAAATGTTTAGAATCTATGTAAACAACTCGGGTCGGGAACAGACCGGTTACACAATACAATCGATATCAAATTATGAATGTAGCAATAGGTTTTGTGCGCGATCCGAGTTGCAAACCTGTTCAGGAATCATCATCATCATCATCTCAGCCGAAAGACGTCCACTGCTGGACAAAGGCCTCCCCCAAGGATCTCCACAATAATCGGTCCTGCGCTGCCCGCATCCAGCGGCTTCTGTTCAGGAATAAGAAGTATATATGTCGCGATAACAAGTGTTTAGCGACATGATAATTATAGAAATTGTACTTTACTGAGAATAGATGAAATAAAAAAAAGTACATTGTACCTCACTAACACTATACGGGTCTAAAGCACTTAAGTCCTTTCCAAATCTTTAGGACTTAAGTGCTTATTCCTGCCGATCCTAGAATTATACTTTTCCTAACACCCTGTATAGTAAAATGCTTGTTTTAAATACTGGAATTGTTAACAGGTGATGAGGGAGATATTGAAGACAATAATATATCACAATATCTACAAATTGAAACATTATCAATTACAATATTATTATATTATGATTACAATTTTAGGATTACAACTACATTATCTTACTACACATTAGTAAGCGTAATATCCATTCAGGCTTTGGTAAGTCTTGTAATAAATAAGACTTTTATCATTATATCAACCACTGCTAGTAATTTATCGTGACGTGGTTTAATTTTCCATTACGAAGCGTTGTGGTTGAATGGTTAGGAGCCGTGATATGACTACTTCAAATGCCTACGGACACACAATTCTTGCGGCTGCAAAAGTTATGATTCTTTTTGGAAAACCACAACGCGTTTTGGCTCTTATTTCACTCTTATTAGTATTTATAACATTAATTAGTACAGTCGATTTTGTTCATGACCCTTGTCGATAATTCGTTTAAAAGCGATACGGTCAGTGTAGTGTCTGTCAGTTTCTGATAGAATTTCAAGCGAATTTTATCTTAATTATATTTGGGGCTTCATAGGAAAATAAGCTTACATTTGTGTTTTGTTCGAGTGTACATTATACCCTTAAAATTTAATGACTAGACGCAATTCGTGTATGTAAAGGTGATATCAGATATCTATCTGTAGATTAGAGTAGATTGACTTCGTTAATTATTCGATACAATAACAAATTAGAAATACTTCAGTCACAGTAATATTAATTGAAATTAAACATTTAGATCCGATCTATTTGAACATTCAGATTAACTTTCAAATTATTTACTGTTAAACTAAATATCCAATTAGTTTTATATAATTCACGATTAAATTGTATTAAAATGTTAGAATGTTGGTTTTTGTAAATCAATAACTACGTTAACTTTTGTTTAGAAACATACTTTATGCTTTGTACAATAACTAACTTTGTCGCCTTCTATCGATACAACAAACTGCTTTTTTCAGATTTTCAGCAAAACCACTTTTTTGGACCTCTGCTTTGCACGATTGCACTATTTCTTTCACTTGAACACCCTCAGTCTTTACCTCCGGTTTGGTAACTGCAATTTCCTCGTCGGATCACGTATCAGTTCCAGGATATTTCACTATGAGATCCAGTTCTTCATCGCTCGGTTTCACAGTTCGCACTTCAGTGCCTTCAAATTTCTTCGGCCTGTCTATTTTGTTCTCTATATTGACTAGAACATCAGCAATGCATCTGTGATCTTCGGGAGAGTTGACTTCGGCGTCTTCGAATGCAGTTTCTTCATTTCTTTGTACTTCACGATCGCCTTTTTCGTTATTGTTCTGTTTGTCTTTTTCTGTCTCATGTTCTTCTTCTTCTTCTTCACTATTTTCTTTTCCTTCTAGAATCATTTTAGGGGTAGTCTCTTCTATAACACTGTCTGTTGGTGCTTCGTTTATACAGGAATGTGTGAGAATAAAGGGTAGTTTTACAGAAACTTCTCCGCCCATAGCACTAAGTGTCAGCTTCACCTTCACGTAGTAAGAGACGTAGATAGCAAAAACGTTTCTTTCTTCGGGAGAGTTGCTGCTGCAGACCACTGTTGAAGCCAGGCTTGCTCCAGTTTTGGAGTATGAGTCTTCAAGGGCTATCCAGTTTTTTGTGACACCTATGAAACAAGAATATACTTTTAAATACGCCAAAATTATTCAGCGTTCTGTATGAAAGACAATATTATTATTTTCTAAGATCAAAAGTATCCCCTAAGGGTTATTTGTTTGTCTAACTGTTGTGAACTTTCTGGCTTGATTGATTTGATTTATAATTATGCTAGTAACTGTTCTTCAGTGTGTACTCTAGTGTTGTGAAGGCCTAGTAAATCGTATTTAAATGCTCACCAAAAATACACGTTTCTAACCTAATTAAAACTAACCTTTGGAGCGCAAACCATTTTTTTGGTGAGCATTTAAATTTAATCCGTTGCGAAGAATGTATTCTACGCTTAAGAACTTAGTCAATATTTATCTATGTCTGCGTTTATATCTCTTTCCCTATTTGTGTCTATGACAAGGTCTAATTCGTGGATTTCATCAGGATTACGAACAACAGTACTTATTAAATTTATGGCCCTATCTGGTTCATGATTTCTAATCCAAACTCACCCCTATGTGGCGTAAGGACGTAGGTGTCAGTGTGTGTCTGTCCGGATAGGACAGTGCAGTCCCCTCGCATCAGGGCTACGACGTTCTTGAACTTTCCATTGGAGAACATACACACATCAACATGCTGAATCACCAATGCCTGCGAGGACAAAAAAAAACGGTTTAAACAGTTTGGAAAATCACATTGCGTTTCAAATATGGTCATAAGGTTCAATCCAATTTCAGACTGTTTAAACACAACCTAAAAATGGCAATGGCCGTAAACAAGCATGTAAAAGATTTTATTAATTACATGAGGAAAAATGTTTAAAGTTCTTGTAGGTTAATATGAATCCATTAGTACGGGTAGTAATTAGTTATTTTCATCAGTGTCATTAGCTTGATATAGGTACATTGAGGAATAGAGCAATGTCAAAATCTGTCAGTGAGCTGAACTCTCGTACGCTGAATTTTAACCAAAGTTCCCTAATCCCTTGGCTCGCAGAAATTAAACCCAGAATTAATACCATAGACGAAGTAAGGTATAGATATTAAACTCCACACAAACTTTAGTTACGCACACATAGATAGAAACCCTTCACCGATATTGGATATCGGATGGTCTCGTGTTTCTAAACATGTTTTGTACAGTGTGATTATTATCAGATTATAGGGGCCTCTTTTTTGTAAATGCCAGTAGAAAAGTCAGTCTGGCTGAACGAATTATTCTCTGTCTTTTATAGTAAAAAGGATTGATGGCTTGATTAAAAATGAGAAATAATGTAGAGCCGAGAACGCTACCCTGTGGTAACTCAAGTTAAAATCATCGTACTCACAGTATAAATAAAAATTAAACTATGTTTTGATTTCTTTGAGTCGTTAAGCTTAAGGTAGATATAAAAATATGAAGAATATAGTAGATTTCCTTCTGCACTCTTCCTTTTCTATGTTAATATGGAAAACAGTACCCATCCCTTCAATTTGGAATTTGTTCTGTCGGTGTGTGATTGATCTTTGTTGGAATTTGAGGTTATTTTTATCAACAGAGAGAAGAGTAAAATAATAGGACTTCTTCCTAAATTTTAATTTGAATGGGACACAGTTGTGAACTTAATTAAGAAAATTTGAAGGTCTTCGGATGGTTGAGAAAACCGTTTAATTAAATGAATCCATTGTCAAAAGACTGAAGATTTGTCAGATTAATTTGTGATTCTCTTCATAGTGGAGTATAGATTTCTGATAAGATGATTATTACATATTTTAAAATTTATAACTTACATTTGTGAATGATAATGTTTACGTCTTGGCTACTTTTGTATCAACTTTTGAAAATCATTGGGGATTTTTGGAACTACTTAATTAATTTTATTTAGGTATATTATTTTAGATTATTTTTTCAGAAACACGTTCGGGTAAAAAAATATAATTTGTGTGTTACTTGCGATGTTAAGTTATTAGCAGAATTCAATTTCATGTTATGAGAAAAATAAAATATAACACAAATAATGAGAACATTTTAAAGCTACTTCTAGATTATATTACATTACTAAATTAAAATAGAAAACAAACAATTTTACAATCGCATCATACGAAAGTGACCTCTAGAACCCAAAACATATTACCTACGTAATTTGAGAAATAATTTATTTTGTCAATGAATGTGTCTGCAGTATAATATTCCTAAATGTTTTCATTCAGGTTTCAAAAGAAAGCAAGTCTTTTATATTCACATTTGTGGGAAAGAGCTATTGAATGGGAGAAGATCTTATCCATTCAATAGCCCCTTATGACACTTTGGAGATATTATTTGTATGACCCTCAATAGTGAAACGCAATTTGTTATACACAATATTCCTTACAACAAATGTGTCTTTAATGATGTTCCTAATCCTGATAAGCAAAAGAACTCTATGTATAATAATATAGTCATCTATATCTATATTATATAATATTATAATATGAATCGCTGTGGAGATCTTTGTCCAGTAGTGGACGTCTTGATGACGATGATGAAAATTACTTTTGACTGGGCTCGTAGAGTAATTAAATATAAACATGTTTTAAAAAAAATATTTAAATACGAGCAAGTGAAACGGGAACGTATGTAAAGTGATGTGAAAGCTATCACATAGCCACCTGTGCTGTAAAATGTTGTCAGAACATACCTTGATTCTCCGGACAGTCTTGGAAGAATGGTTGGAGACAATGACGCTGACGCTGATGGATTCTCCGTGGGAGTAGGTAGCCTTGTCCAGCCACGCTTCCAGCTCCACCCTGTGGACAAAACAGCACTTTAAACCTTTACAAGGCAGTGTCCACTATATTGCCACCTTAATTTTAACCTCATACCCTCAACATAAAGTCGAAAACGAATGAATTTTATAAAGTTGTTTTGCCTTATAAAGGGTTAATACTTTTAACGAGTGCTCCCGAGTTATTAGGGACTTCGCCTTTGCGGCCACAGAAATTTAAATAGTACTATCTGTACAGAAGGGAAATTCATTTACCCCACAGGATCAAGTCCGGTGAAGCTTGATGCGTCGTACCTTTTTCGTCTCAAGCATAGGTCAATTAAAAAACAAACAAACCCCTCAGGACCCGCCGCCGCCACCCGAGGGTGACTGGAGGCATCGTATAAAACATAGTAGTTTAACTAGGTTTTTTTTCTTTTGGCATGATGCTGTGTGCATATTGCCACAGACAAGAAAAGGTAAGGAAACGTAAGGATTATTAAACATAATTTAGAAAAGAACATAATCTTTAAAGGATTCGGAAGGATAGATGAGGAAATAGGAATTAAGGAAGATATAGAATATTACCAAGTCTATGTATAGAGCAAAAAGAGAAGATTTATTTTCTTTTGATTTTTGTAGTCGTTTGGCAGTTGTCATCAAAACTCAAATTGCGTGTCCCTAGAGGTTGAAACGCAAGATTGGTAGTTGTGGAGATCATTAGTGGAGATCTTTGTTTAATGGTGAAATATCTTCGTCATGAAATACATGGCACGTAGTAACCCCTCTTTTTGGCTTCGCGTTGTTGGGTAAAAAAAAGTACTATTACAAATTGAACACCTACCAGATACAGTGTTTTAAATAGTCTTGTTTACGTAAACTTAAAATACAAACATTGTAGACGATTGTAGTTAGTAGCATTCACAACTGCAATGCCTACTCATAAGAATGAAAAAGACCAACAACTTAAGTATAGAGATTTTAGCGGCCACTGTGTTATCTTAAGCAGGCGTGTCTCACTCTGTAGTTTAGGTATCATTGGCCCACGATTGGCCGATGCACCTCCCGGGAAGGAATTAAAGGTGTTAGTAGAGAGGCACAAATTGACGCGAAACGCGATAGAAGAGGAGAGGCAGTTTCGTGTTTTTAGCTAATGCTGTACGATCTGAATTACATTTTATTGTAACGGAAATAGAGTTGCTATTTATTCGAATCGCTAAGTGAGCCTTCTGTAGGGTCTATTTGGTATTATGTGGAGCAATATATAGGTCTTGATTGAAATAGTAGTGGTTTCAGAAACATCTACCTCATAAGGAAACAGACATATAAGCTCTGTTTCGATTGAAATCTAATCTGCGAGGTTCCAACGTTTTGATTGTTTGGGTTGGTTTTGTGCAATTTGCTGGAAATCCGTGTGGAATAGAAATGTAGTAAGCGAGAAAATGAATAAACTGGGTCGCCGTTACTGATAGCCGTAAAGTATCGGTTTGTTGTAGTCAAATACTTGATACATTTTAAATGAAATTATATTAAATATCAATTTTGAAATACTGCTGCTGCTATACTTGCAAATAAGTTTTAGAAGAATTTACTTCTACTAGCAAGTAATAGCAAATTTCGATCAACTCGCAATCGGCCAGAATGTTCAACAAACGCTTTTTTTTACTTATCCGCATCAGATGTAAAACTCTAAGCCATATCGGTAGGGACAGGCCACATCATAATAGATACGTATTTAAAAACGTACAGAAACTAGCAGCACGTGCGGTTGGACATTCGTAATACGAAATTCACCCCTACTGCTAAGGAATACGGGCTACTGTTCAAAAAGATATGGCTCGGAGATATGTTATTAAAGTTACAGACTAGAGCTTTTATATATTTATTTTAGTTCATACCCATTTTCTTTATTCAAATAAAATTTAGTTTTAATTTTGAATGAAAGCAACTGAACCCGAAGGACCCGGTAATTCGTCCCATCAAAACCCTTTCTTTGAGAATTCAAACAAATTGTCGACATTTCGCCTCCATTTCGTCCCCGTTTTTCCTTGTTATTGTTTCATCGTTATTTATGTAACACTTCGCACGTTTCATGGGAGGAATTTATTGAACTCTTGAGCGACAACAAGACGCTGACGAAGTTATTTACTGTCTTGCACGGCTTCTTACTATGCTACTTCTACTTCCTGTGATAACGATGTCATAATATTTTCGAAAACGGGACTATTCAAAACAATGTATCTGGAAGGTTAATATTTTAAAGGGGAAAGATTTATGTTTTAGTTCTGGTCTCAGTTAACGTACTAAGGCACTCAATGCTTAATCTTTTAGAAATAAAAATATGTCGTACTATTTTTCGTATACCTATACTATACATACATACAGTCAGCGTAAACTAAAGCGCCTAAACTTATGGTCAGTTGTTTGGCAAAATATTCTGCTGAAATGAAAATAATCCTAAAGTTAAATCTAACCCTGCGATTCGTTGCAACGTTTTTATTTACCTGTATTTTATTCAAACTTACGGAGTTAACAATAAAATGCGTAGTAAAATGTATACTATTCATATTTGTGTGAATAAATGTGTCTGAAAGCGCATCGACTGCAAGCATTGGAGTAGAAGGCAAACGTTGGCGCTTCGTATTGATCCGCAGAATATTGTAGCGCTGTGAACTAGTTTGCATTTATAGCGTGAATATAAATAAATATCTCATTTCTACGAGAAAAAGGTTATGTTAAAATTGATTTATTAATTCGCTGTATCCCTTAGAGTTAAAACAAGATAACCTCCCTCATTTATGAATAACAGGCGCTATTTTTCAGCTCTCGGCACTATGGAAAGTCATATTATATTCATGAGGTCTCTTGTGAGCCTTACCTGCCGTCAGACAGTAGGAAAGGCTTCTCGACTGCGGCTCGCGGCGGCGGCAATTCTGCATCTGAAAAAGAAAATACCTTTAACTAGAAGAAATAAAGCAATATTTTATGGGTTGAGCTTTATTCGCACTTTATCAAAAGTAAATATAAAATAAGAATATTATACAGGGTGATTTTTTAATCTTTGCGCACATTTTGTGTACATACATAGTCAGTATAGTTATTATATCACACTAGACGATTTTTTTAAACTCTTTTTACAATTGTTAAACAAAAGAACGTCAATTTACGCGTCCAATTAATTATGTCGAAGAGTGTCTATACGAAGTTTCAAGAAAATTGGAGTAAATAAGATTTCTTCCCACATAAAATTTAACACCTATTTTATGCGTGAAATGTCGATATTTCGATTATTTTTGTGTGAAAAGTGATTTAAAAAAAAATACGGAAATTTATTTCGTAATCATGTCTATCTGAAATATGCGCTCTGATTAAAAATAATCCTGTATTCTTTTTTAAATCAAAGTCTACTCGTTTACATCATTCGTGTAATTATATTACTTTTTACCGTGGGAGCCTGTGTGAGGAAAGCTTAAGAGTATAATCACTACATAGTATAAAACAAAGTCGCTTACTCTGTCCCTATGTCCCTATGTATGCTTAAATCTTTAAACCTACGCAACGGATTATTAGGGTTCCGTAGCCAAATGGCAAAAAACGGAACCCTTATAGATTCGTCATGTCTGTCTGTCTGTCTGTCCGTCCGTATGTCACAGCCACTTTATTCCGAAACTATAATACCTATACTGTTGAAACTTGGTAAGTAGATGTATTCTGTGAACCGCATTAAGATTTTCTTACAAAAATAGAAAAAAAACTATAAATTAAGGGGTCCCCCATAAATAGAACTGAAACTCAAAAAAAAATTTTTTTTTCAAACCCATACGTGTGGGGTATCTATGGATAGGTATTCAAAAATGATATTTAGGTTCCTAATAACATTTTTTTCTAAACTGAATAGTTTGCGCGGGAGACGCTTCCAAAGTGGAAAAATGTGTGTCCCCCCCCCTCTAACTTCTAAAATAAGAAAATGATAAAACTAAAAAAAATATATGATGTGCATTACCATGAAAACTTCCAACGAAAATTGGTTTGAACGAGATCTAGTAAGTAGTTTTTTTTTAATACGTCATAAATCGTAAACCGCAATTTACCTTCCACTATTATTAAAACATCTATCAAAGTTACAACGAACTACAAGAACTTTTATATTATGTTACTTGCTGTTGCGGAACCCTTCATGAGCGAGTCCGACTCGCACTTGGCCGTTTTTTTAAATAGATAGAGTGATTCAAGAGGAAGGTTTATCTGTATAATACATGCGTAATATACTTAAGAACAACCCACAATAACCATTTTCCCGTGCGGAGCCGGGGCGGGTTGCTAGTAATGTATAAAATTAAAAATGGATTATAAAAACATGTTTATGTCGATATACGAACTACAGTAGTTATATTGTCTGTGTGAGATATTATCACTCATGGCTTTTTTCTCGCAGATAACGATAAACCTGTCAAAATATTCATTACGATATATGAATCACGCATGCTATTCGTAAATGGCTTCGTGGAGCTAATCAAGATTAGATAAGTTTGATGCACTCTATCTTGTTATTATTATGTCACTGAGTAACATAGGCTACCTTTTACTGCGGGAAAATGCCTCATTTTCACGGGAAAAACTGTTAACGCGGGCAAAGCCGGGGCCGAAAGCTTGTTTAAAGATAATCCGGTATTACTTAAGAGGCCGTCTACAAAATTATCGCCGCAAGTGGCGCCGCCAATTGATTTTTCTCAATTTCTTTTAACACAGAGCGAATTTAAATAAAGTAATTCACTTATTTGATGTAGAAAATCATAAGCTTTTTTTTAAACTGGCAATATTCTAACGGCAATAATACAGCTAGATACTTTTATGAAAATCGCCAAAAGTGGCCGTTTTTGGCGGTTTTCTAAATTATAACCATGAGGACTATTGCAGTTAGAATATTGCCTGTTTAAAAAAAAGCTTATGATTTTCTACATCAAATAAGTGAATTACTTTATTTAAATTCGCTCTGTGTTAAAAGAAATTGAGGAAAATCAATTGGCGGCGCCACTTGCGGCGATAATTTTGTAGACGGCCTCTTAACGCGCTTTGTTTTTCTACCTTTTACTTGACAGAAACATTAACTAGGTAATAATTGTTGTCAAACAGTTGACCCTGTCTAACCTGACTCACATTTAAACATACCTACCCTCTCATTTCAATTTTGTGCGTATTCATTAAATATCGGAGTAAACGGCATGAAAAATTATTATTTAATATGAAATGGAATAAAAAAATAAAAAAAACTGATTTTGATTTTCAGTGTCACAAAAATAAACAATAATTAGCCTACCAAAGTAAGTCAGCTTATAATTTTCCCATTTTAACCCCACTGTACCACTAGGTACAGTAGCTAGCACATGTGGTTAGACATTTTGACCTAGAGAACGCAGTTATTCCGTGATAGTAAGGACGAATTTTGTAATGCTGCACGTGCTGGCTTCTGTACAAATTCGCATTTCCAACTCGCCAGTCGAGACCTAAGTATGATGAATACTCTAAGGCGTTTCATTTAATAAGACAATTAATATTTATCTTTTCGAGCACTTTGCAAATACTAGCGAGAACTCCCACGATCTTTGCAAAGAGAAATTAAGTAAGCACATATTTGATTTAAGTAGTACGGTTAATTTCAACATAAATTTTGTTCCATCTCACTTTCTCTATATTTTTTTAGTAAAGTTAATTTAAAAACCCGAGACGGAATGAAGAAACGGAGCTAAGAAAATATCACTTGATATCGTTAAATGTTGCTCGCCTACTCACGTGCATACAAAAATAGATTAGTGGTAAGGCAAAAGTGTCCACCATAGTACATATTAGTATATAGTATGTAATGCAGGTTACGGTTAAATCTAATTGTTAAAACGGTTACAACATGGTCCCCTAATTTCTTACTTTCATATACATTCATTATTTCGTGTATGTGATTTACCAGATTACTTACGCATTTATTTTTTCAATATTTCGGATAGCATTAAAACATTTTTTCTATCTTTGCTACTATTATGTATTCTGCGGTAATACTTCCATTCTCGTCTTTTTACTACTTACTCATAATTAGCATGATTGTGTTGAATTTATCTGAAGAAAAATAGCGAAAAACATAAATAGAGAAAAAAAAACAATAAGGAAATGAAAGAAATGGATTAAAATTATGTTTTTTAGTAATAGATAACGTAATTTCTTGTTTCGATTATAAAATAATTTCTATATTTTTACCTCGTCAATATTTAAATTCCCAAGCATAGGTACTGTAGCTTTAATTTGTTAACGCTACAGTGCGTATACAAAGGCTTGGTATTGTTTTCGAGCCTCAAACCAGGCTTTGATCGCTATATTTGGACTGACAACTAATTAATGACACAAAACCCTCGTTTCACGGCTTACCAAATAATAGTAAACTCGGGTCGTTAGAATAATGCTGAATTATGCTTGATGGTATCTGTATATAACTTTGTATGACAGCAATTAATAGACTATAATATTTAATATCAGTATTATTTTACTAACCAGAAAAATAAATTGAGTTTAGTACCTATCAAAAATAGAATGGCGTAGACTCGGCCAACTAGATTATTTCAATAAAAAATAATAATGAGGAAATGATAACATATTGATGTGGAACATTTATAGGCGAGGGGTAAAACTGATTATTTGCATGGCGACCGTGGCGAGCGAGCGGGCGTCGGTCGCCACGCTATTTACTAGAGAACTGTTCTTTAAGTACCATTAATAAAGTGTATATTCGTATGATACACCTTGTGCTACGTCATCTAGCAGATATCTGTAAAACCACTTGTAGCAATCACAAACTAACTTTACATTCGATGTTTCACATCAGCCAGGCGTCCCGTGACGGCTCACCATTTTTTTATCATGAAGAGTGAGAGATATAGATATGGATATATGGATTGGGAAAAGTGTAGATAGGCGAGAGAGTCCTTTGCCCTGCAGTGGGACGGGAACTTATTGTTTAGTAGTTGTTGTGACAGTTTGGACAATACGATAAGAAAAAAACCATATGACGAACGAACAAAAGGCAAAGTCAAAACCTCCGCGCTTTTCCAAAACAGAACGTAAAAAATTAAGTAAATACGAATAACTGAAAAAAAGAACAGTGCTAAAGCGAAAAAATTTGGTAATTCAATTAATACAGTGACCTTTATAATTGCGAAAAATTGCACGGTTCGGAGCAATTTCCGCGAACAGGATTTAAAAAAGCGAGATAAAATTTCAATCAACTCACCGATTCCCTCCTTTTTTGGTTGGCAATTCTCGTCGGACTCCAACTTTTTGTGCTTTAATCTGCAAATAAAAAAAAATGTTGATGGAAAATGTGCGATTTCTTAAGGAAAAGAAATTACCATAAAGGCGAAAATTTTAGAATATAAATTTAAAATATATGATGGCTGGTAGGAATCGCTACTCAGCAACACCTACATGGTACGTACAGTTTCTATTCTTTTTGTAAATTATACTGTACTGTCTTTTGTCATGCATGAGCAATAAAGTAAATAATCAATATGTGGGAACATCTCACACACTTCCATCTGACCCCAAACTAGGCAGAGCCTGTACTATGGGTGTCAGACAGCTGATATACATACATATATTTATAATATAAATATACAACATCCAGACACAAGGCAAGCACAGGTGCTCATCACACGAATGTTTGCCCTGGGCGGGATTCGAACCCGCGACCCTGTGCTACGAAGGCAGGCGTGCTACTAACTAGGCTACGAGGCTAATACTTATGAATATCACTTTGTAGGCAGTTTGTTGGTTTGGTTCATGACAGGCTAAAGCAATTGAATATTCTGGAGCTATACAAGATTAAAAGCCTACTCTTAACGTAATTCAATTTCAAAATCTCCATTGTAGCGTTTACTGAAACGCGTTTGAGTAGTTTCAAAATATTATCATTGGCACTGAATCTATGTCAAAAAGTTGTGCTTCGAATTGCTAATAGAGAGGACAAGTCAGTCGAAATTCCGTCGTGATAACAATTCATAACGTACATAATCCTCTTTAGAGCAGAATTGGTTATGAATGACTACATTCTACATGTACTAACACTATGCGCCCGCGTGCGTTCAAATTACACATTCATGGCTCTAACTTTGACACTAGACGCGCTTCTGTTTGCATACTAAATAATTGTTTTAAACTTTCTGCAGGTGTTTTAACAAGTAATACTGTTGTAGAATCTGTCCCTAATTTTTTAACCCTTTTGGTTCAAAGTTAATGTAAGTTTTGTTTGAGTATGTATATTTTTGTATATTTTTATATTTCAGTTAAAAATTAAATCGCTAAGGTAGCCCGTAAAAATGACTGTTAGTAACGTTTTAGTTTTATACCTATTTTCTTATTGCAAAGTGATATTAATAGAAAACAATGTATAAAAAAGCCCAAATAGAAATATATTTCATTAGCTTCCCGCCCCGCGGTTCTGCCAACAGTTTTTTGCCTATGTGTTATTCTGATTACCTAAATTATTGAAAACTTTAATTAAAACCCATTCAGTAGTTTTTGCGTGAAAGAGTAACAAATGTCTATCTATAAATCCATCTATTCTCTCAAACTTTCGCGTTAATAATTATTAGTAGTATTTGCAATGATAGAATGTGATAGAATAAAATAAAGGTCTTTAAGGGTCAATAAACTTGCAGTTACACACCAGTGTCACACAAATAAAAAACCTTTTACATTGATACGACCATTTAATATCCCCCTCGACACGGTTTCATTTCTTAATACTTTTGTCATATTGTATTGTGTAAAATTGAAAGTTAGCGTGACGCCATTAAGCATAGTTAATTTATTTCGTATAGGGGTGGCCCAAGCATTATAAAATGGCGCCTCAAACAGATGGTTCACTCCAAACAAAACGTCAAATCACGCACGCACACATTGACTTGATATTTACAGGCCAGCTCAGGCAGTGTGAAGCAGTACTAAGACCTCAGAATGACAAATTTATTACTGATAGAAGGAGCGATAAAAATCCGCAACGCTTCGTGGAGAGCTATCCTTTTTACTCTTATGACAGTTTTGGTTTGGATTTGGTATTCATGACAGTTTTCTGTCTGAGTGATACAACATCCAGAGAGTCTCTGGATACAACCCCCCTTTTGACGGCACGTCAATATTTCAGTTGTGATTCCTCTTTCAAATCGCTGAAACAATAATACGACTCAGTTAAAGATGACATTTTTCACTGTGAAAGCTTGAGAGACTGGTGACTCTATAATTTTGATAATTTTGTAGTATTACTGGCTTACGTCTTCATTTTCAAGAATAACGACGACGTCCTGTGACCTAAGAGCGTGGAGCGTGTGGAGTTTCTTCCGGGGAGTTCTTCTCCACAGAAGACAGCCAAATTGTGAACTCGCATCGACGTCGAAAAGTGATTTGTAAAATCTTACTTCGAATAAAAAACTTTCACCTTTTGACTTTTTGACTTTTGGCAGCTTATGCTGATATTTCTATAAAGAAGTTGACCAGAACGTGGTTTCGTAATCTCCTGTTTTCTGCTCCAAAACTGAATCTATTCAATTATTTTTGGCATCAAAATTTAAAGGAAGATTGGTTCCATGCTCCTATCTTTTACTATAATAGCTTAAATACTTTTCGAATTCGTTTTGCCGTTGTCTGTATTTGGTGGAAAAACGGGTCATTTCCTCAGAACTTTGGAAAGTCATATTTTTTTCCGAAATAGTATTTAAAAAATGATAGGGGCAGTATTCAGGAAGTAAATAGTCCATACATTTGTATGAAAAAAAAGCGGCTCGGCTACGCTCTTAAGATTTTTTTGGTGGCTCAGCAAATACTAAAAGAATATATTCAGTAAACGGTTTCGACCAAGTTTCCGAAAAAAAAAAAAAACTCAGAATAGTCGGTCACTTGCTGCAAAAATGTAAACATGTTAAAATGAATTCTGTATAAAGAGCAAAAATATGTAACCACAACAGAATGATTAGTCGTCGGATATTAATAAAACACAGTGAAAAAAAACCTGAGAGCCGACGGCCCGAGTGGCAATCTGTCCCACGATAATGGTTATGGAAAAAAGGACCGAGATGATGAATATGGCATGCTTTGAAAAATTAGCTACTCCTCGTTTTTTGCAAGAGAATTGCAATATACTGAGTGAACGAAACTCAACGACCTATTAGTATTTACTTTACAAATTTATTTTAATTTACTTTTACTACTTTTTTATTAGTACTTTTTATTACTAGTTTTATCGTTAATCCTATAATTAATGGATCAATAAAATAAAACTTCTTTTTGGCAAACACTTATCTTAGATTCGCTGTTTGTTTACTAACCCAAACACCATAATTATAATACACACACACATATATTATGTATATATGTACTCACAGCAGTTCTAAGAGAAGCTCTTATTCTTTTTATTATTTTTGTTACTTTCTTTTTTGAAATAAATATCTTGTAAAGAAAAGAAGGCATCGTAAATTTTAAAGGCTGCGAAAGAAATCAGCCAGATCGCATTGGACCCTCCGTGTAATCGAATAACGCTTGATGAGCATCTTAATTCAGAGTAGACCGAACATCTTCGAGGTATGTGAAAAGGAATAAAAGGAATTGGGCTTAAAGCATTTAAGATACGGTCTTTGAATGATTGTTTTGGTATGTATAGCTTTTAGTACAAATTCCTTTCGCTGTGGGATCATGGATTCAAGTAAAATTTGTAAAGTGTTTGTTTAAATCACATGAAATGAAAAGATCTAGGTCCATGGTACTAACCTGGTTTCATTACAAGTTCGTATATTGTTAGTTCTAATAGGTACATCATCACTGAGGAGTAAACATACCTTAGCGGAATGGTTAAAATCACACAGCACTCTTAAATAATCTCTCAAAGCTGGGTGAGCAGGTTTCTTAACTTGTTCAATCTCTACATAATATAAAACAAATTCGCTTCCCGTCTGTCTGTGCCTAACTACGCAACGGATTTTGATGCTGTTTTTTTAATATATAGAGTGAATCGATAGGAAGGTTTATATGTATAAAATATGCGTAATATTAATATACTTAGGGATAACCCACAATAACCATTTTTTCGTGCGAGGTCGGGGCGGGTTGCTAGTAGTTAATAAATCTGGGTCAGATAGGCTAGGCTTTTATATCGAATTGAAAGTATTATTTCCATGGGAAAATGTTGAGAAAAAGAGACTAAAATATCAAGGTAATTTACTATGTATAATGTTCAGTCGTACAAAACCTCTATACAAGCACCTCCTACGGTAATTTCTGAATTATTGATATGATGGTGACTTGAAGTGACCAAACCACATTCACTATCCACACATTAAGGACTTGACGGATAGCCAAGCCACCATATTGTGATACTATGTCATGTCCCGATATCCAATATTGCAGTGAAACCGACGACATATAATGTATGGTCGGGATTAATTAGTATAAATCAAATAGATTTATATTAGTGAAACTGTAGAATGAGTTGTGGTATGCATCTGTCACTAGTCTTTATTTATGCTTGTAAGGGTTTATGTGTCGTTGATTTATGCAAATAAATTAAAGTTTCAGATATGAGAGATAGGAACTTCTTTCACAAAGCACTATAAATATTTTGTATATAAGAGGATCACAAAAAGGCGACAGTATCTTTATAAATATAAGGGTCCTTTGGGCTTTCGGTAACGCGTTATAAATACAAATATAACAGCTCATCCCCACACATCCAGCTTTGCACCGCACCTATAAATATGAATAGGGAAGGGTGTGGCGGGAATATAAAAACCGGAGCATATTTTCGACACACGCCACGAATAAACGCATTATTCAATATCGATACAAAACATCGCCAAGCGTTCTATTAATCTGTCACGTCACTAATGTGAATCCATAAACGTCTCTGTTTTTTTTTTTTCATAAAATATATCATAGATGGATGCTATAATATTTTTACAAGATAATCATAAATATACGCTATAGAAAAGATTCCGGGTTCAAATCCCGCTTAGGACTCATCGAACAAATATCACTTCGTGAGACTTTCCTCAGTTTGGTTAGGACATTGCGTGCTTAATCACCTGATTGTCCGAAAAGAAAGACGATTCCGTGCTTCGGAAGGCACGTAAAGCCGTTGGTCCCGTCTACTATCTACGGATGTAGTTGTTATAGGAGCCATGTCGGGAGCCTAAGGCGGTTCTATAATTCCGACACCAGGGTTTGTGGGGTAGTTTAACCTCGAAACCCACACGATAAGCAACCAAGCATTATAAAAATGTAGTCGTTATAGGAGCCATGTCTTGTGCCTAAGGCGGTTCTATAATTCCGACACCAGGGTTTGTGAGGTAGGTTAACCTCGAAACCCACACGATAAGCAACCAAGCATTATAAAAATGTAGTCGTTATAGGAGCCATGTCAGAAGCCTAAGGCGGTTCTATAATTCCGACACCAGGGTTTGTGAGGTAGGTTAACCTCGAAACCCACACCATAAGCAACCAAGCATTATAAAAATGTAGTCGTTATAGGAGCCATGTCAGAAGCCTAAGGCGGTTCTATAATTCCGACACCAGGGTTTGTGAGGTAGGTTAACCTCGAAACCCACACGATAAGCAACCAAGCATTATAAAAATGTAGTCGTTATAGGAGCCATGTCAGAAGCCTAAGGCGGTTCTATAATTCCAACACCAGGGTTTGTGAGTAGGTTAACTTCGAAACCCACACGATAAGCAACCAAGCATTATAAAAACAATAAAAATAAAACTTTCGCTATTGAAGCCAATTTATCTGATTGATGCTATTATCGACGCTCTAATAAGAGCGTCGGTGGCCAAGAGACTAGGCCCATTGACTTCCGTTCCAAAGATCGATGGTTCAAACCTCGGCACGTACCAATGTGTTTTCGATTTTCGAATTTATATGTACGTTTATTCGACGCTCTTACGGTGAAGGAAAACATCGTGAGGAAACCTGCACACACCTGCGAAGAAATTCAAAGGTTGTGTGTGAAGTTGACCAATCCGCACTGGGCCAGCGTGGTCGACTAAGGCCTATTCACCCTGGTATCAGGGTAGGCTGGAGCCCCTCGGTGGGGACATATATGAGCTGTTAACGATGCTATTATATAGCCATCACACTTAATGGTTGTATAATAAAACTGAGTAAAACTAACCGTAACGATGGGCTCAAGCTTCTGAACTTTTTAATGGCTTCAAATATAAGTTCTAATATTTTATGTGCTTAAACAAATCTGTTTAGTTGGTAGTTTTATGTTTTCTAGATAAAATTAATGAGTTTTCTTAAAATGCTATCGAAAAGTGCCAAATGGTATATTACTCGCAGTTTAGAAAAATAATAATAAAATGAGCTGAAGACTAAAAATATAAAACATTTTAATGTATCATCACTACATATTATAAAACAAAGTCGCTTTCTCCGTCCCTATGTCCCTATGTCCCTTTGTGCGCTTAAATCTTTAAAACTACGCAACGGATTTTGATGCGGTTTTTTTTAATAGATAGAGTGATTCAAGAGGAAGGTTTATATGTATAATACATGCGTAATATACTTAAGGATAAGCCACAATAACCATTTTCCCGTGCGGAGCCGGGGCGGGTCGCTAGTTCTAGATAAAATTAATGAGGTTTCTTAAAATACGATCGAAAAGTTCCAAATGATATACTCACAGTTTAGAAAAAAAAGAACTCCAGACTAAAAATATAAAACAGATATCCCTCCGGTCGGTCAACTTTGACTATTTTCTAATTTGTCCATTGCCAAAGACGACCACTTCTTGATTTTAATGGTGCATGCAATTTTTAATAATTGTCTCTATCTCTAATACTATAGGGTGACCTGGAAGAAATTGCTCTAAGCAATAATGATGCCTTTTGTTTAATAAAATAAGAACTGTGAGTGATTTATTATAATTATAAATGGCATCAAAAGTCTTAAACCGTAGTCTTTGCTACGGCGTAGCAGAATGCTACGACGACGTAGTAAGAAGCTACGATTTTATTTTATCACTACACTGAACATAACATTAAAAATGTGAATGCATGCATAAGATACTTCAGGTAAGCAGCGGACAAATTATTAAAACTTGAAGTCTCCCTGAAAGTTTCAGCACTGATGCCTTGTAACCGTGACAGTTTCAGAAACTTGCTAAGCCCGATGCTGGGAAGTTGGCGCAAGGACTTAGAACATATGAAACTTTTATGCTGCTTACGATGCAATAAGACTGACTGTTAGAATATTTATGTTATTGTTGGAATAATATAAAAAGAAACGGCCCATACCATACAAGTCCCTTAGAGAGGCTTGAGTTTACGAACGAGTTTATGAACCAGGGTGAAATCCTTTTTCAAAATACCTTTGACTATGATTTATTATTATTTCAAAAGATGATGTCTACGTTTTATTCTTAACAGCAAAATAACACAACAAATAACAAAATGCACGGGTAGAGAATTAAACCCGCAATACAGGCGCACTACCAATTATGCCACCAAGTAACTGTACGTACATACGAGCTCATCGAAAGTTATCATCGCTTTTAAACATGAAAAATATAAATAAATAGCAATAATAAAAAGTGTGTCACAATGCTAAAAGGGCAACAGCTCAACGCGTGATCCGCTTTAGCAATAATATGATATTCTGCTGCTGCTACTATTTAATATTTGCGCTTGACTTAGGTACTAGGGATTCATAATTCTGAGATGTTCTAACAATGATTTAATTAATCAATTAATGACTTAATAGCCAGTGTCCTGTGTTTATAATCGTATTAAGATCAAATAGTAGCCACGATACAGGCTGCGCCTACCTAGTGTGGTGCCTTGCATGCCACCTCGTTGGCACCTTAATCTCATCGTATTTACCATTTCTTTTTTTCTTTTTTTTATTGAAACACACTGAACACACTAAAACAAAATACAACCATACATAACCAGTTTACAAATTATTAACTATAGACTAGTTGCATTTCTAACGTGTGTCTACAGCATGACACAATGTTAGACAAGTAACAAGCGTCCAGAATATTCAATAAAAATTCTTATAAATTTGAATATTTAATTTTGGAATTCATTCGTTATTCATATGTCATTTTCATTTATTAATACTTCACTTTTTCTCCAGGCCGCAACGAATAGGCCATTTTCTAAAGTTTTTTTTATAAATTTAATAAACTGTACTTAAGTGAATAAACCAGTGCAGTGTAAGACTGACTGAGCTAGTGAAAAATGCAGTTTCATTCCTAGTACCGCTCAAGCAGAAGCTCCTACCTCCTCGACGTTTACCTAATCTTTAATCAAGTTAGCACTCGCAGGTTCGCCCAGGATCTGGCGAGCCGCGGGTGTGACAAGCTTAATAAAAATTCTGCCTAGTTTGGGGTCAAATGACCATGTGTGAGGTGTTCCACATATTACGAGTATAATTATTTATTATTATTATTATAGTTACCTCATGACGTTGTGGTGCGCGAGCGCATGCAAGGCGCGGTGCGGGGAGGGCGGGGGCAGCACGGCCGGCACCGCGGGCCTGCCCGGCCCCTGCAGCACGCGTATGCCCATGCGCACCGTGTTGCGGCGAGACACCTTCTCGTCTGACCTGTCTGCTGTTGGATAAAATTCATCGTTAGATGCTTAATGTCTGTTTCATATAAATCCGGGCAAAAGTTCATTGACCTCGTTCTTTTCTTGAAAGTTATTAAAAACTAGCTTTCCGCCCATGTTAACGGTTTTTCCCGTGGGAATGAGCCATTTTCGTAGGTAGCCCATGTTACTGAGGGTGAATGTAGCTTTCAAAGGGTGAAAGAATTTTTGAAATCGGAGTTTTGTTTGTTTTTGTTGAGTTTGAGTTTATTCATTACATACAAACATACACACAAAAATACAAATCTTTCCTCAAATGAGTTTTTCTTTTTTTTTTTGAATTGACCTATGCTTGAGTCGAAAGAGTACGATGGATCAAGCTTCACCGGACTCGGGAAAAATGTCTGGCAAGGTCTCACGCTCACTCCGCTTTCTACTACGGTATGCCAAATTACGTATTTTGCGAAAATTTTCTATAGTTTTATCGTATCGTTTGGAAAAAATGTGTGCGCATTTATGCAGGCGTCAATGACCTTTTGTCCGGATTAATATGAAACGAACCATAGTCTTAAGGGGCTTGAGCCTACCCTGAAATCAGGCTGAATAGGCCTTAGTCTACTGGCCCAATGCGGATTGGTTAACTTCACACATAACCTTTTGATAACTCCGCAGGTATCTGTAGATTTCCTGACGATGTTTCCCTTCACAGTCAAAGCATGCAAATAAACGTACATATGAATTCTAAAATAGAAAACACATTGGTACGTGCCTAGGCTTGAAACCGCGGTTTTCCAAACGGAAGTTTTCGACCCTAGGTTGTCTAATAGTTGTCGAAGCAGGATAATGGGTGCGTTACAAATTTGACGTGCTAGTTGAAATACCAAAATAAAATAAAATAAAAAGTAAATATTAGGATAGGAATATATCATAAAAATTATAAATAATAAAGATAAGAATTACCTATTATAAATATATAGGTAACCACTTTGCTCTCTTACCAATATACGCTCGTACGTCATAGGAGGTTCCGATGGGGGCGCCATGGTACTGCTTGGCTGGCACCAGCTGGACGCTCGGGGGCGCTAACGGAGTCAGCTCCAGGTGGAATGGGTAGGCATTCGGCCCCAGACGTTTTATCAGGGCGTCCTGGAACAAAATAACAACTTTAGACAACTAGATCTACAGGTAAATCTATATATCAATCATCCAACGGCCTCGTAGCCTAGTTGGTAGTATAGTACGTCTGCCTACGAAGCACAAGGTCGCGGGTTCGAATCCCGCTCAGGGCAAACATTCGTGTGATGAGCACTTGTGTTTGTCAGCTGTCTGATACCCATAGAACAGGCTCTGCCTAGTTTGGGGTCAAACGGCCGTGTGTGAGATATCCCACATATTATTATTATTATTGGTAAATCTGCTGGGCATGAACAAAATACATGTTTAGCAGGTTGGTATAACTATGTAATTGGTCGGGTTACTATTCTCCGACGGTAAGTGACTGATGACGACCTACGACATATCTATATTCGTAAAAGTGAAGAAGACAGCATTTTTCTATCTTAGTCTACGAATCTTTGGCATTGACGTTGTGGAGGCAAAGGGAAGATCTTCCGCCGTGCATGGTGTTGAGCCCGGGAACCGCGGTCCAACTGTACTTCGTTGGAACTTGTATTTGTTCAATGTCTTGCGAAAACTCTGATAGCGCGTTTCAGGCCTCGGCTTCTAATTGGTCGCTCTTCTAATGACGTAGGTAGTATGTGGCTCGCCGCCAAAACGTTAATGACAGGTTACTAGATTATCGGAAATTATGAAATTCCGAAATTATTTTGATTTTATATCCCAACAAAAACATAAATGTGAAAGGGGAGCCAAGTTCAATATTTCAACTCTCCTGAGATAGGAATAACTTTTACGACGGAGTTCATCATAATAATACAAACAAATTGTAAAGGCGATTCATTTTCCTCAACTGTACATAAGGGGCTATCTCAAAGGAAAAGTTATTTCAAAAGTCAGTATCCAAACAACCAAGGTGGTATTGAATAGATAACTATCAGACCTTGATCCGTTTCCTCCACTTTATCTGATCACGCCCTAGACCATTTCAATTCTAGCCATGAAATGAACATTGAGGTTGCATGTTCGAGTATCGATTTTACAATTATATGACGCATCATTAAACTGAAACTGGTTTGATATACAGGATGAAGAGTAGATTCCTACGATATCTAGCTGCTTTTTAATTTCACATGTGGAGTACTTTTTGGGAAACATACATGAACAGACCGCTATTAACACAGAATCTGTTTTACAAACTGCAGTAATTTTATTCATGGTGTATAATAAAACACTGTGCCACGTATCTGCCATGTATTTATTATATTATCTGTTGCTGAAACATGCCTAAAATTAATTTGAAGGAAGATCAGAGGATGTTATATTAGTCACCGAATTGATATTTGATTGATCATTTACTTATGAGCGGCTGATCGCGCCACCTCGTCTATTTACCTTCTAGCTTTAAATATTATTACGTTTTTGATTTGTTTTGAGTAAAATAAATGCCTCCAAAAAAGAAAAAAACGTAAAAGCCTGAATTTAGTGTTAAAGTTAACAATCATAAGAAAATTTGTAATTTCCAAAGTAAAATGGTCATTAGTTTTTAACATTAGCGATTTTATTCTGAATTTGATGTTTTGTTAACAGACCCGTTACACGCGAAATTCGCTTTACGCGATTTTCTCTAAAGTAATACTGTACTTTAAAGCAGGCATTCTCACAACACGATCACAGCCGACGCCAACGCAACCGCAGAGCACATTTTGTTCCGCTGATGGCGTCTATTTATGCGTTCAATAAGCATAGGACCTCTGTTATGATTGTTGTGGTTCTATCCTTTTCTCTCCTAGTATAAAAGAAAGAGATAACTTGTGGTTAGGGGTTGCAATATGAAGCCGTAACTCTAGCGGATCGTTTGAGTCGGCATAAACATTGGAAGTTATGTTTACTGTGGAGTTTTGTACTTTGGCAGCTACGGTTTATATTGTCTTTGCGAAAAAGGCTGTTAAAATTGTATATTAATGCCTATGGCAGCTGCTTACTAAAGGAGTTCAAAACTACTCTTTCGATCCGATAGGTATGTTTTAATGTTATCATTATGAGTTCTTTTGGCTTATTCACTACCATCCACCTTATCCTCTTAAATTCTAACGTAGTGCACGTTACCTAACCTAACCTGCTATTTAAGATCGTGTAAACTAGCATTATATTATAATATGTATATCAAAATTTTGATGTTATTCTTCTTCTTCTTCTTACGATTGTGGATTGTGTTTTTTACGTAGATAGCTTTTTACCATTGAAATATAGGATACTTTTTTCCCTGTAAAATGTGATGACCCCACGGGTAAAGCTTCGGGGCAAAATATCGAAAAAAAAACCACACAATACTAAAAACATACTGTATTACATTACAATAAAAAAACTTCACTATACTAACGCGCCATAACTTTATTTACGTACGCGTTCAACTTGTGTTTAACTTTATTGTATTATGAATGTTAAACTTTAAACGTATATTGTATAGGTGGGTAACTATTATAAGAATTTGTAAAGTACTAAACATTCATTTTCAGTCTCAACATTTTCCTTTTTCATTTCAAGTAAAGCGAGCGTGTAAAGAATGCAGGTCACCTTCGGGTCAGTAATTACACGGCTATGTGAGTGCTTATATCTAAGCCTAACAAAAGAAATGTAAGAAACGGGCTCTCCACTCCAATCGTAACGACCGGAATATTATGAAGATGATACCTAAAGTAAAAGAGTGAAAGGGCGAATATTTCAATAATACGCATTAGAATTGATACAACATTAGCTTTTTATTATTATTTTCATTCATAATAAATACAGGGTGTCTCAGAACGATCCGACTATTTCGAGAGTGAACGAAACGCAAATTAAGCGAATTGGCTGTATGTAGTGAGTGTCCTGTGCCTGATCCGTTCTTAAATTTTTAATTGCCGCCATGATTTACGCGGGAGAACATCATTCGTTTTGTGTTCGTGCTTATTATGAAAACAATCGATCTCTGATTCAAAAGTGATTGAGTGATGGAGTGATTGAGTGATTGAGTGGCCGCCTCGAAGCCCCGATCTGACCCCACCGAATTTTTTTTATGGGGTTATCTTAAGAGCGTTGTCTACGAGGACAATCCACGAAATTTGGCACATTTAAAAAGAAATATCGAAGAAAAGATAAGCTTGATTTCTCGACAACTTCTAAGAAAAATCTTCCGTAATGTTCGTGAAAGATTCGAGGAATGCCGACAACTAAACGGACGCCATTTGAACAATGTCATTTTTAAAAAGTAAAATTTCATTATTTTTTTGTTTGATGGTATTAATAAATATTAGTTACAAAAAGTTTTTATTTTAACTATATAGCATTGTAATAGTTGGATCGTTCTGAGACACCCTGTATAATCACTCATTCGTTCTTCTTCCGTCAGCTTCCAAAGCTCTTGTAACGTGATGTGTAATTTTAATTGTTTTACAACACAATAAACAGTGGAATTGGTGACAGAATCAGTGCATTTAAAATTTACAGTCCATCCCCCACACACAGATACGAGTATTCAAATATCAGACAAGTTAAAGTAACAAGAAAAAGAAGAAAAGAGGAAAAACTAAATCATACAAGAAAGATTATTTTTTTATTAAAGGGCTCTACTAACCCAATTTCATAATGTAAACTGAGTAAGCTATGTATACATACATAATGTTTACTATGAACGCGACGTAAAGGGACGTTTTTGCGTGTCAGGGATGTTTTGGACAATGAAAATATTAAAACTGGGTTGCAACGAAATCTTTATTGTCATCACAGAGAAAAGGGCGCTTGGAAACCCTTTTTAAACCCTTTTTGAGATTAAACGCGACTATAGAGCTATCTCTGTTGTAAAGTGACAGATTGTCGAGAATATGGACATTAATAATAGCATGGCCGCCTTTTGACACCTGTGTTGTTTTAATTATGTTTGTTGTATTCTCTTGTGTGCAATAAAGTATATTCTATTCTATTCTATTAATAATATAATAGCTTTCCGCCGAGGCTCCGCCCGCGTTAACCGTTTTTCCCGTGGAAATGAGGAATTTTCCCGCGCTAAAACGTAGCCTATGTTATTTTCCAATGTTTATTCTAGCTTTGTACCAAGTTTAATTAAAATCGGTTCAGTAGTTTCGGAGCCTATTTAATTATTTGAAAATAAAATATATTTCCCGGGGATAGTGTAGCTTCTGAACTGTGAAAGAATTTTTGAAATCGGTTCAGTAGTTTCGGAGCCTATTCAATGCAAACAAACAATCAATCAAATATTTCATGTTTATAATATAAGTATAGTATAAAGTAGTAGGTATAGATAACCATATGAAAACATGTCTTGTATAGATTGATATGCTAGTTGCTCTTCATAAACTGATTTTGTTGTAACGTCTAGTATTCAGGAATCTTAAAGAACTGCATTGCAAAGCTCAAGGTCAAAAGCTATAGCCAAAATAACTTATTATAAATTAATAATAAACTATTATCACGTCACGTTAGACTTAAAACGCTTTTTTAGCTTAAATATATATTATACTATAATATATCTATATTTTATTGCTATTTTCCATAGCTCAAGTAGTGTCTGTAAATTAGCTAGTTTAGAAAATATAAGCTCTTAAGAAAATTTCACAGCTGTTTGAAACATCTGTAAGGCCATAAAAGACATTAAGTCCAGCGTATTAAATCGATAAAGGCTTGCATTATGAATGTTTTTCGAAACTTCGTCGGCATTGAAACCAGTCCAAGTGCAGTAAAAATTCATTACAACCTTCAAATGCGACCATATTTATGGCACCGTGAAAAAAAAAGGATTGTATTGGCAGTGTAATAGCGGTTTGTAGCCAATAAACGTACTCATATACCTAAGTATTGAAAATTATGGGTAAATAATAAAAACTACGACGACAACACTATTGTTTGTGTCTATCGTATGGTTCTTTTATAGATTTTTTTATTAAACAAACATACATACATAAAGACACACTGTTTTCCCTAACGGGGTGAGCAGCCATTTGGAAGCTCCCTTGGAGCCCTATCTAAGACCACGTTTAGGAAAGCAGTCCGATTTTTTTTTTCATATTGTCTACAATAATATATTCTTACTACTTTAGCAAGGTTCTACCTGATCAATTTAAGAAAAATTATTCTTTTACAAATTCAAAGTTTTTCAATTCAAACAATGTTTTGGTTAAATTTAAAATAACAATTAATTATACCGAGGTAGGTATATTTTTAACTTAGACAGTGGAACAAAAAAGTGGACAGTAAAAATTTTTGCTCTTTGGACACAAAAAAGTACAATTGGCAATGATAACAAAAATTCTGTAGGTTCTATAAGGCGTCCCAACCGAGAGATTCAAAACTGAAGCTGTAAAAAAATTGGTTTATATTTCTGATCACACTTGCCCTTCATCACTATCACTACATAGTATAAAATAAAGTCGCTTTCTCTGTCCCTATGTCCCTATGTCCCTATGTCCCTCCCTTTGTACACTTGAATCTTTAAAACTACGCAACGGATTTTGATGCGGTTTTTTTTAATAGATAGAGTGATTCAAGAGGAAGGTTTATATGTATAATACATGCATAATATGCTTAAGGATAACCCACAATAACCATTTTCCCGTGCGGAGCCGGGGCGGGTCGCTAGTGTTTTCATAAAGAAAGAACCTCACTCCCAAAGGCTCCTTGAATAAAAATGTATCGTCTACTCAGAGAATGTGGGTGCAATAACCGTACAATCCATTACGAAATGTAATATTCTACAGAATTTCTGAAACTGAAACTAAGCCTGTACGAGTTTGAATATAATTACCATGGAGTTTTCCTTCATAAATTCTTAGCAAACGCGCGAAAGATAGAATGAATTCCTGGAAATTAATAAAACGTCGGCTGAGTTTAATTTGAAGTATGTTAAAGAACATCGACCCCCGATGTAATATGTAAATGTGAAAAGAGCTTTTATGCCAAGTATGTAGTATTACGAAGCACTTGTAAATTATAAATATCAAAATAACATCATAATCATTTCAGCCAAATGACGTCCACTTCTGGACAAAGGCCTCCCCCAGGGATCTCCACGATGATCGGTCCTGCACTGCCCGCATCCAGCTGCTTCCGGCGACCCTCACCAGATCGTCGGTCCATCTCGTGGGGGACAGAGTGGGGATGGGAGGGTGTGTCTATTGAGATGACAATTTAAAGGTTTAGAAGTTGAGTCGTGATAATTCAAAGGAGCAAGAAATCCTGCTATAGACTATAATCGCGACTCAACTTTCCAATTGAATTGGAAACGTATATAAAAAGAGCTGATAATTTACGATATTTATAGATAAAGTTGAAGAGTTATCCCCCATAGCTACCGTTCACCTTCCCGGTTACCGATTTTGTTTTTGGTTTTTTTTTAACAAATAATTAGAAATCTGGTAACTTTCGGGAAGGTGGCTTCGGGGAATGATGACCTCAGGAAATAACCCAAGTTGACACAAGCTATTGTGAGATTTATTGAGTCGCCGAAGGATTATTTCTTTAAATCAAACTAAGCATAATATTCCGATTCCGACCCTGTGCTTTGAAGGCAGACGTAGAGTAAGCTGACGAATTAGGTGATCCCCCGAGGCGCCGCCGTAAGCGCCATCTATCGCTACAAAGGGGCAGAAAATAACGAACTGATGATTAATAATACTTTATCAGTGTAGTTAAGAACGTGTTGCCTTATTTCAACGGTCTCTCTAAGTTACAGCGTGGCGAAAGTAGCGTGGCGTGTAGGGGGGGGTCACCTTATTCGTCAGCTTACTGTACTACCAACTAGGCTACGGGGCCAGCAATAAGAAATACTAACCTGTAAAGGAGTATTGGGTTCTCGTTCATGGTTGCAGTGGATCGGCCAGATCTGGGCTAGGCTCATGATGGCTTCATTACAGAACTTCAGACCCATCACCTCTTCATCTTCACGACCGTATCTGCAAAAGGAACACTAATTACAGACCCGAACCCACAGAGGCAAAAGACCCGCAATCTAATAGCGTGATACAAATAAAATAAAAACAATAAAAACAACAACCAAAAAAAATATACCTATTTTATTTATACTTTTAAATCAGATAAGTGATTTTATGACCCAACTGCAAAGGAGGGTTTTGTTTCTGGAGTGTTTGTATGTAAGTAAAGTATATTTTAAGACATGACATACATACACTCGCTCGAGAAACAAAACCATAATTATTAAGCACATTCTGGAGCCTAAACGGCTTGATGGATTTTACCGTGATCCGTGATAAGTATCGTTAGACTCGTCTTAATAATAATAATAATATAATAAATATGACACTTGTGTATTTAAATGTAATTTGGAATGTGAAATTCTACAAAATATACGTCACTTACACGTAATACAGTTTTTTACGCAGTCGGATGTTTTGATTTTTGCAATAAAAGTTATTGAGCATATTTTACAGCATCAATAAAGAGGACGTTCAGAGAAATATAATTACTGACCCGACTGGACATTCCGGCAATTAGACCTTAAGTGCTGAGGCTTGTAGGTAAGGTTGAATTTGACTAAAAAGCTGGGCTAAAATAAAACCTAATCTGTTTGTCAATAAATAATATAGGGAGAGGTAGGTACAAGCTTATTTTAGGTAAATGGTTTGAGTCTTTGAGTATACTTTACTCAGGTAAATAAGAGTCTTGTAGGCACTTCAGTTGGAAGTAAGAGGATTACACGGGAGAATGGACACTGGGAAGTCAGGCCTAACGTTATAATATGATTTCCAAATTCTATGAAGGGTAAATCTAATCTGTATATACCCAAAATATGGACCATCATTTGGAACGAGGACTTTATTTAGGAATAAGTACATTTATTCTATCAAGCACACGTTTTTTTTTTGCTTTAGAGATATGGGGTTAATGGGAATTCAGTCTTAATTATTTTTTTGTTGACCTACTTCCAGCTTCATTGACCCTGGATGAATGGGGATGATGACTGGTTAGTCAAATCTAAGGATGTTATAAGTACTATTACTAAACAACTGGATTGAGCTTTTGACAGTAAATCTGTGCCGAGAAGGATGTACGGGAGTACTTAAAACATTCTTGGTCAAATCAGTGTCTAACATGAAACGGCGCGCCGCCGCCGCTATACGTAATTTGTGTATGAAATGTTAAAAACGACGACGTAGTTGTGACGTCACGTTTCAGTAAACATAGCGTCTTATCATTATTTTTCTTTAGTTAACAATAAATTTGGCCTCGGTTAAATTAGTAATAAACAGATTTATATTCTTTGGCTTCGGCCTTTTGACTATGGAAGCTGTTTGGGGATTCTGTGATGGGTAAAGGGTAAGGTGCTAATCCATCGTGCTTGATAACACCCGTATTGTTCGTTAATGTCTATTGTCTATCCCTTCACATATATGTATATATGTAGTTTCCAGTGGTAAAAAGTGAAGCTACTTTTTATGTTCCTCTCCGGTTTTCAATCTATCCATGTTTTCAGTCTCCATCTAAGTGGTTGCTTGAAAGAAATTGCTACCTAATCAATAAGGCCGCCCATTGTACATTTTTTGTTATATTTGTATTTTGATTATTTTTGATTGACAAATAGTTTATTTATATATGTTTTGCATGGAATAGAAACCTTATCTTTTGCCCAACCTCATCGTATTTAAAGAGCGTGACCTCACTAAAGAGCCAGTTCGTTATTTGCGTCCATTTATTTTAATTTGGCGGCAAACCTAGCCCTCTAATGGCCGTCGTTAATAGAAACAGCCCATACAAATTAATGCGAAACGCGATCGTTGTAACTTAGGGAAATTTAATATCTGGGGCCCGTTCTCATCGAGCTACAATTTACAAAGATATTAATTGCTTGAAATAATTAAACCATTTTGAGATTTTTACTTTGTACTAAACTCTGACTAAAAAAAACGTTCTCTGGTGTTGCCTACAGTTTTTTATGTCTCTGGAAATAATTGCTATTATGAAATTAGTTCCATTAAAGTGCCATGTGTACTTATATTTTTGGTTAGGCTTTACCACAAATTTAAAAAACAACTTCGGTGTGCCTGCGCAGGTACACTCCTTACAAAGCGCTAATTTAGACGCACATATAATATTGTGGAGGCAAAGGGAAGATCTTCCTTGGGGCATGGTGGTGAGCCCGGGGACCGCGGTCCAACTGTACTTCGTTGAAACTTGTATTTACTCAATATCTTGCGAAAACTCTGATAGCGCGTTTCAGGAATCGGCTACTAGTTGGTCGCTCTTCTAATGACGTAGTAATGTGGCGCACCGCCACAATATTATACGACATAGTATAGTTGCGCCTGCGGCCCATCACGACCTTGGCGAGCCGACAGGAGCGGCTGAAGATTGAAGGTTTCCTTAGGCACTAGTAGTAAAATACACGAGGAACTCACCAACACTGGTTTATTTACGTTTATTTACATGGAAACGAAACAGGTATAAACTCAGCAGTATTCAACTTTACTTATACTTTACAAAAATACAGAACATTTCGCCATCTATGCCGGAAGTCATGGGGAAAACTAATGAAATATGGACGAGGATGACGTATATTTAATTAATAATTGTAATTTTGCCTCTGTTGTTTATGAAGTAAGAGGATATTTTTTTGTCTTCAGAACATTCAAAGAAAAGTGAATGCCAGTTGAATTTTTATAACAAAGAGCGATCGCGGGAATAAAGAACTTTTCGCAAAATATTATTTCTTTCATTCTAAGAAGGTGAAAACACCGGCGTATAATGCAAATAACATTTGTCCGCGACAGATATTGTACTACGCAACACATCCCTTTTCTTCATTTCGAGTCTGATCAAGCATTTTCATGGTTGTACTTTTAAAGCACTTAAGAATATTTGTATTGTAACTTCGACGCGTGCGTGGTTTTAGAATAAAATTATAACGCAATGAGTACTTCTTGCATGTTGATTTCAAGAGGTTTAGGGTGAAATGACCTAGAAAAACTGCTTTAAAAAAAATCTTATTATAAGCTTACAAAAATATCGTTATAGATTTGTGTAATGTTTTACAAAAATAGTTTGGCCATTGCTATTAACCCTTAAATTATACGTTAAGCTATCACGTCAATAACTTACATACATATCGTAATGTATATTACCATTTTTAAGAAGCTAACAAGGTTGCCCACTATTTTGCGTACCTATTTTTTTTTTACTATTTCTAATATAAGGTTTCTGCACAGTACTAACCTCTGTGAACTAACCGCTTCGTTGAATTATTCAGGGATCTCTTTGTTGGAAACTATGTCAGTCACTTTTGGTTCTACTTCATTCACCTTTTATGAACAAAGAAGGCACATTTTGGTATCATGTATTACGCTAATGTTTCAGTAATTCGATCTCATACTGTCTTTTCTCGCATATTTATGTATGTATGTACCTAATACTATTTGAGCTAGTCTATTTAAATAGTGTAGTTAGTTTTGTTTATTTTATTAATAAGGGTTTAAGTGCTGATTTAGCAAATACTGATGGCCGCGATAGTAGATTTTTCCTTGGGAATCAGGTATGTTCCCGCGGTAAAAGGTACCTTATCCTCCCCAAGGTCTACTATTTCTTTGTACTAGTTTCATCTAAATCGGTTCTTGGTTTTAGCGTGAAAGCGTAATAAACAGACAGAAAAACAGATAGAGTTACTTTCGCATTGATTATATTTTAGTATATGCTGAAGGCCACATTAATAGTTTCAACCATAGTAATGAGGTATTTTTCCCCGCTAAAAGGTACCCTATGTAATTCCCCAAGGTATATTATGTTTTGTACTAAGTTTCATTTAAATCGTACCAATTTTCGCATTTATATTAGTAGGGTTTGTGATAGTAGGATATATTATTATGTTATATTAGAGATACAAGTGTAATGTTATCTTTATACGTTTCTAAGAGCCTTGATGGCTCAGAGGTACAAATATAGTATTTGTCTTTATTTTTTTATTTTCTAACTCTCTGGATGTCATATTCATCACTCGTCAAAGTTGAATAACTCGTCTTACTTAGGACGATGAAAACAAGAAATAATGCGTTTAACCTATAATTTTCTATATGGGCTTCATTTATGTGAGAAAGCCTCAGACTTTACCAGAATAGTACCTACCTAGACTTACCTAGTTAGCCTAAGATTGTATCTATCAAAAAGAAACTTATCTAACAAGGAAATAAGAAACAAGTAATTGTTTCCAAGTTTTCATATAAATTCCTTTTAACGAGGCGATTACGGTTATGATTCCTCAAGTTTTGTTAATAAAAAGTTAAAGTTCCTTACTTGTTTCCATTTAGTTCGTGATTTTCATGGTTACGTAAGAAAATAAGCAGTAATATAATAAGTTATTTAAGACATTTACATTGGCTATATGTGTACCGTAACCAGAACATAAAATATAATAGCTTAGTGTATTATTTATTTACTTATCTTATCTATTTATTTATTTATTTTTATATTATTTTTCTTTATTTATAATAATATTCGTACTTACAAATAAGTCGATATAAATTATACAGTTAAATAACTAATAGATTTATAAAACATTTTTTGTGCCAGTCTATTTTTTATACTTATAATCGTAATGACGTTAAAATTGTAATTTAACTAATGCAATTATTTTTAAAACAAATTTTGTAACAATTATTCAATGTTTGTAACGGAACCTTAGGGCGCATCTTCATTGGTCGATAAGTCGGTCGCTAGCCCAAATGCGAAGACTCCACGCACGCGGGCTAGCGACCAATGAAATTAGTCAGTCGATAACTTGGTCGATCCAAAGCATGTGGGGTCTCCCAAAACCCAAAATCTTTTTTTCTGCCATACTGTATCGAGATTCGCCCCTAGAATGCGGGCGCTAACGACCAATCATAAAATTACATGTAATTAAAAATTTAGTAACTCCCACCACAAAACCGTTACTCGATCCTTTCAACAACTAGAAATGAGCTGCTAATCTTCAAATGGCTGAAGATATTTTCTTGGATCATAGCCAAGAACACTCTCGATTTTTACACCATGCAAACAAAAAAAAAACTAGATCAAAATCGGAGCATCCGTTACGATGCGATATACGATGTCACAGACAGACAGACAGACACACACGTCAAACTTATTACACCCCTCTTTTTCGATGGGTTTTAATAACGGTTCCCCGTATGCGGGCCCTAGGGCTTGCATTTTAAAAACTCCCGCATCCCGTATAAAGGCGGTTATCGACCAATGAAAATGCGTCTCTTTGACTATTTTGTCCAAAATCCACTTGTTTGCTTATCGAGCGGATTTTGAGGTAAACCTACCTCACTTCCACTCAACTTTTAGAGACCATCATCATTTTAGCTAAAACTGGCCTTTGCCCTTTCTTGAAATATGTTCAGTGTGACCTATAAAATGAACAACAAACGGTGGATAATTAAATATAGTCGGGTCAGGAGTACGGCCATTTTACATTTTACGAGGGATGGATGGACGGACAGAAGTTTTTTGGACGAATTTGAGATTTTTACTTTTTTTCAATGTTTGTTTACCGGTGAGCTGCCTGCCATCCTCTGCCTCCGGAAAAGAGGTGTGACTTTATGTACACTATATTTATGTTAGACTATATGTTACAGTATTTAAAGATTTTTTCACCTGAACAACAAACATAATATTTATTTTATTTTATGAAAGACTCACTCTTAACAATCATAGATAAACTGAAAAAGTAATTATTTTTTATTTAAGTTTTACAGTAGCGTGGTTTATAACTTAAAGCCCGAACAGTAAAATAAAAATCTTCGCCATAATTGTAGCAATTTCAATGGAACTAATTTTATAAGGGAAAATTGTTGCCATAGTCGTAATAACGTGGCGCCCCCAGAGCAGGTTTTTTATTTCTTTAGTCAGACAGTAGTACTAATTAAATCTATGATGAGTAGACAATTTGATGAGTACTGACTTTTGTTCTGGCTACCGAAGGAGGGTTAAGTTTTTCAGGTGCATGTATAGCTATTTGGCACATTCTGTAGCTTAAACGGCTTGATGAATATAAACGTGTGAAAGGTGTCGTTAGATTTATCTTAGCTTAGTAGTTAGAGTGGCACTGGGTTTATCAAAATTATAAAAAAACGAATATGGCTGATTTTCGGCGCCAAAATAAGTGTTTTTTTTTAATCATGGCTTTATCTAGCGGCCAGCAAAATAATCGGTTTTAAGTAAAGGTTACTAAAACACAGATATAATAATTATATATTTATATTATTTGCTTGCTTTTCGTGTGGGTTTCGAGGTTAACCTACCTCACAAACCCTGGTGTCAGAATTATTGAGCCGCCTATATATATTTACCATCTAATTTTATATCTATTTACTATATTAAAAAATGTAAATTTAAAATGTGAAATTCTTCAAAATGGCGACAAGTGTAATAATATGGCGGTAGTACTTATACCATCCTTGAATAAAAGTTACCTGAATGTGAGTGTGACTTGTCCGAACAGCTTCTTGCGGTCGACGTATTCCGGGTCGACGTGTAGCACTCCCTGGATGTGGTCGATGGTTCCGTTCTCCACCACCAGGTCGCGTGACGCCAGATACAGTGTCAGCTTGTTGTTGGGTGACGATTTTTTGAACACCCTGTGAAATGTATTACAATACAATTAAACTTTATTGATAATAGTCAAAAGGTGGCCTTATTGCTAATCTCTGTCAGACAACAGGTAAAGACAAATTAATTTAATGTGGGTTGTCATATCACATACATTCCCAAAACTATGCAAAGGTCTGTATTTATAACACTAAATTAAAAAAATTAATAACCCCCGACACGAAACCGTTACTTGATCCTTTCAACAACTAGAAAAGAGCTGATAATCTTCAAATGGCTAAACATATTTTCTTGGATCATAGCTAAGAACACTCTCGATCGTGACACCTTGCAAACAAAAAAACTAGATCAAAATCGGCGCATCCGTTTAGGAGCTACGATGCCACGGCTATAACGGCATTAAAAGCGACGCCATGGGCGATATTGAGTTATATATAATCTATGTTATATCGTAATTGTTCCGCCCTTTTCCGCGCCTTTGGGTACGCGGCTTTAGGTAAAGGCATGTAAAGGCTCTTCCTTTTCCGTACAAATTTTATACTTGGCTTTTTGGTTATTGTGGCACTTGAATATAAAAGATTACAGAAATACGTTAAGTCGTAAATATAACATAATGCAGAGAGAGACAAAATAAAACAGAAAAAAAATCGAAATGAAAATCGAGTATTTGCCATCCGACTTGAAAACGACCTCGGTAAGTATCAAAGAGCATACAGAAAATTAAACAACATTCTAACTAGAAGCTTAATAAAACTAAAATGAATTCCACGGCCAGGATTTGAACTTACGACCTTTGTGCTTTGGAAACGGGCGTAATACTGACACCTACTGATAGACTCCGTTCGATGAAGTCAAGCAATTTATAAACATACCTAAATCATTTTATTTATTACTCACTCCATAAAAATATTCCTACTCTCTGCTGAAATTTCGTAATAATTTTCGACGTAAATTCCGACACAATATACAAACGAAGTATTGTTGGGCGTTCGTAAAATATTTCCTTTTTATTGCTACACGCTACGTTGCCTTTGGCGACGTAGTAAAATACCTACAAAGTTACCTAAGCATGTTCTTTGTAATAATACGCCAATAAGCTAACATGAATAAAAATATACACTTAGGTACAGAATGCGAGTATATATCTAATCTAATTATATCTGAATAAATGAGTTTTCTTTCTTTCTTTCTTTCTATCTACCTTATTTACGAGTATATAAGAATAATCCTATATATATAAATGAGGTAGAAACTAATTATCGACGTATTTACTGAAGGAGATGTTTTTTTTAATTGGAATTGGACAAATTTAATTGAAAAAGAAATGCTGTATAATATTTTTGAGTTCTAGAAATTCTAAATTCTTGTATAAATTTAGACTCTCGATTTTTGAGTACGATATTTGGTATTTTTACATTATTAGCGTAAATAAAATACTAGTAATCAGAAAAATGTTTAGAAAAATATAAATTTCTTTCTCTATTTACCAATTTTGTTGAAAATTGATATCAGATAAATTTTTGCGATTTTGTTTTTTTACAAATGCCTGTTTGATATATTAATTGTAAACAACCATTAGGTATATAATATTGTAACTAATGAAATATAATATTACTCACGTCAACATATCCAGCCATATGTGCTAGCTACTGTACATGTATCATAATAAAATAATTAATTAATAAAAAATCGTTTATTAATTTTATATTAATTGTGTTTTTTAACATACACATAAATACTTTTTTTAAGCAATGTATTCAAGTAAACAAAATATAGTAATAAATTATCTGTAAAAACTTGAACAGAGAATTAATTATTATGTATAAGAGAAGATATATTAGACGCTGAATCACAATAGAGTCTAAACCTGCCGCATTATTCTAAAACTCATTAGCCATAATTACTCAATTAATTTTGTCTCCAATTTACATGTAAATGGAGACATTGGAGCTAATTCTAGCTATTACGCTTCTACTTAAATTTAAATCTATACATTAAACTTAAATCTATACGTCCCTTTCATGTTAATAAAGACAAGAAGGGACAGGCCATTGTCAATTCAGTATTTGAGACGTCAAACGTCGTTTTTCATGGCACAAGTTTGGTGCCTACAAAACTGTCCGACACATAATTAATAAATGAACTGACTTTTATTTCAGGTATATAAGGAAGAAGGTACAGCATGATTCAGAATTAGGCATCCGCTCCGGCATGTAATACTCTGCAAATGCGCCACCACCAAACATCGCAATAAATTAATTACAAAGTGTACGTCAGATGTACATAATGTACGTGTGTCGAAAGATCATGTACGTCGTTAAAAACAGTAAAAATAATAATTCATGTGGCGCAGCTAGGTAGCAATCTCTGCAGCTGACTTTTCAATTTTAACTTTTTTTAGTATATCTTTGACAGCTCGCTGACCGGGACAGCTGTCAAATTTGGTATAATAAAAAGGTAGATAGCTACCTACGCATTTATTTTGGGATATCATTAATTTAAAACCAAGGATAACATCCTTGTTTAAAACAAAATCCATTCATCTCAAGTCATTTACTGTACACATAAAATGAACGAAAGAGACAACGACTTGGATTTAAATTTAGGAGAATGTGACTTGTTAGAATTACCACCATTCGAAATCTAAAATGTACGACACGAGTTCTTCATGAGAGTAACGTGTTTGTGTGTTTGTGTACAACGCGGTTGGCTTACGAAGCTCTATTCTGGAAGGGTTACAAGGTCGCGCCTAGTTAGGTTGAGGTCGACTCGCGTGTTAACAACAGGATACATCCCGGCCGCGATGTGACATAATTTTATCGATTACATCAACCGTGTTAGGTTAGGTAAATACACAGATTTCATTAGTCTTGTTTGCTTATCGTGTGGGTTCGAGGTTAACCTACCTCACAAACCCTGGTGTCGGAATTATAGAACCGCCTTAGGCTTCCGACATGGCTCCTATAACTACATCCGTAGATGATAGTAGCCGGGACCAACGGCTTTACGTGCCTTTCAAAGCACGGAATCATCTTTATTTTTAGACAATCAGGTAGTTCAGCCTGCAATGTCCTAACCAAACTGAGGAAAGTCTCAAAAAGTTATATTTGTTCGACGAGTCCCCACCGGGATTCGAACCCGGAACCTCCGTAACGTCAGGCGAGCTTTTGACCACTCGACCACGGAAGTATTAGTATACTAATCGATGGGTTAAATAGCGATAGCTTTTCTTGCCCAAGCGCTATCTGACAAAGTACTGACGTGGCGTAATTATGACTGAAACTTTGAAATTATGGTAACCAAGTCCGGTATAGGTTCAATAACATGCTATTAGAATAATCACCCCGTACTCTACCAACGGTAACAATTTTTCCCATAGGAATTAAGTATTTTCCCGTGGTGAAAAGTATATACCCTATCACCTTTCCTGAGATGCTACCTGCTTGTCACATAATTAGGCGTTATCGTTCAGCTAGTTTGGCGTAAATGACAGAGAGTTTAGGTTTCTTTATTATGGATTTAGGACACCTTGAAATCTACCTAGCTCTTGGTCTATCTTCTTCGTACTGTACACGTTTCAAAATTGTTACGGATATTCCATGGTCTAACAAGAAGACCACGTGACTTGACACAAGCCTACATATGCTGTTCATCCTTGTCGAATAATACGCATTCGACAAGGATAAACAGCAGATGACGTAGACTTGTGTCAAGTTGGACAGTCCGATTGTTAGACCTTGTTTTTTTAGACCATGGGATATTCGAAGTGACGTATTTTCAAAGTATGCAAGTTTGTATGTAGACTATGTCGCATTATTCGGTTTGGTCACAGATAATATAATTCCTGTATATATACTAGGTAGGTTTGGTTGTCTGTTGTGGAATGTTAACAAGGCCGCGTGACGCGTTGAGGTTGGTTCGACCAGCAGGGGGTTGGGGGTGACATTCACAATCATTACCGGAATAAAATATACTAAGATACGGGTTTCATTGGAAATCCTCTAAAATCCGTCCTGAAATCTAGGAATGAGCCTTTGAACGAGCTCTATTTTATAGTATTGGCAAACAGCTGGACTTTATTTTCTTTTGGCAAAATTTTCGAGTTTCACGAATATTGGTTAACGACTTATATATGTCCCCACCGAGGAAGGTTCTCAAGTCAAAGCGTATATATATATATATTTTCTATAAACGTATATACCTATAACTCTTTGCGGGGTAATCCCATTTTGATCATACATTTTTATACAGGGGATGATTCATTGTTCACTCACTCGCAAATTTTTTTCTTTTTTTTTGTTGAAATGTTGTATAATACCATATTGTGACTGATTATCACATTTGTGTCATATATAAGTTGAACTTTTGTTTTTATATGGCATAGTATTATCTAGTTTTAAATAAATTTATGTCTCTAGGTTTTAAAAAGAATACATTTTATTTTATATTGAATAAAGTAAGTACAAAACCAGCGTTACATTTATTTATCCCTAGAGATATGTTTTTTCTCGTAGCGCGGTAAAAAGTGCCGAATCATTTCCAGACGAGTAAATCTATCTTTGTAGGTAAAAAATCTTTAGGGTAATTCTGATATTTACAACCCGTCGGAAATATCTAGACATCTCGCTGGAATGCGTTTCCCCTCGCGCTACCCCGCACCTCAGCCCGTTTTCGCCTATTCAGTACGGGTGCGAACGCAAGCACCGACGCATGACGTCATTAAGCCAGGTGCCTAGATATTTCGTGCGGGTTGTATCTATCTGATGAGTAAAGTACTTCTGTGGTTAATGCTGTTTCCGCGGCGGAGTTCTGGTCTTCAAAAATTTTGTCGCCGAATCTACACGAAAGAAGAAGAAGAAGACGGAGAAATATTTTGAAATATATTGTATAACTATTATATTTTCTCAAGTATAATTGCGCGATCGGTGCTGCGAACTTATAAATCACTACCACCATCTCAACCGAAATACGTCCACTGATGGACAAAGGCGTCCTAAGATCTTCCCACGATACCCTATTATTATGTCATAGTAACTACCAAGTTATGGCCTCATAAAAATTGGAAACACATTGAACCAAATCATGCGGGAATGCCTCGTGAATTTATTGGATTAGTGAACCTTTACCAAATATTTTGTTCGCGGCGGACGGAAAATATTAAATCTAAAACGAAATATAATTTTCGCTGAATTTGTAATTTTGGTATAAAACTGGGGGATTTTACGACCTCAAACGAGAGGATTAAGTTTTGTTTTTGTTTTATCAAAGCCAGAAAGGTCAATGATCTTCTTGCACAACCTAATTTATTAGAAGTATACTAACTAAGTATTCAACGCTTTCTAAAGACGACAATTGTAGTTAATTTGTACACATCTTTGAAAAGATTAAAATTATGTAGCGTTTGACAGAAATGGTTACATACTAACACAATACAATTTTTAACCCCCGACGAAAAAGAGGAGTGTTATAAGTTTGCTGTTTGACGTGTGTGTTTGTCCGTCCGTTTGTGGCATCTTAGCTCCTAAACGGATGCGCTAATTTTGATCTAGTTTTTTTTTGTTTGCAGGGTGCTATAATCGAGAGTGTTCTTAGCTATGATCCAAGAAAATATCATCAGCCATCTGAAGATTATTAGCTCTTTTCTAGTTGTTGAAAGGATCTAAGTAACGGTTTGTTAGATTTTTAAATTTTTAATTCAATGTTATGTCTATCTATGTATGTATGACATTGACAAACATCATCTCCACGTAGATATTTTTTCATGGATTTATTTATTACATCAGCTAGGTGTACCGTCAAGAGCAAGCTAAACTCACGCTTAGCGATTCTGTCTCTTAATGTTATTTACAAATGTTGCTGAGACCGAAAAGTTCAGCTTGGTCTGCTCATGACTGTACTGCTGAATAAGCAATCAAGGCTATCTGATTGAGCTGACATTCTCTAATTTCGACCATAGGATTGCTCATTAATTTTCCGACTTAAACTTACATTATCACATGGTTGAAAATGAAAATGGCATGTATGTACATCATGTTCAGTATTCGTGATATTTACTCATAATTACATGTAATTTTTTTGCGAAAATATCCCTTATTACTTAGACTTACCGTTGAGAATTGAGCGCGTTGTCCGTCGTCATGACGAATCTCTGGCGAGACCTGCAACAATGATTCCTTTGATCAATTTGAACCCGCAAGTTCAAGGCCTTAAGAACTAATTTAGAGTTTCATGCTAATTTAGCTCACAGACATACGCGGATCGCTGAATAGATACTATTTACTCTTCTGTAAGACATGTTCGCTAGAAATTCAGACAACTGAAGTGTTTATGATAATATAAATATGTCTAAAGAAGAGTTCGTACTTCAATGTGTAAGATTTATAAAAAGTGGGCTGAGTAAGAGTCCGTGCTATAGCGGGTAGTATTATTATTTTCTTCTGTGGCTATAGCAATCTTAAAATCCTACTAATATTATTAACGCGAAAGTTTGTAAGTATGGATGTGTTTGTTACTCTTTCACGCAAAAACCACTGGATTTCAATGAAACTTTACAATTAGAATAACACACAGGCTACTTTTTACCGCGGAAAAATACTTCTTTCCCACGTGAAAACCTGTTAACCTGTAAAAAAATTATCTTTTATCTCCCATCCTTTTCGATATTACCATATGAATGAATAAGACCACTAACTTAAATTTAGTGATATTTTAAGCGGCCACGCCGGATTTGAGTCCATTATCCAAATACTTACCAATAAAGTAAAATTACAAAGTTTAATTACTCAAACAGCTGGTCGACCGAGTTTCAAACCAATTATGAGGCAATTTAACATGAAAACAGGGACAAAAGGAAGATCTCCAAAAGCCATTTAATATAAGATTTTATTTATAATAATACGAGTATTAAAGTTAGATTATTAAAATTAAACCATCTTTAGGAGTAATTAACTTAAAAGTTGAGTAACAACGTTAAAATTAAGTTATTGTTTTAGGCTTAATTACGGCTGGATAAAATTAAACAGGTGGTACGAGAGTAAACTTAACTTTGAATAAAATATATTAATGCTGGTGGCTGTATGGATGCATATTTCGATGCAATTTGGAAAGTTAATATGTAGGGTCCACTTTTATAAATTTCAGAAATCAGAAAATTATTATAGGAAATATCCAAAGGAAATATCTATTGAATATACAAATTTTCTTTTAGAAATCACCTCCTCTAGATCAATTTATTTAAAATTAGCTTTCCGTCAAGCGGCTCCGCCTTCATTAACAGGTTTTCCCGTGGGAAAGAAGTATTTTCCCGCGGTAAAAAATAGCCTATGTGTTATTCTGATGGATAAGTTATATTATTGTAAATTTTCATAAAAATCCGTCCAACGGTTCCAGAGATTAGCGTGTACAAATAGACAGCAAGACGGACATTTTTTTTCAAACTTGTATTTTTGTGTTCAACTACTCTCCCTTTATCACCTACAATCAGTTTTTTGAAAAACAAACCAATGTACAGACACGCCGATTCTTCAGTTTTATTATACCTACATAGTACTAGCTTTCCACCGCGGCTCCGCCCGCGTTAACAGTTTATCCCGTGGGAATGAGGCATTTTCCTGCGGTAAAAGGCAGCCTATGTTACTCAGGGTGAATGTAGCTTTCTAATGGTGAAAGAATTTTTGAAATCGGTTCATAAGTTTTTAAGTTTATTCATTACGAACATACACACATATACCTACACACAAAATACAAATCTTTCCGCTTTATGATATTAGTATGATATGAAGTATAATATGATAGATAGATAGAAGATATTTAAGTTTAGAATAGGTTTTGAGTTTTTGAAGCTTAAAAGCTTTTGTGACTTGACTAATTAAAGGATGTTGAGCTGTAGCTTAGTTGTACGAAACAATTAGATCGTTACCTCGGGAAAATACCACATTTTACGGAAAAAAACTCTTAACGCAAGCAGAGACACGGGACGGAAGGCTAGTACGCAAAATAACAAAAGCAGATATAGCGTTAGGCAGACGATACGTGACACCACCGCCACAAAAAGTCGTTATTTCTAAAGAACTTTAATAACTTTGATGTTTCCTTTTGGCAGACTCGCGTCTGTAATTTGACATGATTCTAATATTCAGTAGAAATGCTGACATTTATTTACAAGTAAATCGAAGAGGGGCAATAAAGTGAGAGTTGGATATTATTACTATAAATATCCAACTGACTGACTTTATTGACTAATAATTTTTATTTTTATTTTCTACTACATTTTTGACATTACACTTTTTTTTTAATTTCCTTGACATAAATGAATTCTTTAATATATATTTTTTTGTATCGATGATCATACTACACATGTCCTTTTTTATAATATTGTAAAAACGTGTGCAATCTTGTAGTATGTGATAAATAAAACTAAACTACTAAACTATTGCTGGATAGGGATGGCATAGGTTAACGTGATGATTGGCGCGACAGAGGAAAGACCTATACCACAGAATTATATAATAGTACTACTCGTACAGAACAGAGATGCAGCGAATATTCGCATCGAACGTATCCGCAAATGAGGAGCTTATAGCGCATAGATCTGGACATCTGCATCTGCATCCGTATCCGCAATAATCAATGCGGATTTTCATGAGGATGCGGATGTAAGTTAATTGAGAGGAATTTAAAATACTATCACCGATAGCACGAAGATTTTTGTCCACTTTACCGGGCAGTGTTCCCATTTAGTTGCGCGGGTATCATTTACCAACTTCTGTGTAACCGTCTTGTGTCACAAATAGCGGCAACATAAGTATATTGATAACATAGCAAACACAAGCATAACTAACTTGTGATACTCCTGAAAATAACTTTTGGCTCACTTCAGCGCTGATTGGAAGCCTCACTCAATTTCGTGTAGTACCTTACACATCAAACAGAATATTCTTATTAAAAACCCATTTTCGATTCCAAGGTGACGACGAAACGCCGTGAAAGCCTCTTCGTTGCAATTCAAGATGATAAATAATAAATTGTGGCAACAAATAATTTAAATTATATATTATTCATAAAAAGAAAACCCCGACAGCTTCCATCTTTCCGCTTCACTTATTAATTTTTCTTACGTTGTTTCCCGTGATTCATATCTATGACATTGCTAATTTTAGTTGAGATTCGTACAGTCAAATTATTCATGAAAGCATAACGGAGATAATGTAGATATTTGTATTCTTTTTGTTTAATTTTAAAACAGTGAAAGTTTTATTGTATTTAAATCATCCATGATTGGATTGTAAGAAACTGTCAGGTTTTCTTGTAAGTATGTACATATAATTTAAATTATTTGTTGCCACAACTTATTATTGTGTATAAACTTTCAAAATTCGTGGATTAAGTATTGTAATTATTACTATTATTATAAATGTCATTCTTAAGATTTGATAACCCCAATAATAGTTGATTTCTATATTGAATTCATCGCACAAAACAATTAATCACGTAACAACAGCCGAAGCATGTTTATAGAATAGAAAAAAAATGTTGCTTTATTTTTACTCCGGAATAATTTCATGGTAATGCAAGAACGCCGCGCCAAATCATTTAGTAAAATACGACGGTTGGAAAAAAGCACGTGTAAAAAAGGGTAACCAAGGTTTACCTGCATTATTTATGTATGGTTACAACATTACCCTCCTTTCCGACTCCACCGCAGTCGGGTAGTAATCGAATCGGACGTGACTTCCCAGAAATGAAGAGGGGGATCGTGTAAATTGATACTTGCCGGTATTTCCGCGATCGAATCGATTCAGTCTTCCTACTTTTGAGTAACTCGATTGTAATGAATTTGATGAAGATAATACAAATAATTGAAGAATAATATGTGGCACATAACACGGGTGATTTGTGGTGGGCATATATGATGAGATTAATGTATATGGATGAAATGAAAGAAGTATCAATGTCTGGATAGAAGTAAGTAAAAAGAAGTGGTCTCTGCCTACCCTGTCGGTAAAGAGGCTTGTATTTATGTATGCGTTAAGCCCGTAAAGTAATGAAAAAAAAAAGCTCTTATTACGGCAAAGAAAAATATGAATTAATAACATTCTGTGGCACGTGGAAGTTTTAGCCCCTCTTCGCGTTTTATTACAAGGCCTCAGCTGAAATACCGAAATGGAACTCAAGCCACTTTGATCTCATTTAATTTTAACAAATTCTGCGAAGACATAACGCTTTGCGACATTTTTATGAATTGGTCACTTACTTATTAAATGTTTTTACATAACTGAGGAAGTTTTAATAAAATAAACATTTTTCCTCGAAGCTTTTAGCTAACGGCCTGCAAGCTTTTTTGTGACAGTAAGATGCTTACTGATCCAATTATTCTCGCGGTTAAAGCGAACAAATAATCTAATTTGGGAATCATGAAGAATGCCTTCAGGTGGAAGTAATTGCATGAATTATGAATTTTACCATTGCACCACTATAATTCTATAGGGTAGACCATGTGATTTTCCTTTTATCAAAAGCCTAGGTAGATGTTTACAATATTACTAAACTACCCTACCTAGCCTTTGCTATGCCTGGATATGATATATCTCATATTAAAAATTATTCATCTATTCACTCATTTCTCATTCACAAAATTTCAAATTTTCATATCGATTTGTATAGCAGTAAGTATATTATATACTTCTACAATGAAAACTCTCGACGCACCTGTCAAATATTACCCCATTTAAGTCTTTCGAACCTCTACTGGCAAAACGGTAAAGTTTAATATCTGAAATGAAAAGTTGAATCAAAAGACTTCTCAAAACGCCGTCGTTCCAAACTTTGTTCATATTTTAGAAGAGAAATGTCCCAATCTGGGTTTACCTGCCGAACAATTCAGCAGTCGAAACAAAGCAAATTTCGTTCAGAATTTCCTTTTATCTTTATCTAAGACACTCCGTTGTTCTCGAACTCTAAGAGGATAAGAGTAACTTGAACTAAGTTTCAATAGAATGGATCGAATTACCTTAGTTATAAGTTCCAAGATCCTCGAGTAACTTACATCTTGAATACCTAGCTCCTTTCAGATACTTTAAGGACAATGGACAGAGAAAGTAACATTTTAACAGAAAATTCGGAGGAAATAGGCGCTGACACAGGGACGAAAGGACACCAGTGATTCTATAAGGGTTTCGTTTATTGTTTTTGAGGTACGTAACCTTAAAAAACATGTAATAGAGTTTTTAGAAGATTCAACAATTCTGATTTTGGCTACTGAGGTCAGTCGTAGACCTTACAAACTTACAATACCTATGTACAGGTATATTTTATTAACACCCAATACTAAAATACATGAATCCATAGGAAATGGAGAGCTCCTACAAATTAGTCGGCCTTTTACAGTCCACTGCTGGGTGACAGGGTGTCTAGGTTCATTTTGTGAGTTACACAGGTGATTTTGAAAGTGCCCATTTATTTATTTTTTCCATTAATTTTTCTGCAATATTTGGGTTGGCCCAAATCTATTCAAGGCTTTACGGCGCATAGCTTTTTCTGTGAAGATTAAAATAATAATTATTCTAGATTGCTGCATATTCAAACACAATGTTAGTTTTTAATTGGATATGTACAGTAGCCAGCACATGCAGCTGGACATAATAACTTTGAGAGCGCCTTTATTCCGTAGTAGTAGGGGCGATACTCGTAGTGTTCAAAGAGAGTTCAAAGAAGAATTTATTGTTTAACTTTTGGACATTATTACATCTCTTAGTTATGTCATTTAAATTTAAATTATCTTTTCTGGCGAGTCCAAAAATTTGGCTGTCTTCTGTGGAGAAGAGCTCGCCGAAGAAACTCCACAGGCGTTGCATCTTTTAAACACATTTTTACAGTTATTATGATAGTAATTACTAATAACAATGTTTTGTAAAGTACGATTGAAAAAGCCTGTCACCCAAGCAACTATTCCCATGGATGTTTATCCTCTAAGTAATCTGTTATTTTATAATAGGCTTTCTTTAATCAATTTCTCCTTAACAATAATTTTGAATTTCTCTAGTGTTAAATTTTGTATATCAGTTGGGACCCTATTGTAAAAGCGTATACAGTTGCCCTTGAAAGAATTTTTAATTTTCTGCAGTCTACTATCATAAGAAGCCAATTTGTCTTTATTTCTAGTATTTAAGTTATGTACGTCACTATTTTTTTTAAATTTACATACATTTTTCTTCACATGCAGAAGATTATTATATAATACTCCGATGCAAATGTCAAAATACCAATATGTTTAAATTTTTCTCTTAATGACATTTTAGGCTTTAATCTGTAAATTGCTCTAACAGCCCGTTTCTGCAGAGTAAATATATCATTTACATTTGCAGCATGACCCCATAAGAGAATACCATAGGTCATCAAACTGTGAAAATAACTAAAGTACACTAATCTTGCAGTGTCTATGTCTGTAAGAGCTCTAATTTTCTTTACTGCAAACGCTGCTGAACTCAGTCTGTTCGACAATTTAGTTATATGAGGATCCCATTGTAGTTTAGAATCCAAAGTAAATCCTAGAAACACAGTGGAAGCCACAAGGTTCAATCTCTGTCCCTTCACTAATATATCAGTTGTTACTGGAGTAACATTTGGTAGTACAAATTTCACGTGATTGTCCAGCCGCATATGCTGGCTACTTTACATAAATAATGGGCCCGATTTAATGTATTACGCTCTAATTTTTTTAAACCATATGTCCCTTTCACATTTTTAAGAATTATTGTTTTTTTTTGTTAACAAGTGTTGAACCCGGAACCTTTGTAACGGAAGAAAACCTTCTACCTCTCGGCTACGGATGGCATTGACATACTTGTGAAATTTTGTATACAACGAATCCAAAACATTGTATAATGCATTTCTTTCCAAGCAATAATTTCATAGGACATAAAAAATAACAAGGTGCTCTCTTCGCACAATTTTATTTGACACAATAAAACAACAAAGTTATAGCCATACAATGTCGGTAACATTTTATTTTTCTGTAGCAAGTGGACAGATTCTTAGGTGGACGTAGTAGCAATTTGACCTGTCCAATACTAAATCCTAAGAATAATGGGTTTACGTCACAATTCACAATACGAAATAAAACAAAACCTTACCTTGAATAAATTCTTGAAAGCTTTTTAGATCTGTCCTTTTATGGACGAATAATTCTATCTTAAACCTACGGGATTGTTGTGCCCCAAAATATGGTTTTACGTTCTTGTCCATTATACTATTTCGATAGTTACAGAATCTCGCTTTCTGGCTGGTCACATCTTAGTTTGATCTAAGACACTAGGCACTGAAGCACAGAATAAATAATAGTACTGAAGGAAAATATTATATAATACATTTTTCTGCTATGTAATTCTTGTATCCTTATTTTTAGTACCTATCTATAATATTACACTGATTTACATTGATTCATGTTTAACAAGAGAAATAGAAACGAACAATGAAATTTATCCCATAAGGGTTCCTTTCCCCTGTGGAGTAGTAGATATAAAACTTTTGAAATGGTGTAAAGAAGATACTAGAAACAAGATAATATACTTTTTATTGCATCATAATATAATTCACGGGACATAAATTCGTGTGACATAACCTGTCTTCTCTACATATAATGCGCTTTAGAGCGACTGTAAGACAACCCCATCTCACACGGATAAAGTTTCAAGGATGCAATTCTCGTCTTTTGTTTTATTTTACGTCATATTCAGGTGTACATTACTGCTTTCTTTTACGCGCAAAATAAAGTCGTATACATTGAGAAAGGTCAATGTTTATCTAAGTAGTAATTGCAAAATGCTGCTTACTTCTTTTTCACATCACGTATTGCGGCAACTGAGTTCGAGATATCAGAACTTTTAAAAATGGAATTTGTAAATCAGCCAGTTTTTGCACTTTACCTATACGTATATTCGATGTTTAAAAAAAAAAAATTTTGGGTGTAGGTCTACAAAATTAATTTATTTGTGCTCATTTGAAACAAACATTTTAATTTAAACCGTTCATTCAAGAAACATTTTCATCAAAAACACAATTCCCATTAAAAATAATTGTAACTCTAAACTTCTTTAATTAATTTTAACTACGTCATCAAATTAATTTTCCTTTTGGGAGCCATTTTGGTTTATTTGTTTACATTTATCAGAATAATACATTAATATGTTAAAAGTATTGAATTCAATATAAATGGTTATTATTTATTTTACCACAGCCTAGCAAAATGTACAGTAGCCAGCACAGTCCGTTGGACAATCACACTACGAGATTCGCCCTTACTACAATAGAATAAAGGCGATCTCAAAGTCAATAAGTTGAGACATGTGCTGGCTACTGTACTTTTAAAGATAAATCGACTGATTATCTTAAACTTATGAGAAACTAGCTTCCCGCCGCGGCTCCGCACGCGTTAATAGTTTTTCCCGTGGGAATGAGAAAATTTCTCGCGGTAAATTGTAGCCTATGTTCTTTCCTAAGGTCTATTCTAACTTTGTGCCAAGTTTCACTAAAATCGGTTTAGTACTTTCGGAACGTTTTCAAATATTAGGAATATTTTACGTATTTTTTTCACACCTTGGGTTACATTATTGAAGTTTTAGTAAGGATCCCTAATTTTTTGAAAATATAATACTTATAGCCTATGTTACTCAGGGTGAATGTAGCTTCCCAACAGTAAAATAATTTTTGAAATCGGTTCAGTAGTTTCGGAGCCTATTCGATGCAAACAAACAAACAAACAAACAAAAAAACAAACAAACAATCAAACCTTTCCTCTTTATAATATTAGTATAGACTAATAATATCTAGACTAGACGAATTGCAGAGACAAATTTAGGGTAGGTCGAATATTTGCTTGAGTCCAAATGTACTTTCATTCATAAACACCAAACGAATAAGAACTGTATGACGAGGCTAGGTAAATTACGGAAAAAAATGTGTTAATTTAAAAAAGTTCACAAAAAAATTTAAGTATTTGCCAAATAATCTCCCGCTGTCGTCATAATGGCGCATAGAATGTATTCGAGATGTATTTCTCTTGTACTAATACGTAATTCCTCAATGGCTGCATGGTAGTTCCTTATATCCCCAGTCAACATCTTAGATACTTTCTACTACGGGAAAATATGTCATTCCTACAGGAAACTGTGCACGGGAAAGTAAAAAAACAACACGTGCGTAGCCGCGGGCGGACAGCTAGTTATGAATAAGAGTACAAATATGTTTTCGTCCAGTACGACGTATTCTAAAATTAGTTTTTCCCAAAAACGCTTACAGTTATATAACTATGCTCGTCTAATATACCCTGTAGTCAGAATACAATAATATAAGTATACTGTATGTTGAACTGTTTTTTAAGTTGCAAAACCTTATAATGTGAAATTAATGAGCCATTTTTCAAATCAAATGAGTTAAAAAACAAATCACTCTACAGAAGCAGCAGGTGCGGCCATTTAGTTTAGTTTAGAATATTTAATAGCTTCACAAATAATAACAAGGGTATTTTGGAATTTTAATAGACTTTAGCTTTTAATAGTAAATATTTATACAGTGATCGGAATAAGTATTGTGGTCGGTCGATGATTTATAGCTACAGAATCTACTGGAGGGCGGACAAACAGAATATTTATTCCTAAAATGCTTACTATTTTCATTTGCTTTTATCTGAATATTGTACATAAGATTTGCTAAGTCGCCTTAAGGCCGCCTATGGATTTAAAACATTGAAAGTAAAATTCCAAACGTACCACACAACAAATATATATTTTTTGTCTCGTTCTGCTATTTGTTCTTTATAGAGTCATGTTGTTGGTACCTGAGTTCTATGGATGGTAACTTCTTCGGAACTTATTTTATTTAGCTAGTTGATAGAAAATGCTCTGTAGCATTAAGTTCGCCCTTATTAAGTTTTTTTTTGTGCAATAATGTATTTTCATTCATTCGATTTTATAGTAGCAATTTTTGTAACAAAGACTAAATAATTAAGTGGCGGCGAGCAGTTTTTTTATTCCTGTGACCAGGCGACGACGGGATACTCGGGGATACTCCAATAACCCAACGAAATTTTCTTGAACTTTTATAAAACAATTGACAGACTTGAATTAAAATGCAAGGAAAATTGTGTTTATGCTTTATCGAGTCCCACGCAACACTACCCGGAGAAGTCCAGTGGCGCATAGCGGGAAGCTCGTTTTGGTGTGGGGAAGTGAATTTCCCTTCTGTACGGGTACTACTATTATTACCTACTACTTTTATTATTACTTTTCTTAAGAAACGTAGGTTGAAATCACAAATAATAGTACTAATAATAATAGTATTATTAGTACTATTATTCTTAAGAAAAGTTGTTAAGTTCCCTCCAATGAGTTTTCGATTTTAATGAGTACTACCAATATATTGCTGATAAACAAACAACTAGTAAAATTTCACGGTTTACAATAAATAATGCTGTGACAAGTGTTGCCAAGACAAGATATAGTGTTGCCCTGACCGCCCTTTTCGAGGCTTCCAGAAGCTTCTTTGGCGCGCAAAAGTCCGAGTATACCCCGTGAAAAGGATTCTTCAGACCTACTCATTCCGATTTCCGTAAATAAAGGAGCGTTGACAAAACACATCGTTCATTAAACTATTTCGGTTGCACTAGAATGCTAAAACGCTCCGCTATTTTTGCCAACTGGGCCATGTGTTAAGCCAATAATTTAGATTTTAATTAAGATTTACGCCGCTTCAATGAATTCTATTCTCAGCAACTTTGTTTAGAAACGCTGAATTCTTGAAGCGTATGTTATTTTATGTGGTGTAAACGTTATTTACTGCTTTTTAGTTTTATGTAAAAGTTTTAGCTTCGATTAACTACGTTCGTTTTTGATTTTATGATAGGAAGGACACAGATTTGTACAAAGAGAAATATCCACATAATATAATATCCTATACCGTTAATAGTACATAGATGAAGTTTTTAGGTGTCTTTTTTTCTATGTTAATTCGAGGCTGTGTTGTAACTGTACGAAAATAATTGAAATAGCGGCGCCGATAAATAACATTCAAATATTATATTACCAAAACAATACAATTCTGCGTAATAACTAGCTAATTAATTATAATATCGTTTTCTAACACGTGTATCTATATACCAGAATCACCTTGCGTATTTATTAGGACTCACTTCCTTCCTTGTCTATTTACAGATGTTTATTATTATGTAACTGCCCTTTGTCGCCAAAATTGTTAAGAGTCAAAAAATATATCTTTTTTATTAGGTATGACTATTTTCACTCACCAGCCAAGTATAAAAGATTTTCTGCCACCATTATTAAGTTTTTAACTTAATTTGTAAAATTGCAAATATTGGACTATTGTAATATTGGACTAATATAATAATATTGGACTAATATAAAAAGCAAATATTGGACTAGCCTTAGATTTTATTATTAATATAAAATTTCTTACTTTTTTATTTCCGAATATATCGAAACCAACAATTTCGCGATTTTTGTAGTAATATTATATTCTGGGAACATTCTACGTCACAGACGCTCTTCTTCTTATTATATATTTCCAGCAGTGGGCAAACTGGACTGACAACGAAGATGTTTATTAAAAGCGTGGGCCACTAATGTTATGTGTATAATTTGAATTTCCAATAAATTATTGATAGACATGGAAATTTATGATAAACATATACATATTTGTACGGCAACTGAAATAACTTAAGTGTTCCATTTATGAATTAATATGTTTGTGTTTATGTTCGTGTTATGCGAGACATGCACGGGACTAAGTTAGCTAGGGGCAGATTCTATTGTTTTTGGTAGGTTGTCTAGGTATGCATATATAGGTAGTTGATAAGTATCAAAATAGTAATTAGAAACAGAGCCCCTCTGGCGATGTCTCCTTTATTATGTTTCTACGTGTCAATACGCTAGACCTAGGTTCGAGGCTCCCTCGAACCGCCCCTAGACGTGTTGCTACATGACTACTTTGGGGTAGAGCCTTCCGCTCCCCAGCAAATCTGTAGATACGTCGTAGTTTTTCGACACAAGCGTAGGTTTTTTTTATGTAGTATGTTTTAAAAAATCTGTTAGGTCCAATCCAATCTGTTATTTCCTAAAATTTGATTAAGACCAATTTTATAGTTTATCCGGTGGGTAACCTTACGTAGTCTTCAGTGCCTATTGGCAGTAAGTAGCACCACGTAGCACTTACAAATCTACCAACTTACAACATCAAAGTCCCACCCTGTTTTTTAATAACATTGGGATATTTTACTTATACGCATCGGTACCTATTCGTACTGGTTTATCTGTACCCCGAACTAATTCTTTATACCCTCACCCTTAAGGCTGCCACGCACAGTGCCGGATCTTTCTTCTGTGGTGCCGGCGGCCATTCCGCCGACATTTGAATGCCAGGATTAGGAACGAACTGCCTCCGGCATGCCGCGCAACGCACTGGCACAACATCTGGCTGGTTCACACGTAGCGAGTACAGTGGCGAGAGAGTGCGCTCGGCCGAGTGCTCGTTACGTATGAACACTTTAGCGAGTGCTCGGCCGAGTGCTCGGCTGAGCAGAACGGCGAGACAGCCACTAGAATCATGATTTGTTTGCTCGGCCGAGTGCCCACCCCCTCGCTTCATTCTTCAGCCCCCGCAGCCACTCGCTATCCTGCTCGGCTCGTGTGGACAGGCACTCGGTTGGCCACTCGCCACTCGTTCGATTTGTACCGAGCAGCGTGTGTTTTTTTTTTATTGAGTTTGTTTCAGTAAAAATGGCTAGTAGTAAAGTGAAATGGATATGTTGTGATTGTATGTTTGTGAGTTTGTTTCAATAAATAATTTTATTATGGTCCAAATTATTTTGTTCTAGTCGTCTATAGATTCCACAATTCATTTATAATGTCTGGTAACATCCGCTTAAAAGTCCGATTAAAATCCTTTTTTTTGCGATCCATTGCACACGACAAGCAACAGCATCAAACTGAACTATCTCGCCACTTTTGTAAATACGTGTGAACAGCGACTCGGTTGGGCGACTCTCTCGGCCCAGTGCCCATTTGCTGTCTTGCCACTCTACTCGTTACGTGTGATCAACCCAATCGCGCGGCGGCCATGTCAGCGGCTTTTTTGTGCGGCAAAGCCGGGGCGGTTGCCCGGCGGCGCTGGCACTGTGTATAGCAGCCTTTACGTGCCTTTACGCGGATGTTTGTGGAAGCGTTTTGATAACAAAGTTCAAAATTTACTTTATATTCATAGGAAACGTTTGGACTGTGAGTTTGTTTGTGTTCCATATTAGATAGCACGGGGCCGTGTCCATGAATAGGAGGGAAAATGGCTTGCAATCTAAACATCAATTTTGCATGAAGCTCCGATGTTATTAGTTAGCGTAGTTGGTCAAAAGAGAACGTAGATGCTATTTTACTTTTATTTAGTGTCAGTATTTAACCGTATTTTTGTAATATAAAACTGTAGAGGTCGAAAATCTGTACATAGATAATTTAAAACAAAAATGCTAAAGACTGAGTCAGGGGGCTGTAAGAAGTGATAGCCACATAGCCTGTTTTTTTGTTTTGTTTCTCTGTTTATTTATTTGTACCGGCTAATCTCCAAAACTGTTGCACCGATTTGAGTAAAATTTTCATGGTGGTACGTTATATGCCCGTTCACCATCTTAGATAGTTTCAAAAATATCTCATTTTCTTTCTACAAGGAATTGCACGGAAAAGTCAACAAAAAATACGCGAGCCTAGCCGGGGGACAGCTAGTTGTAAAATAAAAATTATCAATCAAAAATTCCCAGAATAATAAAAGCGAAAAAATTGTGATATCTTTATTGGATTTTAAAACAAAAAATGAAACGACGGAAGTTCTTTTATTACTCGTAAACATCACACTTTTTGGTAACATAAACATTTTTTTTACTGTTCTATAAGAATATTTTTGTTTTCCCTATCAAACAAAATTTCTATCATATCCATTTCTAGTAACAATATTAGCCTTCCAAGCTTCGATAGGATTTTATTATCATAGTTTGGAAGACCTATAAATTCCAGTACTAATTCTATATAAAGACTTCTAAGTCGTAAATCACGGCTAATGGCTACCTCCTTTCATGCGTGATCAAGCTAGCCGATCATAAAAATATTATACTCGATAAAATGCCTATATTATCTGCCACCAATCAAACGATGAACATTTTAACCATGCTATCCGTAATAAGAATTGCATAACATTTAATTTTCATATCGTAAAATTGAATTAGAATTAAATTAAAATTAATTTATTTCGGATAGAGTAAGTACCGTAAAATCACGCTATACTTTTTTCCTTTTTTATTTGAAATAATTTCGATCAAAATATTAGCTAAAATGTAAAAACAAAAATAAATTAATGTATAGATGAGTTGAAAAAATGGCTGTAAACATGTCAAATACAGACAAAGGTCGTTCGGTAATTTCCCTCATGGCGTAAATGAATTTATTTTCAATGTAGGACACACGTCTATTGCTCTTCGCAACAATAAAAATAAAACATTTTTTCGCGCCAAAAACAATTCACGTGTGATATTTTTATTTTTTATTCCACAGTCGGTTATTCAGTGATTATACACTAGCAGGCAGTTTTGCATGACAATAGCACCAATTTGCAAATTTTCTCTTTGTCACCGTTGCGAAGGGAAATGCAACTAATGGTGTCGCATTTAAACCGCAATTACCGCTCAGTTTTACATTAAAGAATTTATTAAATTATGTTCCAACATCAAATAATTTATTCTCGAGTTTGGAAAAGTAACAAGTATTTATATAAAAAAATAACAATAAAAACATTCTTTGATTTTCGCGGTTGTTTTATCTGCCGTGATCATGATCGGTGTAACCCGGTCAAAATATCGGTAAGCTCAATTTAAAACTAAGTCGTGGAAAAAACCCGTAAAATTGTTAATTTTGTGATTGTTGTTAAATTCAAAACGATATAACACCTCACGTTTATTAACACTGTTTTGTTTCATAAATTGCGGCAACATTTTCATGTTTTTATTGTAAACACTATGAACTTTTAAAGAGATTACAATATTTAACAGGATACATTTAATAAGTCCATTAAATCAAATTAATGAAAATATCTTCTGACTTCATAATAAGTTAGAACTATTTACGAAAATGAACTAGGTACTTGTTAATATTAACATACGTAAGTACGCATCTAAAAACTAGTCCAATGCTATTCGTTATAAAAACATCGGAAAAATGTTTTTCAAAATATATTTGTAGATGTGTGCAGTGCAGTTTTCCTTGCGCACCTCCACCGGAAGAGGAATGGACGATAACTTACATAATATGTACCTAAGCATTTGATATATTTTGTTGTTTAATTTCCATCATTCATGACATTAATAACTTATGATTCGGCTTTATAGCCCATATCCAATGCCATTATTCGCTGTAATGAAAACATGAAAAAAAAAACTAGAAAATGTGTTGCAGATTTTTATGGCGGGAAATTGTACTGAGAATTACTTATTAAGTATTTGTTTCTTATCGTAATAAAACAGTTTTAATTTCAATACCAACATAATATTTTACACATGAATAAGAGCGTGAAAAGGACATATGATTTTTAAATTTAAGTTACAGCGTATCGGGCCCATTGACACAGAATACCAAATAGTAGTCCCTACCATTGACTGAATAGGCGTTTGTGAAGCACTATCTACTACACTACCGCCTTATATGGCACGCCTAGTACTTACGTTTCAATCCATGGGTCAGTTGATTAATCGAACCAGTGTTACAAGCCAAAAATATGTTTTGACCTGCAAGGATCAAGGCTGGGCAATCAGTCAGTGCCACGACTGACCGAAGGGCCCAAAACTATTAATCTTATTAAAATTTGAGTGCAGTGTAACCCTGCATCTCTTTAGTAATCTTGATTAATTATACAGATATAGCTGTAAATTAATTACAGACAAAATAATATGTTTGTTTATCAAATGCAACTGATGTTAACTGATGAAAGTAATTCTGTTTGTCTGTTTGTTGCGCTTTCACGGCAAAACCATTGAACCGATTTTGATGAAACTCGGTATAAAAATAGAATAGAACTTGGAAAAGGACATACGCTAACTCAGTACTTTTTTGAATTATATCCACCTATATCATCATAACTATACTTTGCTACATAAAAATAGTAAGTAAAGTATAGGAAATTATAATATCGCAGTACCTAAACATGTAACGAAAAATATTATCCTTGCTACCTAACTGAATATACGGTTAAATAAATTTAGAGAAAAGTTCTTTTCAGCCATATTCACAGTCGGAGTCATTTCGCAGCTATAATGCAGAAATGTGATGTTTTCGTCAAATTATATGTGAAACCACTTATTTAAATATTACAACCATGTAGTTAGATTTCTTTAACAATAGTTTATTAAATTGCCAAACATATTTTTTTATTGAGGCAGTGTGTCCTTTTCTTTTGATTCATCAGTATTTCCAGGCACAAGCTTCAAAAGGCCGTATACCTATTCAATTAGTAAAACTAGGTTTAAATTCAGACATCACAGGTCAAACTAAATTAATCCTTAGCCCACGGTAATTAGGTCACCTGAGTGCCATCTGCGCTTGATTCGGTATTCCGGCCGACAAATGAAATACAATATTACTGACATGTTGGTGATATTGAATGCATTTCATGTATGGGCGTGAAATATTTTTTTTCCTTCATGATTTCATGACAGTCGTAAACCGTAAACCTGCAACGTTTATTAGCTTTGACTGAAAATTCAAATCGCTAAATGTAGACTTGCCAACGGTACTATGCGTGCCAAATAAGAATAGGACTGTCAACACGCCATTTTCACAGTCCCTCCTTTTCTAATTTGCTAAATAAGAAAAGGAGGGACTCAAAATGGCGTCTTGACAGTCCTATTCTTATTGGCACGCATAGTATGTATGGTTACTAATATATAAAACCTGCACACACCTGCGAAGCTATTCAAAGGTTGACCAACTTGATTAAGGACTATATTCACCCTGAAACCAAAACCAATATCGTTTATTATCAACTTTTGGACATTTTAAATCACTTAATAAAAGTAATTTACATTTTAGGGTAGGCTCGAGCCCCTCGGTGGGGACATATATGAGCTGTTAATGTGTGTATTGTAGTTTGTTAGTTTATTGTTGCCGCTGGATGCGGGCAGCGCGGGACCGATCGTTGTGGAGATATTTAGGGGAGGCCTTTGTCCAGCAGTGGACGTCTACTGGCTGAAATGATGAGATTATTGTTACGCTTTAACGGTCGGATTTGGATTATTTACAAATTCATTGATTCATTGAATTGTTGAAAGCTTTGTAAATAAATTCTATGGAAGTGTGAAATCGTTTCGCGGCACCTGCCACCGATCTGCCGATAAAGCTTTTGGTGATTTATCAGAAAATTACTTTGATAATCATCCCTTGGGTTTGATTAATGAAAGGCATTTACAATTCCGATGCGAACGGAGTTTTTCTCTAGATATCTCTAGCTAAATATTTTCTTATTTTAACAGGGTGAATGTCTTTGTATAAATAAAATCATTTTCATAAAATATGAATTCAGTTTTCTTACAAATAATATTAAATGGATATGTTTGATTTTACGTAGAATTGCGAATGGTACAAAACATATCATAAAAATGCTAAGAACATAATAAAAATTGTAATAACAATTATATCCATTTGATATTTTATAAATCAATAAATAAATTTCCGAAGCTAAATTGCTGACTTTTTGTAGTAGTATTGAAGCTAAACTACCTCACAAACCTTAATGTAAAAATTATAACAGGGCTTGTATAATAATGACTACAACCTTAAGATAGCAACGTTTATTATATTATTATTATTAATATATTTTACTTGTTTGCTTTTAATTTTCAGTCGCAAAGTCTACAAATTGTTGATATATTTATCAAAGAGAAAGAGAATTTCGATTTTTAAAAATCGTTGGAGAGTTATTTTTATCCTGTTATCTTTTCACTAACTACGCCCCTGTGTATTAAATTTTTTCTATACATTTTAACAAGCAAGCAATAAAGGTAATTTTATATTTTCTATATGGTTTGAACTTGTGTCTCAAGGGTCAGTATTAAGGTTCAAAGTTCATCAATGAACGCCATTTAACAATTCCAATGAGACTAAACTTTAGGCAATTTGGTGTTTTATTCCGAGTTTTTGGGTTTATTTACTCAAATGTGTGATCAGGGACCGCTTTGACATACGAGTATGTGCTTGCGGTGATGCTGTTAAATGGCTATGGAAATGTTTTTATATGTAAAATGGAGAGCAATAAATACGAATAATATGCACATCCCATGCCTCGCATGCCACCTCGTTGCCTACTCATTTTCATAGCATTTACTTACCATTTCGTTTTTTTTGGAATTCATTCGTCAATCATATGTCATTTTCATTTATTACTTTCACTTTTTCTCCGGACCTCAACCAACTAGGCCAAATCGTATCTTTCATAATTTTTAAATAAATATAATAACAGTTTAATCTGAAATATCTGAAATGTGTGTGTGTAACTAATATAAATTAATAGTGCTATTTTTGTGTTTTACAACGTTTCGCCCGTTCGACGAGTTCCAGTACTTTCTCTAAACGACTGTTCCTGATCCCTGCGTTCACGCCTGAGAGAGAGCTCGCCCGGGTCCTTGGCGAACCGCGGGTGTGACAATACTTTGGCTATCGCGCCTGAAATCTTAAATGCGCATGGGCTTGTCACCTCCGTCACCGACAAGATGAGAGATGCAGTTTTGCGTTTGTGTTTGGAGTGTAGGCCACGTATGGGCAGAAGAAGTGTGGGTAGACCACCAGCCAGATGATCAGCCGGCTCTGGAGTGGCATATGCCCAACGGTGGGCGTATGAATGCTGCTGCTGAAGAAGAAAGATATAGGTTTTACTTTTGTTTTTCAAAATTATTTACTAACTGTCGCTCCGCGCTTTTGCCCGTGGTTTTATTAACGTGAATATCAACGATTTTCCAAGTGTAAAATGTATCTTAGGCGCTACTTCAATTGGCTACCTTCATGCCACATACAGTTTCGATTCATTCAGCAGTTTTTGCATAAATATAACAAACATCGAAACTTTGTTTTAAACGGTTCTCAAATTTAGTCTCTCTCTCGATAATAATAGAAAGAAGTTTCATCAATGAATGAACTAATTTAAGGTCAAGGATCCAGTGACGTCAAAGCGTCTTTGATTTGTTTTAAATAAAGATCTTCCCAATTAACAACTCATCAAACAAAAAACTGAGCAGTCTATCTAATTTAATTGACTAAGTAAAAATAACATAATAAATGATAGTAAAAAATTCTAAAAGCTAATAAAATTTTGGTAAAATTTCGTCTTTTAAAAGTAACTAAACTAAACTATGTATGTATGTACCTACTCTCTCTATTAAGATATAAACTTACGCGCCTATGTTTTTCTCCATTTTGACTAAAAGAACTCAACTAAAAACGAATTTAAATACAACTGAAATTATTCTTGGAATAAACGCTGAATGCATTGCGATTGTTTCAAGTACTTTTTAAATTGGAATGAATATTTCTATTATGCGTAAATATTAACATTATTTTAAAAACACAAGCACCACGCCCTATCGTATTACTTTAAAAAATATTCGCAAGTAGAGCATTTTAATACATTTTTATATCAATTTTGATATCAGAGAAGACAGTGAATTTCAGTTTCCAGGAATCACCTTTTGATAGAACTAATTAGATTTTTATTTTCATCTATCCTATTTCTCTCCAAGAAAATTTAGTACAATAATAATTGCTGTAGGTATATTTTATTTAGGTCACAGTTTTACGATTATGTTTTATTATATTTTGATTATTTTGTTATATTATTTTGTTTCGCTGGATGCGGGCAGCGCAGGACCGATCATTGTGGAGATCCTTGGGGGAGGCCTTTGTCCAGCAGTGGACGTCTTTCGGCTGAGATGATGATATTTTGTTAAGTAATATATTATCAAGACTCGTGTGTAATTTACTTGAAAAGTACTCTCTATAGGTTTATAATGAGTTATATTTAGTAAGTAAAGAAAAATATACTTATTACTTTTTAGCCATGCACAATGCAATAGGTTTTGATTCTCGCGATTTCCTTGTAAACAGTGACAAAACCAGAAATCAGAAACATTTCTTTCGTAATTTTTCACATTATCTCACATATATATCATTTTTATGTGTTTAATAATAAGGTTGATTTTTGCACAGATTTATGCAACTTGTATTATTGTATTCATCTTAGAGTATAAATAGAAAATTTTCTGGGAGAAGGTATACATGTTGTTATTTCAATTTGTCACTACCACGTGTTTTAAGAAAAATGGTCTGGAGTCTGGACAGGCAGAAGAACAACAAAATCACAAAGGTATAATACGAGTAATAATTACTAACGAAGTGATCTGAATAGGGTTCCCTTTTTCATTTTGAAGTACGGAACCCTAAAAATAATAGAATTAAACACATAGAGCGCATAAATAAATAAATAAATACATTAAACAGCACTCGCTGAAAAGGAAAGATAACTGGGCAGAGTAGTTAGTTATTAAGTGCAGGTTACGGAGGTTCCGGGTTCGAATCCCGGTGAAGACTCGTCGAACAAATATTACTTTATGAGACTTTCCTCAGTTTGGTTAAGACATTGCAGGCTGAATCACCTGATTGTCCAAAAAAGAAAGATGATTCCGTGCTTCGGAAGGCACGTAAAGCCGTTGGTCCCGGCTACTATCTACGGATGTAGTCGTTATAGGAGCCATGTCGGAAGCCTAAGGCGGTTTTATAATTCCGACACCAGGGTTTGTGAGGTAGGTTCACCTCGAAACCCACACGATAAGCAGGTGGAACAAGCAGCAAGTTTCGTACGCTACTCTGTCCGTGAGGCCACGCTCGTTTAGCTCCAATACAAATAAAGTTTAGAGGAACAGGGTTGCATCTAGTTAAGGGGCCCTCACGTGACGCGTGGCAGATGTGAAACATAAAAAATTGTGATATAATAAAACTATGTAATGCATGAAGGAAAAAATAAATTACGCGCCCATATGGGTTTCGATACAAAATAGGCATGATTACTACTCCATATGGGCGCGTAAAATGTTTTCTTCCTTCATGAAGTAATAATAATATATTGATATCCGGTCTGCAATGGATAATAAATCACTGACTATCCTTGTGCTGCTTGACTTTAGTAGTGCTTTTAACTCGGTGGACTTTGATGTTCTCCTATCTATCCTTCGCTCTTTCAATATCTCTCTGTCCGCAATAGCTTGGTTCGATTCTTATTTGCGTGGTCGCTCTCAACAGGTCCGCTCTGATGAATTAACTTCTGACTGGTGTGATCTTGTTGCGGGAGTACCACAAGGCGGCGTCCTTTCTCCTCTTCTTTTCTCCATCTTCATCAATACAGTTACTTCTGTGATTTCATCCAACTTCCATCTCTACGCAGACGACCTGCAAATCTATCGCCATTCAGCGGTAAATGATATTGATGGTGCCATTGATGATGTAAATTCCGACCTGAAGCGCATATCTGACTGGGCTCACTCATTTGGACTTTTGGTAAACCCGAAAAAATCGCAAGCTATGCTCATTGGTAGCTCCTATATGACCGGACAGGTAAATCGTGATACTTTGCCATCTATAGTATATAACCAAGTTCCTATAAATTTCTCCAAAACTGCTAAGAACTTAGGGGTGGTTATAGACTCTAATCTCTCTTGGACTCATCACATCAATGAGGTTAGCAAAAAGATTCATTTCTCTTTCCATTCGCTCAAACGTCTCCAGAGTTTTCTGCCCTTGAAAACTAAAATTACCCTTGCACAAACTTTACTTCTTCCCATACTTGACTACGCCGACTGTTGCTATTTGGACGTCACTGAGGAGCTTCTTAATAAACTTGAGCGTCTCCAGAATCTGGCAATACGATTTATTTTCGGATTGCGGAAGTACGACCATGTATCTCAATTTCGTTCACAGCTCAAGTGGCTCCCAATTCGCTTTCGCAGGAATACTCATGTGTTATTGGCCCTTTTCAATGTCCTCCATAACCCATCCTCTCCTTCATATTTGCGAGAACGTTTTAGTTTTATGTACCCCCCAGACAAGCCCTGTCGTTCTCTCGTCCGCTCCCTCTTGTCCTTTCCGTCTCACCTGACTAAATTTTATTCCTCCTCTTTCACTGTCCACTCTTGTAGGTTGTGGAACTCTCTTCCTCACACTGTCCGTGATAGTCCCTCTATCGCTGTCTTTAAGAGACGAGTTAAGGAACATTATCTTTCGTTGTCGAAGTAATTCTTTTATTGTATTTATGTAGTATATTATGATTATGGTAGGTATGTGTATGTATTTTTATTTTAGTAGGTAGGTATATTAATTAATGTGTGTATATATTTGTATGTATTATGTATTGTAATAGCTTTTATTGTTTGTATAAAGTATAGTATTTATTTGGTATTTCTGTTTTGTGCACGTTTATCCGCGACTTGTTTATATGTTCTTTCACTTCCCTGGGTCTGCTGTAAGATATTTCTTTAGAAATAAGCAGACCTGTTGTGTCGTCTCTCTACATGTGATTGTCCTTTGTATGTTTATGTGTACAATAAACTGTTAAATAAATAAATAAATAAATAATAATCAATTTATTTCAGAATCAAGTTCCATAGTTTGTTAGTAATGTCATCGCATTATTTTTTTAGTTCTAAACGAATATACACTTAAGGAATAGTTTTCTTTAGTAAAACAACGCCCGCTCGCCACGGTCGCCACACCAATAATCAGCTTTACCCCTCGTTTATAAGTGTTTTACATAAAAATGTTTAGAAAAAACTTTCATAATAATATCGATTTGCAAAGAAACGCGGCGCACCGGCCTCTGTGTAGCTTTAGGTAATATTTACCAATTATTTCTACATAAATTTCACATCTACTCTTTTACCCCAGAAGGGAAAATAGAACATAACATACTCGTACAAGAAAAACTTTAAGGTACATAATAAAACAAATTAAATACACAACGTTCTAATATGCCGCGGATTATGGCTGGTTGGATGATGACAAGCTTTAGATCGGTATTTATAAAAAAAGTGGCTCAGAAGTTGATCTGAATCCTGCTCTGGCAAATAACAGGCACAGACTAATTAGAGCGGGCGCGTGCCAGACTCGAGACAAACTAGATTGCGCTTTCTAATACTTCGTTAATTGCAGAATATCAAAAGTCCACGTTTAATTTTACCCCGTGCTAGCATATAATTAAATTGCTTTCGTGTTTGGCGAGATATACCTATTTCTGAATCAAAATATTATTTGCATTTGAGATTTGTTTTGGTTTGTTTGTTTTGTTTTTGGTTTGTGTTTTGTTTGTGTTATTTGCATTTGATATTTCAATCATTCTATTTGTATTCTAGGAAGCCTGATTAGTAAGAACTGGATAAATAAACCATAACATTTTAATAAATACCCACACAAAAATTTACCTATCGTATTCGAAGATTACAAAAATAAATTCAGTTATAGAACTTTATTTTTTCATCAAAGTGAAAATCAATTACATCTTGGTCGGGCAGGGAGGACTCCTTATTTATTTGAATAAAATAATATAGTTTTTTAATTTTCATCAAAGCTTTCATATCATTATGTTATAGAAAAAATACCCTCGATGTTCAAAATAATTTTAATAAGTTTATTCACCAGGCACCTACCTAGAATTTAAAAGCAAAAGGTATATCTTAAATAAAAGATTTTTTTATTATTATTGTGAAGAAAAATCTCTAAATTATCAAACTATTTTTAGATATAACTCAGACCTTTCCAATTAGAAAATATCGGTAAATTTCTCTCATACAAAGTTGTCTCGAGACCAATAATTTATATAATTGCCAATCTGTTCGCTAAAGTCTTCGTTCCATAAACGTCTCGAACAATCTACCAACTCGGTCGGAAAGTTGCCACGTTACGTGTTCAGTTCCAAGTCTGTGCAGGAAGACAAATAAAGAAAATGTGACGTGGAATTTCTGAGCACGGCCCTGTTGTAAAAGTTACTATTCGTTGAACGGCTACGCCCACGTTGTTTTTAGGGTTCCGTAGCCAAATGGCAAAAAACGGAACCCTTATAGATTCGTCATGTCTGTCTGTCTGTCTGTCTGTCTGTCTGTCCGTCCGTCCGTATGTCACAGCCACTTTATTCCGAAACTATAATACCTATACTGTTGAAACTTGGTAAGTAGATGTATTCTGTAAACCGCATTAAGATCTTCTTACAAAAATAGAAAAAAAAACAATAAATTTAGGGGGTCCCCATACATAGAATTGAAACTCAAAAAAAAATTTTCATCAAACCCATACGTGTGGGGTATCTATGGATAGGTCTTCAAAAATGATATTTAAATTCCTAATAACATTTCTTTCTAAACTGAATAGTTTGCGCGAGAGACGCTTCCAAAGTGGAAAAATGTGTATCCCCCCCCTCTAACTTTTAAAATAAGAGAATGATAAAACTAAAAAAAATATATGATGTGCATTACCATGAAAACTTCCAACGAAAATTAGTTTGAACGAGATCTAGTAAGTAGTTTTTTTTAATACGTCATAAATCGTAAACCGCAATTTACCTTTCACTATTATTAAAACATCGATCAAAGTCACAACGAATGAACTACAAAAAAAAATTTATTATGTTACTGGCTGCTATGGAACCCTTCATGGGCGATTCCGACTCGCACTTGGCCGCTTTTTTTATTTTTTGTTATTTCCCGTGGTAAAAAGTATCCAAGATGTTGACCGGACATATAAGGTACCACCATGCCAAATTTTTATTAAATCGGTCCAACGGTTCCATAGATTAGCGTTTACAAACAGACAGACAGACAGACGGACATTTTTTTCAAAACTTGTATTTTTGTGTTCAGCTACAGTCCCTTTATCACCTACAATCAGTTTTTTTGAAAAACAATTTCAATGTCATGCGCCGATTCTTCAGTTTTATAATATGTAGATAGAAGAACATAGATACATTGCAAAGTCGATATGATAAAAATGAAGAGGTTAATATTTGAAACTACTCGTTTTATCGTGTCGTTTTGGTGAACCTAATGTAAGTACTAACAAAGGGTTTTCCTTAATCCACCCTTCAAACACCCCCTTAAATGTAATAATTACTGTTGTAAGATATAATCGTACTTATTATACCTAACTCAAAACACTCCATACCGAGTCCGGTGTAGCTTGATATATTGATTATAAGACTCAAGCGTCAAGGACAATTAAAAAATACTACACTTCACACTTAGTACTACACTACATATAGTTACATAACAGAGCTAGGAAAATACGTACGTACAGACCACAAATTCTGCTTTAACATTAAATACTCTTATACAAAATTGCGCTTACTAATACACTATTTGCATTGGTTTGTATAATGTTAATTTAATCCTGCTAATATTATAAACGCGAAAATTTGTAACGATGGATGTATGCATGGATATGGATGGATGTATGTTAGTCGTTCACGCAAAAACTACTGAACGGATTTTAATGAAACTTTACAATATAGCTTATACATTAGAATAACACACAGGCTCCTTTTTACCACGGGAAAATACCTAATTCACGGAAAAACTGTTAACGCGGGAGGAGGCGCGGGGCAGAAAGCTAGTAGGTATGCAATGATAAGCACTGCACAGAAATGTCAAGAGCTTAGAGAATAAATATACATAGAGCACGCGCATCGCTCCGCTGCCTTTATGTCAAGCTGAGCAAATTTTGGCAGATTTTGTATGGGCGGTGAAACCAATAACATTTTTCTTTTTGGATTTGTTCCTCGAGTCATGTTTGCAACTTATCACTGCACATTTCAAAATGTTCTCCTATTCAATTTCTTATTTTCACCGGGAAAAATAATCAGCTCCGAAAACTATTTGATACTAAACGAACGCGCTGAAGATATTCGGACTGTTCATATCCGTGCTTACGGTTCATACTCGATTAGGCGTACTCTATCCCTCCCAGAAATTTTTCTATTTATACTCTAAGGTCAAGAGTTTGCTTTTAAACCTCGTGAATAATTTTCAACAACCTTAATTGCAAAGTTGATGCGCCGGAGTTGGAAAGTTTGGAGGTAGTGAGAGGATTGAGAAATTACTTAACTATAATATCGAATAGACATTTTATTGAAAATTTATCAGTTGAAACATAAGCACCAATATTCAGAGTGTCTTGCACGCCTTAAGTTAATAATGCGGATAGTTTGAGTACGAAAAATAATATTTAAAGTACCTAAGTACTTTTTCTTTATTGTACGTGTCTGGGGTCCATTTAACAAGGTGTAAGTGATATTCTAGCAAATATCACTGAATTCAAAATAATTTTATTCATTAACTAGCGACCCGCCCCGGCTCCGCACGGGAAAATGGTTATTATGGGTTATCATTAAGTATATTATGCATGTATGTATTATACACATAAACCTTCCTCTTGAAGATTTAAGCATACATAGGGACATAGGGACATAGGGACATAGGGACAGAGAAAGCGACTTTGTTTTATACTATGTAGTGATAGTGATAGTGAAGCCCCTCAGAACGTTATTGTTTATAGTTAATCACTCGGATGCCTGTCATTCCGTCTGTCAGCGCCTATTATCTCCGAAACTACTGGATCGATTGAGTTGAAATTTGGTGGGCATTATTTAATGTCACAAGTCCGTCTGGGTCAAGGATTTGCATACGTGCACCAAATTTGAACTCGATCAGTCTAGTTGTTTTGGCTGATCTCTCCACGCAAGTTCAACTCGCACTTTATCGTTTTTTTTTAGACTTTTACATTCGTTAGAGACGAAAGCCGGCCTCGGTTTGAGTAGTTTCTTCTTTAACCTCCGACGAAAAATATAAGTTTGACATGTGTGTCTGTCTGTCTGTGGCATCGTAGCTCCTAAACGGATGCGCCGATTTTGATCTAGTTTTTTTGTTTGCAAGGTGTCACAATCGAGAGTGTTCTTAGCCATGATCCAAGAAAATATCTTCAGCCATTTGTTGAATATCAGCTCTTTTCTAGTTGTTGAAAGGATGAAGTAAAGGTTTTGTGTCGGGTGTTATCAATTTTTTAAATTTAGTGTCTAATTTTGACTTCATTAAGTATTTAAAAAAATAATTTCAGTAAATTAAAGACTCGGACGTGGTCAATGAGTAACATTTTACTTGACATTTCGTAATACCAACGCGCAACGTAAGAAAAATAAGATACTGAAAAAAAAGCAATCTCGATTTAATAAAAATACCATCCCGTCCAAAGAAAATATACGATGTTATCCGAACTCATTATTTGTTTATAATACTTCCAATAATAACTTTACGAGTTTTATCAGTTACCTATCATCTTTGCATCGTAAAAATATGACGCATAATATCAGTTTATAATACAACTAAAAAAAAGGGCCTTGACCTGTATTCCAAGTGTTTAAAGAAGAATCACAATAAATAAATAAAACATTGTACTTGCGACACCTCAGAGTCTATTATGTATTAAGTTTAAAAAGACCTATATGAGCAGAATCTTAGTATACATAATGTTTTTTAATACTTGTGTCGAAAAAGTACGACCAATCAACATTATTTATTCTGTGACCGGACTTATATTAGTCGGCTTAGGTTAACCTCGAAATCCACTCGATAAGAAGAAATAGAATACTTATTTATAAAGGCATACACATAGAGACACGTTTTTTTCCCTGACGAGCAAAGTTTTAGTAAGCTCACAGTTGGCCCAAATCAAAAACAAAGCTTATGTTCAGGGGCGTAGCTACCGCCGTATCTGCCGTATAAATTTTATTATACGGGGGAACCTACGTGCGTAAGCAAAAATTAAAATTAATAGATTTTTTTTTTTATTTCACAAATGACATTCGTAAAGAAAGCAATCTAAATAGATAGATAATTATGATGAATAAAATATTATATTTCTTTAAATTTTACGTTTTTTTTTGTGAGAGATCTTTACCACTCCTAAGGGCCCCCAAACAAATTTTCATATGGGGCCCCGCCAAGGCACGCTACGCTTCTGCTTTTGTTTGATTCGCTACGTATCTAAAGTAAGATACATAACACCGGTCTCTGTGTCTCGTAGTGCATTTAGTGACAAGTTGCCAGCCTGTCGGCGACAGGCTGTCGCTTATAATATCCTTGAATACTACCCAAAAAAAATCTTCCTTACTCCATGGCGGCAACTAACTACACCCATATTATTTATTAGCTCTTCTACGACACTCAATGGGAAGGTATGAGATGGTCCTACACTAATGCTGGGATAACACGGCGTTTGAAAAAAAAACTTTTTAAATTGTTTTTTTTTTCTATAGAGAAGTAAGTAACTAAAACACTTTATTACACACAAAAAATAGCTAAAATAAAAAACTACACTGGAGAACATAATGTGTAAATGTGGAGAAGCAAAGGTATCTATCAAATTGTTTTTATCTTTAAACAAAAATTCCGATAGGTCGAGTCTATTTCAAGAACTAAACAAATTTGTAAATAAATTCCTACAAGAACATAGATGACCATTTTGAATATTAGCAATGCGTATTATGTAATGTTACTACCTCGGCTCTGATGTAACCTAGTAACATCTACATTGCAAAATAAAAACTATACGGCATGCAGTTAGTAGTAATATCTATTCATATCAGATTCAGATATCTATTCTATTCAATAATAGGAATCATTAGGCAGACCATGTTGGTCTTATATGCGACTTCAACATTGCGTAGTAAATAGCTCACTTATATAGACTTGATTGTTGTCTAGAAGACGCTCGCCTTTTAAGAATAATGTAGTTTTTATGGAAATAAGCAATTTCCAGGTGTTTTGAAGTCTAAAATCGTTTAAGTTTGTACATATTGGCTAAACGCAAGTCAATGTGAATAGTAATAGAATCCCTACTAATATTATAATTGCGAAAGTAACTCTGGCGTTACTTACAGTAACGTAAAGTTTCATCCCAGAAACAGTAGGACGTTTTTTATTGACCTACCATAATATGGCGCAAAATCGACGGACCTATCAAAATTGAAGGGTTGTAACTTGTAAATCGATTTGGTCGAAGTGCCATTTTCATCATTTGCCATGGACTTAGTAACAGTTACTATGTTAATTACTAAGTCCATGTCATTTGCAGATAATATGACATGTAAGTACTGGCACATAGATTATATTTAACACCGTACAAAAAAGAGAGTGATACAAGTTTAACGTGTGTGTTTGTCTGTCTGTCTGTGGCATCGTAGCTCCTAAACGGGTGCGACGATTTTGATCTAGTTTTTTTTGTTTGCAAGGTGTTACAATCGAGAGTGTTCTTAGCTGTGATACAAGAAAATATTCTTCAGCCATTTCAAGATTAGCAGCTCTTTTCTAGTTGTTGAAAGGATCAAGGAACGGTTGTGTGGAGGGGTTTTTTTTTATCGTACTAATGTTGACCTTAGATTTTTCTGCAACTAGACCTTAGAGATTTACAAAGAAAGAAAAATAAATTATTGCCAAATATACCTAATACAAAGTTAACAAAATATAAAAAATAAATAAAAAATATATTAAATCTTACAACCCTACAATTATACATTTTGTGGTATCAAGCGTCAACGGATTTGCGAAAGATACTCTAAAGTAAAATAATAATGTGTCACCTGACACACAACATCCAGACACAAGGCAACAAGTAAGGCCAAATCCAAAGTCCAAATCACAAAATTTTTTGCCCTGGGCGGGATCCGAACACGCAACCCTTTGCTTCGAAGGTAGTTTAATTACCAAATAGGCTACGGGACCGTCAAAGTAGTGAAATATTAAAACGTCCAGGGACAGCTCAAGGGAGGCTCTGTTATGATTAAAACGCGAAGCCTGCGCGTGACAAATGCTGAATCCAAAGTATTATGACCTAAATTATAATTGTTTTACAGAGTTGTGTGTTGACATAAATATAATGACATATTGATTCGATTGAAAACACAAACAAAATTAAAACACAGATTGTATTGATTGGCAGTTAGTGGAATCGAAAAAGAGTTTAATAAACTTCACTTTATACTGTCACCTAGGTAAGTAAATAATAATTATAAACTTGAATGTTATTCTTTCTTGTAAATTCTAATAAAAAATAAATCTATCCTTATCTCCAAAAGGGAAAAAAATATGTGTTTATTTTATAAACAAATTATTATTAGGAGCGAAAACAATAAAGAATATGTATGGAGAAAAATTCAAAGATCTGGATAAAATTTATATCAAAATCACTCGTAAACTCGTAACTAACCCGGTGGAGCAATAAAAAATCGGATTTACTATGGCAAACCGAAATGTGTCGAAAGCGCAGGTCAATCCTCACCACGTAATTAGTACGTGTTTTTGAGTTTCAAATGCCACGCACTTATGTTAAAGAAAAACATCGGTCGGGTTTCTTAATATGCAGTCATTAGCGAATGACGTTAATATTGTCATTTGCATATGATCGTTTCGTGAACCCTTTACATATTTCAGTCGCTAACTCTCAGATGTTTCCGTCTTAACGCGTATTGTTCTTGAGTCCTATTATAGAGCTGTTCCATTAGAACAAAACCGGCTCTGAGCGTATACAAAGACGGTATTCACTAGCGCGTAGGGTTGCCAATTGACACAAGTCTGGTAAAGCTTAATTGATCGTAGCTTTTCGACACAAGCGTAGGTCAATTCAAAAACAATAGCCTGAATTCGACCCTTATCTACAGATTTCCAAATCCCAATCCAGTTGACAGTGATGGCGTAGGACTGATTACTAGATTTCTTTTTAAGGTCATAAAATTTCGTTAGTTTACAATACCATAAAATACTGTAATTTTTACGGCTAACTCTGAAATTTAATTCTTCCCCTGTGAAAACGATATCCAAAAATCAAAATCTATTTGTAAAAGAATTTTGTGTTTGAAAATTCACTGAACTATAATTATAATCAAAGACTACATTGATTCATTAATATTATACTTTCTTATTTCCATACTCCACTGACAAGTACGTATATTATTAACAACAATCGCTCTTTGACATTCACGTTATATCCACTCATATGAAATTAAACTCTCTTTTCTGGAGTAGTTAAAGAAAGAGTAAAGCATACCACTATTGAAATGAATAATCTACCTTTATGAATAGTATTTTTGTGACGAAGCTATAAAAAAAAAAAACATTTTTTTTCTCTTAAAAAAGTTGGTATTTTGGCAAAAATAAAATTTACGAAATCCATCTAAAATAAATAGTAGGTGTAAGCAGGACGTAACTACAAACAAAATAATAAAAATGGCCATCTCCTTTTTTCACGATTATTATGTAAAATAACAATAATAAAGGACCTTACTTCTTCCTTTAGGCTATTTATTTAATGAACACAAAAGTCATATATCCTTATTTAGTCATGATCTCTTTGTAGTCATCTTGCTACACCTGGCAACCCTAATCTCTTTCACGTGAAGCGACGGGTTTTAGAAATTTTCCAGAGCATTTCCTTTTACTAGCAAGTACTACATCAGTTTAACTCCGTTTCTTTAGTAGTTTGTTGTGTACTTGTGTCACTCTACTTTAATCGTAAACAATCTAACCTTTGATTTTGGACTGGCTTTATTCTGTACCTAGCTGTATAGGTATATTAATTTTATTTACTTACTAGCTTTCCGCCCGCGTTAACAGTTTTTCCCGTGGGAATGAGGCATTTTCCTGCGGTAAAAGATAGCTATGTGACTCAGGGTGAATTAAGCTTTCTAATGGTTAAAGAATTTTTAAAATCGGCACAGTAGTTTTTGAGTTTATTAAATACAAACATACACACGAAAGAGCGATGGAGAGGGCTATGCTTGGAGTTTCCTTGCGTGATCGAATCAGGAATGATGAGATCCGCAGGCGAACCAGAGTCACCGACATAGCCCGAAGAATCGCTAAACTTAAGTGGCAATGGGCTGGGCACATTGCACGTAGAACCGACGGCCGTTGGGGCAGAAAGGTTCTTGAATGGCGACCGCGCGCCGGAAGACGTAGTGTGGGCAGGCCCCCCACGAGGTGGACCGACGATCTGGTGAGGGTCGCGGGAAGCCGCTGGATGCGGGCAGCGCAGGACCGATCATTGTGGAGAGCACAGGGGGAGGCCTTTGTCCAGCAGTAGACGTCTTTCGGCTGAGATGATGATGATAATGATGATATGATTATATTGGATAAACAACGTTATACATAGCATATTCATCACACAGCGTCCGTGGTCGAGTGGTCGAATATTCGCCTCACGTTAGGTTCCGGGTTCGAATCCCGGCGGGGCTCGTCGTCAAATATAGCTTTGTGAGACTTTCCCCAGTTTCAGTTTCAGGCAGAATCACCTGATTGTCCAAAAAAAAATATTTCGTGCTTCGGAAGACACGTAAAGCCGTTGGTCACGGTTTATACGAGTCATGTCAGAAGCCATAGGCGGTTCAATAATTCTGACACCAGGGTGATGAGGTAGGTTAACCCCAATAACCTTTACGATAAGCAAGCTTAGGTGGCTTAGGCTATCACAGATATTCTTTGTGCATATTGTATATTCTTTATGTCTGTATTATAGATAGATAACTGTACTGTAGTAGGTACTAGGTAGGTAAGGTCTTTAAAAATATACCTATAAGTTAGCGTCAAGTCGAAAATAACGGCGTAAGTTCTATTCTACACAGAAAATGTATTTCAAAATAGTTATTTTTGGACGCTTTACGGTGGGTGCGAGAAAATTTCTGTGAGAAAATTTAACGGAAAAGCCCTTTTGTGTCTGAAAGTGTTCATTTTACCGCTGAACTACCACCGTACCATACCGTACCGTACCAGTTTAACTTCTGGCTGCCTAAAGACTTATATGTCGGAGAGAAGGCAAAAACTATGGTAGGTGGGGCAAAGCGAATAAATAAGGGGAAACCCAAAAAGGGGTACACGGGGAAATACGTTAAACGTGGGCGTATGCTACAATAACTTTTAGAGAACATCGTACACAATCTTTGTCAGGACTACCCCAATTTGTCATCACTATTGAAACAGACTTTACCAACTATATCGAATTCCATCTCAATTGGAACACACTATACCACCATCGACTCGGTTGCTTGTTATCATGAACGATCGGGACCTAATCAATCCCTAAAAGGGGTTTAGGTAGATCCGAGCACCATCAAAATGCCATAAGGGGAAACTGGCATGGAAACACTGAACATTTACAAACTGGCCAACCAAGGGGCCTCCCCGCCCGGACCTTATGTAACTCGACCATATTACAGTTACTCTACCCGCGGTCATGATAACAATGCCATAGCTAACACCATACGAATATCACATAACCTAGCCAACATTACTAGCGACATGATAATTAGATCACTTTACTCACGGTTTACAGACACCACTGGACTGTGGTACAAACAATATTCCAACAACTATTATTTCAACATACCTACATCCAGATCTCAAATCGAATCACACATCACAAAACACACCGGACTAGTACGTCCACCAGAATCACAACATATCCCTGACACACAAAGTTATCAACGCGGCTGCAGATCTACCCAGAGGGCTCGCCCGCCCTGAGCAGCGCTATTTATGTGAGTGCACCACCCGGTCCCACTCCCGGTAGTAGGGCCTCCTGTCAAACGTCACCGCGCCAACCTCACACCGGTCGACTATATCGATTCTACCCTCTGATACTCGAGAACGTAAAATAAAAACTGTCATCGATGTTTACAATCGATTTAAACGATCAATCTGGCTTCAATCCCCGACACGGCCATCCTGCGCTGACACACGTCCTCGTGTGTTGGATTCGAAACTAATTAAAAGCAACTCTTAATACCGCTCGGCTATTCCTGACCAAAACATTACCAGATCAAAAAGTTTTTAAACCCTGCCAGATAAATTCAGTTACAGTAAAAGCGATCAAGTACCATTATAGTCACAATCACCGTGACATCACTAGTCATAAACAATAAAATCTTTGAAAGTCAAACAATGTATCGGTACCCATTAAAACAAAAAAAAACTTCACTTTATACCCGTCAGTTAAATCAGTTATCGAACAAAAACTTGATAATAAAAATATCAGACTTAAATGACTTTAATGAAACATATTGCAAAAGCTTTTAAAATACCTGTGACGTCTAATCCGTCACTAAAAAACAGTAACGTTCATCCCGTTACAAAAATATTCACAAGTGCCTTAAGAGCTTGTGTACGCTAAATTAGAGCAAAAAAAATAGTCAGTTGAATTCACACCTCACAAAACCACATCGTTAGAACCTAGCAACCTATCAGAAGTTAACCATCTCAGCTGCATAAGTGCTACTCCTCGCAAAGAGTTACTGCGCATAAAAAGCAGTCAACATGCACCTCTTACATGCTCCGGAACCTCTGATACGGTTACTAGACCTGAATGCCTAGACTAGATTAGACTTAGATTACTCAGTTTTAAAATCAACTTTAGCAACTTTCATCGAAATTAAATCACTTCATCAGCGATAATTTCGGCGATCACTTGACCAGCGATTGGATAACTTCAATTTCGTTACTTAACTAGCAACTCATCGGAATTGAATTCACTTAACCAGCGAAACAATCCGGTAGCCACTTAACCAGCGACTGAAAAACTTCACTATCGTTACTTTACTAGCAACTCATCGGAATTGATTCACTTAACCAGCAAAACAATCCGGTAGCCACTTAATCAGTGACTGAATAACTTCACTATCGTTACTTTACTAGCAACTCATCGGAATTGAATCACTTAACCAGCAAAACAATCCGGTAGCCACTTAACCAGTGACTGGATAACCACTAATATCTGTGTCATCAGATGCACACCGCACACTCACTACGCAAATGCGGAGCTACAGCTACATACTGATGTACCTGTCGTCGGCATTTTGTATGATTTCGCCGTTTACATACGGCGTCGGCAATTTATAAACGCTCGCTGTAATGTAAAATGCCGAAGGCAAAATGTATAGGGTTGGCACAAAAAGGTTACTGGCTTTGATAATAGTAGCCAGGGCGTCAACCGAAGCGGGGGGACGGGGGGGCGCAGCCCCCCAAAAGAGGGGGCTCGGGGGGCGCAGCCGCCCGCTAAAAAAAAAAACAAATCTCTACACAGAATTAAATCGTTTGGTTAGGTTAGGTTAGACTGATGTCAATAACAGAGCGGAGGGAGCCGAGCGAGCGGAGCGAGCGTACCGCGGCAGCGGTCGGCGACCGCCGGAGAATTACATTTTTCAAAGTTGATTTTTGTGCCAACCCTATACATTTTGCCTTCGGCATTTTACATTACAGCGAGCGTTTATAAATTGCCGACGCTTTATGTAAACGGCGGAATCGTACAAAAAGTCTGCGACATACCCACAACTTTGGTAAAATTGGCTTTGCTTCTCAGAAATTAAATATTACGGAACTGGTTTTTTTTTTTTAAATAGGGTATACTTCCTCAAAAAGTTCGTCATGACTAAGCGTACTAGTAGCTACAGGTAGGTAGATTCATTCACGGCTTTTAACGTACTACGAATTCTCAATATTTTTTAAAGATTTGAAACGTTACTTAAACAAAGAGCCGTTACATAGAACATTAAATTTTAACTAATTTCGTTCAGTATTATTTTCTCAAACAACTAAACAAACTAATTTTCACAATAAAATCGCACAAGTTGGGTACCTACTTTATGCCGGAATCGCGTTTTCGAACCACGTAGCCGAATTCGCAAAACTATTTTTCTAAATCACGTACGTACTTTCTAATACGTTACACTGACAAACATTTCAATCGATAACTTCCAAAAATTAATTCAAAATACAATCGCAAAACCCTATTAGTACAACGGGCTATTTTTCGCAAACGTCAAACTGGTCGTGCATTATTTGGCGTACAATATTTCTAACTATGTTTACGACAGTAAATGGTACACAACAAAATAATTTAACGAATTCAAACTTCACATCCGATTAAAAAGAACAGAAATATTACCGACCTTTTCGTTTTGCTAGATCACCGCTAAGAAAGAGCACCGATTCTGCGATTCTGATTCTAACTTCCTTAAGAAAATCGATTAGGTGGGTACTTTAATTGTTTGACACTCAAAAAAGTTAGTCAAGACTTTCTTTTATCGACAATTCGGATACAACATGTGGCATTTTTTCTACCCACACTAGAAACGTTCAAAACGATCGAATGAAAAATAAACTTGTAAGAAATGGAATTTAGAATTTAAATTAAGTTACCATAAATCGTCAAATTCCCAACTAGTACTTAGAAGATCACAAGTTACACATGAAATTCAAACACTATGGCCTATAGTATCTCACGAAATTTTGTAAACCAATTAAAATATTTCAGTAGTGAAACTATTCTCATCCTCCGATTGCAAATCTAATCAATTGGGAAATTAACGACTTTTGCATTGGGTTTCTGCACACTTTCTTCCTACCAACGAAATTAAGAAAAGAAACGTTTTACAAACTGCCGATCATTAACCCTGTAGGCTACAGATCCCTTATCCCAAAAATTCTTTAAAATACAGGGTCCTTTATCGCACTTCTGATGTCGGAGAGAAGGCAAAAACTATGGTAGGTGGGGCAAAGCGAATAAATAAGGGGAAACCCAAAAAGGGGTACACGGGGAAATACGTTAAACGTGGGCGTATGCTACAATAACTTTTAGAGAACATCGTACACAATCTTTGTCAGGACTACCCCAATTTGTCATCACTATTGAAACAGACTTTACCAACTATATCGAATTCCATCTCAATTGGAACACACTATACCACCATCGACTCGGTTGCTTGTTATCATGAACGATCGGGACCTAATCAATCCCTAAAAGGGGTTTAGGTAGATCCGAGCACCATCAAAATGCCATAAGGGGAAACTGGCATGGAAACACTGAACATTTACAAACTGGCCAACCAAGGGGCCTCCCCGCCCGGACCTTATGTAACTCGACCATATTACAGTTACTCTACCCGCGGTCATGATAACAATGCCATAGCTAACACCATACGAATATCACATAACCTAGCCAACATTACTAGCGACATGATAATTAGATCACTTTACTCACGGTTTACAGACACCACTGGACTGTGGTACAAACAATATTCCAACAACTATTATTTCAACATACATCCAGATCTCAAATCGAATCACACATCACAAAACACACCGGACTAGTACGTCCACCAGAATCACAACATATCCCTGACACACAAAGTTATCAACGCGGCTGCAGATCTACCCAGAGGGCTCGCCCGCCCTGAGCAGCGCTATTATGTGAGTGCACCACCCGGTCCCACTTCCGGTAGTAGGGCCTCCTGTCAAACGTCACCGCGCCAACCTCACACCGGTCGACTATATCGATTCTACCCTCTGATACTCGAGAACGTAAAATAAAAACTGTCATCGATGTTTACAATCGATTTAAACGATCAATCTGGCTTCAATCCCCGACATATATATTACATTTTAGTTGAAAAACGTAATTCTGATACCAGATTATCTGAAATTTTAAACGAGTTTGTGTAAAAATAGCTTTGCCTTGCAATAAAGTACTCAGATGTTTCTATTTCAAATATGTAGAGTACCTTACTTTTATTTTATAAACAATACAACAATTTATTTTATTACCTATTTGATAGATATGTTTAAAAGTCTTGTAAACAAGTTATACAATGAATTAGAACTTCGCGGCTCCCAAAATAATTTTGCTTACCCTGATCTATTCTTCCGAATTACAAATGTAGGACGACCAACTAAGATCTAATTTATCGGACAGGTTGTGTGGGTCGGGTTGAAAGTTTAACTCAGTATGTCGATACATCAGCAAGGAAGCTACCAAGCTGACCCTAATCAGTCAGTTGGCTGACAAAGTTCGCAAACAGACATTGTTATTACACAGGAAGGGTTAGCAAAGGTTTGCAAATGAGGTACTGTCAATATCAGGCCAAGCTGAACGCGCGCCTTGCGATTGTCACCTTTATTCAACAGGTATAAGAACGATGCAACGTGGAAAAGTGTTGAGATTGATCTGTTCTTCAATGTCCAATGTCCGTAACAGATGTTAAGGATTGAAGGCTTTGTTGTTAGTCAATAATCTATACTAATATTATAAAGAGGAAAGGTTTGATTGTTTGTTTGTTTCCATCGAATAGGCTTCGAAACTACTAAACCGATTTCAAAATTTTTTCCACAGTCGAGAAGCTATATATTTTATTTTTTTAAATTAGGGATCCTTACGTAAAATATTCCTAATAATTGAAAATGCTCCGAAAGTACAGAACCGATTATGGTGAAACTTGGCACAAAGTTAGAATAAATGTTCTCATTTCCACGGGAAAAATTGTCAAAGCGGGCAGAGTTGGCACAAAGATAGAAGATATATGAAGAAGATATATGCGGAAGAACAAAGGCTATTCGGAAGTTCGCGGGTTCAAGCCTCGGCACGTACCAATGTTTTTTTTTTTTTTTTTTTTAATTGACCTATGCTTGTGTCGAAAAGGTACGACAAATCAAGCTTCACCGGACTGGACGTACCAATGTGTTTAAGATTTTCGAATTCATATGTATGTTTATTCGACGCTCTTACGGTGAAATAAAATATCGTGAGGAAACCTGCACACCCTGCGAAGTAATTTAAAGATTGTGTGTGAAGTTGACCAACCCGCACTGGGCCAGCTTCGACTAAGGCCTGTTCACCCTGATTTCAGGGTGGACCAGAGCTCAATAGGGACATAAATGAGCTGTTACGAGCCCAAAAAGCCTACAAGGTTGTTTGTATGCTACCATATGCCAGTCCCAAGGGAAGAGAAGGTTATCATCAGATGTCTCTTAGATAACAGCGACTGAGTATTACGTATTACTACAACCAGTAAACGTAATATTAGTGTAGATTAATATCTCAACCCCTCTGGAATTCGGAAAGTTTGATAGAGGCCTTGAAGAGACTGACTATTCGATCAAAAGTTCGCTAGATTTACAGTGGTTTAGTTAGATGATGTAGATGATCAACTTGAGTAGAATTATTATATCATACTAATATTATAAAGAGGAAAGATTTGTCTTTTTGTGTGTGTGTGTGTATATGTTTGTAATGTATAAAAACTCAAAAACCGATTTCAAAAATTCTTTCACCATTAGAAAGCTACATTCAACCTGAGTAACATAGGCTACCCTTTAACGCGGGAAGATGCCTCATTCCCACGGGAAAAACTGTTAACGCGGGTGGAGCCGCGGCGGAAAGCTAGTATTTAATAATTGTAAAACATTTCTGTTGAAAGAATAAATAAATTGCTTACAATCGTCCGCGTCTGTCTTTTGTTTCACTCGCCTTGCTGCCTATGATCGTACGCGCGACGCACGACTACGACGCTCGAAATACGCTAGTGTGGGGTAGTCTCTCTCTTATTGTTTCACACAAACATATCTCTTCGTCTCGTTCAACAATATACAAATACAACACAATATTCACTAGCAGTGGTTAAATGTATTTGAAGTAATTACAGTATCCTGTGGCGTGTAAACCAGCAGTGGTGCGTATCAAAGCACCAATTTACTTATCTAATAGTTTCGTTTACCCTCTCAACATTGCTCCCGAGGGAGTAATGGAGGGGGGTGAACAGACACATCTCCAATGATCCTTCTAAGAGCCTAAATTTGTGGCCAACGTGTTCATTTCAACCTTAACCTTGAAATAACAAAATTTAGTGATAGTATATTTATTATAATCGAAGCAAAAATGGAAAACATTGAGATCGGACAGGGACTCGAAACTTCATCTTCTTGGCTATCACGGCCATACAGGCGCAACCAATAGTGCCATAAAGTCTCTTTAAGAGCTCAACTAAATTACTGCTTCTTTCTCTCGTAAGTGCTTAGAGTGCACACCAACTCCATCGGTCTTTTTCAGTACACTGCCAAGAAGATGCGGGTTCTAGATCCTATCGGAACTTATAACTTAGGTTTCGATTTATTTTGTGAGACTCTCCCCAGTTTGGTTAGGACATTGCAGGCTAAATCACCTGAAAGTCCGAAAGAAAGATGATTCCGTGCTTCGGAAGGCACGTAAAACCGTTGGTCCCCGTAACTATCTACGGATGTAGTCGTTACATGAGCCATGTCAGAAGCCATAGCCGGCTCGATGATTATGATACCAGGGTTTGTGAGGTAACCCACACACTAAATAAGTAATGTACCTATTATATTACATTACCAAATATTTCAAAGTCAGAGTTCAGAAAAAAATATAATTTTAGTTTGATTCCGTTAAACCAATCTATTGACCTGTAGTCCGATCAATAAACTAAATGTAGAATGCGTGAGCGGGGTGATTTCTTCAGAAAGTTATTCAGGGTGCTTAGGGATAAACGAACGAACGAACATTTAAACGAACTACTTTTATTTGGAAAGAAATTGAAATCTAATTTTTATAATATTGCATGATAAATAAAATATCTCACTAAGCTTTAATAAAGCAAATATTAATAAATTTCATATAAATCTGAATCTTCATGTAACTTTAGTTGCGAAAATAAAAGTAGTGAGCGAAAATTATTTAATTAGTCTTGAGAAATCATGTAAGATATTATTTACTCGTATTAAGTTAACAAATCAAGTTGATAGAGCACAGTTTTAGAAAGCTTATCGTAATTGATAAGAACCGCAAGAAATTAAACTTCTTTTATAAATTAATAACAAAGAAAACTAAAGAAAACTTAACCTAGAAGGCATTTATGATGTTTATATTATGCTACAAGCAAATTCTTGGTAATGGCAAATAGCTAACGGAAACCAGTAGCGTTTCGTTTTTTTTTTTCTTGTTTCAAATTTGTAACTCAATCAGAGACAATGACCGCGTTCCATTGTCCATTAATAATAGTCCATGGAATTGGTACATTTTGAGTTGCATCAAATCGGGCAGTTCTGATTTTTTTATATGTTGTATGTAATGAGGTGGTAATGACAAATATAATTTTTCCAACTCGAAAGCCTTCCGGAACATTGTAAAATTCATGAAAAACCATTAAATTTTTCAGTTTTTGCCATTTTTTACCACCAAGGACCCGTTTTACGGTAGAAGTCACTATGAATTCTTTTAAAGTAGACTAAATTTGCAACAAAATGAGAATAGTTGGGTCTCGATAAGCTGAATAGTTTCAAAGATACAGCTGTTCAAATGTTTGCAAAAAATTTGTATTATGGTTTTGTTTTTTTTTATTATAAATAATTATATACCCTATACTATATATAAAAATAATAAAAAGCACACCTTTAGTAGAAAAATATTTTTGACAGACACCCTAAACTCTAAATTGTATTATTTAAGAAATTTTGCAAACATTTGGAACAGCTTGTATCTTTGAAACTATTCAGCTTATCGAGACCCAACTATTCTCATTTTGTTGCAAATTTAGTCTACTTTAAAAGAATTCATAGTGACTTCTACCGTAAAACGGGTCCTTGGTGGTAAAAAATGGCAAAAACTGAAAAATTTAATGGTTTTTCATGAATTTTACAATGTTCCGGAAGGCTTTCGAGTTGGAAAAATTATATTTGTCATTACCACCTCATTACATACAACATATAAAAAAATCAGAACTGCCCGATTTGATGCAAGTGAAGACCCCTTTTATGGTACGATTTCCATGTATCATAAGCAAGTCTCAAAATTTCAAGACGTTTCAAGTTCGTGGCTATTCTTTAATAAAACAATTAAGATTACATTGAAGTAAATTGGAAGAAAATAGCGACCAATTAATGAGTTTGTTACCAACAGAAGTATGAAAGAACTATTAATACTAAGGAATAGGCATTAAAACTAGTTATATAAAACCTGACAAGAAAATAAGAAAGCTTGCTCTGGGGGCGCCATATGCTTTTTAACGTTTCTGGCAAAAACCTCTATTATTATAAAATTAGTTCAATTAAAATCTCAATATGGCGAGGATTTTAATTTTTATGCTCGGGTTTTACACAAATATTAATAACTAAAGAAAAGAGAAAAACAATAAAAAAATTTTAAAGGGTTAAATGATTTTATATTTATTTATAACAACTTGAATTTCAATTTTGAGATTTCAATTCAACCTATGTTTTTAGGGAAAAGTTGTTCAGTTTAATGAGTACCACTATGTTGTGGATATTACCATGCTGTTGTAATAATAAATATATAACAAAAACAAACACATGTAACAATGTTTTTTGTAATTTAACAAAAAAGGTGATTCTTATAATACTAGTTTACAAAGGCGAGCTTATCTCTACAAGAGATCTCTTCCAGTCAACCAACACAGTGGTGGAAAAGGAGAATGCGGAGTAGACATAGGAAAGTGCAAAATACCTACATAAAATGCTTACATAAACAATAAGTCTAAGTGTAATAGTATACTATTACATATACATACTCGTACATACATAAATAAATATAATAGAAATACGTACAAATACATGAATAATACATACATATTTATAAATTATACAATAAACAAGTTAAATATATACTAGGTATAGAGTGTATTAAAATAATTATAATGCAGAAGACATTTTGACATCAAGAGGCACAATCAGCTGACTCAAAAAGTAGCTAAGAAAGACTTGCGATGCATATTAAATTCAAGATCTCGCTCCAAAAAAGTTTCGTCAGCAATTTGTATCCAACTTACTGAATATCTCAAATCAGGGTAGTAATCATATCAGGCGACCCAAGTTCTTAACTTTGAACACCGGGCTCCCGCCGGGCCCGATTTCACGATACCTACCACAATTTACAAATTACAATAACATTTCGCAGTAAGTACATTGAGTAACCGATATATACTTTTTTAATTGTCCTATGCTTGTGTAGAAAAAGTACGACCAATCCAGCTTCACCGAACTTGGAGTAACCGATATAACAGATGAAATAAAAGCCAGTATGTACCTACCTACAAAATTTTTTGCTACTTTCACACTTATGATACTTTTTATATGATGCACCACCTGCCCACTTGTCATGGACGTAGACATAAATCATATTACAAAACACAATACAACACAACAAAGAAGAATCAATTGCAATACAACAATACAAATAGTAATAAAAAATAATTAAAGAATCAAACGTACAAAAAAAAACTCGGGAGAAATCACAGTTACACTACACCATTTATTAGTGCAGGTTCACAGACGATGGTTTCGCCTCTAACGCTTTCGAGAATCATCAGGATTTCTTATAGCGGGACCGTCTTGATGATGCACTGTGGCGCAGAATTCGGCAGAATATACGCGCGTCTGTGGCGGAGTGAAACTTGGTTTTATGGACGCCTACTTATCAATGAATAATGTTAAAAAATAAATTGTACACGTTTGTTGTTAATTGGCAACACATTTAACACATGGAAGGATAAAACTATCTCTAAACTAACTCTAACAAAGTGAAGTGAATTTTAACTTGAAAAAAATATGAGTGGAACTTTGATATTAACGAACGACTGGCTCCAAAGGGCATCGTACCCAGTGCCGTAAAATAGCAGAAAAAAAGGAATGTTCGTGATTTTAATTTATGAATTATTGCACTTGTTACTTGTAGATTGTACTCGAAACTTTGTGAAACTGGTCCCTGGTGATAGAAACCCTTATCTTATTCCTTATCTTTTGGCCGCATCTGTTATTATTCTGCGATATCAACAGAAGCTTCAGTATAAATTTATACTCAGCCTCACCATTTTCTTTAATTTCGTTTTTGTATCTTATCTTTTCCCTATCACAAACCACTTACCTTCATTTTTCAAAACTTATGACGTTAAATTTAATTTGCAATGTTGAATTTGTTACGTTTGAAGTTTACACAAAAGTTATGTAATTAATAAGTATTCGTTTTATGCCATGATCGGGTTGAGCCAAAATTTAAATATTAAAAAAATTACGCATAAAAAAATTAAAAATCAAAAAAATATTGAGTAGAAGCAATACATTTCCTGCTGACTCCTGAGTTTCGCAGATATTAATAAATCATCGCCAAGTATATATAGTAAAATACACACGTATAATAGTCACATTTGGGAAAAAGACACTTCGTGTAAGGGTATTTTCATAAAACAGTATAAAAATGACGTTTCATGAACGGGATATCATCGGCCCAAATGAACTTACACCCTTTCACAACTTTACCTCACCAATTGAAAACAAATAAAAAACTTAAGTCGATATTTAAAAAATAACAGCCAGTAGTACGAAAACAAAATATACAGAACATAAACAAAAGCGATCTCAAACAATATGATGTGCTTATAATAAAAGACTCTACATTCAGCCAGTCATGTACAGTCACAAGCAGCTACACCGGATGTCAGGGGGTGGCAGCTGGCAGAAAGGGAACAAGCTTACCAAGTTACCGACAGGATATTATCTTAATAACTAGGTACCTACTATATAGTAATATGGGAAAGGTACAGTTTCCTTCCAATTTTCCACTGACTGTGATGTTGTGATGTATAGAGAGGATAGTCGATACAGTGTATATTATTTTAACGGAGACCATTATTTTTAATTGACCTTCGCTTGTGTCGAAAAGGTATTACCAATTAAGTTTCACCGGACTAGCGGGAGAGCAACGGAGTCCCTAAAAAACGTTAAATAAAAAGCCCCTTCACTCATCAATGAATTAATAATATATTATAATATTTAGTCATTATTACCTCAAAATATTAAAGGGTTACAGAAAAACCACTTTCGCAATTCTTGAGTCTAGTTTTATCACAATTAGTACTGTAAATTAATGTGTGCGTACGAGATGAGCGAGCCATTTGTATGGAGCGTTATGATCAAAGATAATGGAGCCGCGCTTCGCTTTTTGTGTCGTAAAGGTATGTCCAATCAAGCTTTACCGAACTTGACACTAATTTCGTAACGACTTCTGTCATAATTTGGCCATCATAAATAAAGAGACTGTAATATAGAACAGTCTAAGACTCTGAAAACAATAATCCATCTCGTAGTCGTAGTTACTTGAGGAACGAGTAGATAATGGTAAAATTGGAATATTTCCTGGAAGGATATATTGGGCTTCGAATAAGAGAAGAGGCGTGAGACGCGTGTCCAATTGTCCATTTAGATTTAGAACTACTATGGCTCTAATGTCACTATGTCTCGTTTGACAGCTTCTCGAGCTTGTCGCTTCTTACATAGTAAGCCTACTGCTGTACCATATTGCGCGTTTTATTAAAAGTATTTTTTACTGAAGTTTCACTTGATAATTCTATCGGAACTTCGAGTAACGTGGGCCTTTTACAATAGGTGTGGTCGTAACTAGTAACCATTAGCACCGTCATCGTCAAACCACTGTGGTCATTAACGGGTATGCTTACTTGTCGTGGATCGCTACGCCTATCCCAATATTGCTAAATAAGGGAAACGAGTAAGTTACAGAACTCTATACTCGTAACAGTAAAATAGAACATTTTCGAATAAACGCACGTTTACGTATTTATTTACGCTTTCATTCGATAAATTATTAAAAGTGGCGTTTTAGACACATTTTCGTTGTTGCGAACACGACGAAGAACAAATTACAGTATACACCGTGCTTTTTTAACCATCTTACAAACGAAGCCCAATGTATATGCCCGTGATATAGAATATCTTGGCAATGTTTCTTTTTTTTTTTAAGAAAAAAAAATCTAGGATTTTTTCAATAAAATAATCGATCGAGAGATCGAAAAATGTGTTTATCTCATATTTTTCTTTTGTTTTCCCATTATTTACGATTCTCACGCATGCGCAAATTGTTACTAAATTGTAAATATTATGTACAGGTTGATTCAAAAATATTTTGCATTATTTTATTTTACTTCACGGTTTTATTATTTTATTGATAAAAAAAAAATAACATTGCCAATATATTCTATATCACGGGCATATACATTGGGCTTCGTTTGTAAGACGGTTAAAAAAGCACGGTGTATAATGTAATGCAATCCAAATATTTTATCTATAGGTATAGGAAGTATAGGATTACCTTAGTCGTTAAATAAGACCTGTTCACCCTAATCAGATTTGAACCCTTCGGGAGGACGATATTATCAACTGATAACAGTTATCTTTTAAACAAATAAATCTCAGAAAACCATAGAGGTAGATTTTTTCTTTTGCAGAAAACAAAAATGTATTTCATTAGTCTCTCTGTCACTTAAACTACATTTGGGTGTCAAATCGCCACAAAAAGGCAGATTGAATTTGTTCTTCCAAAAGCCAGTAATGCAAATTGAGCAATTTAATATGAAAACGTAAAAAACCTCAAGAGAATTGTAAATTCTTCTCTAACGTAAATCTCTAATGCTGTCCTTGCGTGTCTCGGAGACCTTCATAAATTATTTAAATTTAATTAGTAAAATAAAAGGGCACGGTCTCACTAACGTGAAAATTATGCTCCTGAATTCCAGTGTTTGTAAGAAGTAAATGGTGTAATTTTTCATAATAATGGTCTCCTTTTAGGTATGCCATTTAAAATATTTAGTTTTAAAAAAGACCCACTTTTAATTAACATTACTCGCATAGCGTAAATTTTAAAGTTTTTTTAAGTTACTTATAAATTGAGACCTCAAGAAATAATTAATATACGTGTATCATAATTAACAGAATTATTAAATTACTAAACTGACAGTATATTTTGTTTATTTATTTGTTGGTACATTATAATTTATTAATTATTTACATTAAATTGTAAGTTAATTATGATATTATAAAATTTAAATTATTACTTACTTGACGTATTTTAAACTGGAAATGTTGATTTCTTCAAAATATATCGTCCAAGTGAGAAGTTCTACTTTTAACTTATTAATACACAAACTAACCACTAAAGATTACATTCTAAACAATGAAAGCACATCAACTATCAGATAACTATTATCTTATCACTAAACGTCACAAAAAGCACACAAAATATTAGCTAAAATGTCTCAAAGTTACTCTTTTGCACTTAGTTGGTTTTGTCGCATATACTCTTGATATTAGGTATGTCGCCGCGATATATCGTTGTACTGCCGAGGTGGGATATACAGCGTGTGACAACACGTGATTTCCGCGCGGTGGCCGAAAGCGGACTGAAACTGTGGACGGACGCCTGAAACTTTGCGAAGCTACGCCATGCAACAAGTCATACGTATACCTACGTGGCTAGTTTATGTCTAACCATTGTTCAGCCAGCAAAGCTAGTGCGACGTGTTCTGTTCTGAATTCAAAGTTCAGTTATATTGACTGTGGAGTAAATTTATATGTAGTTTTTTTTATTTCTTTTGTAACTCATCATATTAATTGTCGTTGTCTAACTCTCGAAAAAATGTTGTGTAATTTTGTGTCATAAAAAGCTTCTAAAAGAATAAGCTTCGCCCTGTTGTTAAATTTTATGTTGTACTAGCTTTCTGCCGCGGCTCCGCCCGCGTTAAAAGTTTTTCCCGTGGTAATGAGGCATTTTCCCGCGGTCTATGTTACTCAGGGTGAATGTAGATTTCTGACAGTGAAAGAATTTTTGAAATCGGTTTAGTAGTTTCTGAGTTTATTCATTACAAACATGCACACACACATACAAAAATACAAATCTTTCCTTTTTATAATATTAGTATGATAGAATTAAGTTTTATTAATATCTAATATGCCGGATTTCCAATGATGCTATTAAAATTTCTATGACTACTTTAAACTAAAAATAAAAAATCGTTTATAGTTAGATTTATTTAAGCACTAAAATAAAAATGAATATTTAATAAAAGGTTAGAACATTTTTTATTTAAAAACTTAAACGTTATAAGGTGCTGTGAAATATTAAAATCTTTATTAAAAAGCCATATTCAATATTCTAGTACTTGTTGGGTAAGGGCTATATTACTTTATATTCAGTTTTTAATATAGTTGTTAGTAAAATCTGTTGTGTATTGTACCAACTACATGGGAATTTTGGAACTATACCTAGTCTGTAGGTAAAGTCACTTTTTAATTAGAATTAAACAAATTGGTTATGAAATAATATTTAATAAGAGAGACCACTCATATTAAATACACAAGGGTTTTTTTACGCAAACATATTTTACTAGCCCCGCGGCTCCGCCCGCGCTCAGTTTTTCCCGTGGGATTGAGGAATTTTCCCGCGGTAAAAGGTAGCCTATGTGTTTTTCTGATGTGACTAAAAAAAATCTGTCAAATCTCACAGAATATTTTTAAAACAGGCGCTCAACGTGTGTTCAACTTTCTTGTAGTAAGATGAAATTGCTTACATTTTAATACACCGTGAAATTTAAGTAGCCCTTTCGCACCTTTCCAATACAATTGTGTGGGTCACAAAATCGAGTATAGCTCTTTTGTTTTACGCTAGTAGTGGACGGGCACAGTGTCGTACGATTGTGCGGGAAGCGAATTTTGACCTCCCGCACAAATTTTGTCCGACACGCAGTCGGCAAGGAGGTGTCGACCGGTACAGTTTGTGACTAATTGCGCTCCCCGACTTGGCGAAAGTAAGTACCTATAATTGTTTTATTTCGTAAGCGTAATAATTTACGAGTTATTCATTAGAAAAATAGTTAAACATAGGATGTTTATGTGATAATAGTAACTATTGGCAAGCAAACGCTTTGGCGTAACGGCTTGTTAAACTTTTCTGACACAATTGTATCGACGTGGGCCTTAAATGAACGCATTCATATATTAAATATCTTACGATCTTTAATATTTTACAGTTTTTGCACCATGTTTCCGACATTAAACGGCGCAGCTATCGCAGAGAGACTGGGAACGAGGGCGATGACAACGATGAGGCTGATTTGGACAACTTTATTGAAGAATCCCTGAATATTTCAGTTCCTCTTCTTCTGACGAAGGCGAGGATGCTGATAGATATAATGTACCTCTGAGTATGCTAGCAGGGTGGCAGAAGAAGCCCTTCAATGGCAAACCTCTTCCAGAAGAAGCTGTTTGTGATCCAGGGAAAATTAAAACTCCACACGAAATGTCGAGCTCATGCCAATCGTTGATTATTACAAACGTAAAACTGATAAAAGTTGTTTTTTTATTTCTAATAAATATTTTTGTAACTTTTTTACTTATTTTATTCATGGTCTCTTTAAAAAAAAACTGATTTATTTGATACATCTGTGACCTTCACAATTGTACGTAGGAAATTAAGGGTCCAGTATGATACAATTGGTGGTGACTGAATTTTCCAAGATGGCGGCGGAAAATCTGGAAATTTATAGCAGATTCGTCTTCTGCGGCCCCAAATTACCTAGGATTCAACTTCAAAACTAAAAATATCTTTGTAGTTTAAGCGTCGGTCCGAAAGGGGTAGTTATGTTAAGTAGTACCCATGAAACTCAACAACTTTCCCTAAGGAACATAGGTAGAAATCTTGTAATTAATTTTAAACTTTCTATAATTATCTTCAGTATTCACGTGACTGACCAGCCACTTTGTATAAAAAGTTTAATTTTAATTTGGAGATTGCAACCTATGTTCCTTAGAGAAAATTGTTCAGTTACATGAGTTCCTACCACTATATTGCGGAGATACAATCAGTACGCAACCAGTTAAATTCCACGGTATATAATTACTCATTTTAATTATAACAATAATTTTGTTATTGTCTTCGCCATCTGTAATATTTTAAAGGTTTAAAAACTGTAATTTGTATTGATAAGAAAGACCTTGAGGTGCCTCGAGTGTAACCCTTTATAAGGCAAAACAACTTTATAAAATGCATTCGTTTTCGAATTAATGTTGAGGGCATAAGGTTAAAATTAAGGTGGCAATATAGTGGCCAGTGCCTTGTAAAGCTTTAAAGCTCTTCGCCCACCACTGCCCCACTGATTGAACACAACCTGGATTATGACAGCTGATATTTTTAATTTGTTTACGTTCCAAGAAAAACAACGGCCGCGCGCCGTCGTCGATGAGTTTTGATGTGTTTACTTTTCTGGGCGTGTATAATTATTTTCTTCTGTGGCGTGGCATCGAAAATAAAATTTGTTTACGTTTTTCACACGAACGCTTGGCGCCGACTTTGTTTCGGGTCTATATGGGTCTTAAGTTGAAGATTTGGTGGAAATTTTGTTTGTTAGTAACCTACAGACTTTTTAAACTGCTTAGTTTCTGCCTACCTTTATAAAAAAAAAACATTTGAAGAAGCTTTTGAGTACGGTCAAAAGCAGGTTATTCTAAACAAGCGTCTCGCGATTCTATACAATACAATACAAATATTATTTATTGACATCAATCAATACAGGAAACATAAGTATTAATTACATTACTCGCTCTAGACTGTACAAAACCTGGGTTATCTACATTTAGAGTTTGTCTATTGAAAGTAGAAAATCGATGAAATAGGAAAACATTGTATTGGCAACAAAGTTACATAGAAAAATAAACAGTATCAAATTAGGTAAATCCATAGAATCGGATTACCGTTATAAGACCAATACTAATGTACGGCTGCGAGGCTTGGACACTGACACAGAAAGAGGAGAACAAGCTCCTTATAACCGAGAGGAGAATCCTCCGAAAATTTTTTGGCCCAAGACAGAGGAGTGACGGAAGCTGGAGGGTCCTAAAGAACACCGAAATCGAGCTGCTGATGGCTGACCCGAACATAATAGGCGAAACAAAAGCTCACAGGCTTCGCTGGCTCGGCCATCTAGAAAGAATGACAGAAGATCGAGGTGTCAAAAGAGCGTATGGGGGTTCTGCGACGGGCCGACGCCCGGTCGGGCGCCCGAGGCACAGATGGCGCGACGTGGTGGATGCTGATCTCCGGGAGCTCCAAGCTCACGATTAGCAAACTACTGCACAAGACCGGGACAAGTAGCATGTTCTCGTTTCGGAGGCCAAGATTCATTTTGGATCGCTGAGCCAGCGGAGTAAGTAAGTAAGTATAGAATCGGGGTTGCCACGATGATTTTTTTCAAAGTCGTGTTTTTTTACTGTCTACTTTCAAACTATAAAACCTGTACAGTATTTTATGATTACTCTTCTTGTTTTCCTTTTCAGCAAACAAAGGTTAACTAGCTAGTGCTATTTAGTAAAATTGTGCGCTCGTGTAAACTGATACCTAGAAACCGACTGAAACACTAATTGGAAACTCAAAACAAATATTTACATATGCGTTATCTCGAAAACAATAATATTCAGACTATATAAATAAAGTTTTTACTATATTGTTTTACAATATAATAAAAATACCCTTATAAAACAAATTCAAATATAACAATTCATGTAGGCGAGACGTTTTCAAAGTGTTCCAAGAAAACTTATTATTTATTTATTTAACTATTCATTGTACACATAAACATACAACGGACAAAATTAAATACATATAGAGAGACGATACAACAGCAACAACAACAATACTTAATAGTAGACAACATTTTATTTCGTTTAGGAGACAATAAGAAGAAAGTAAGAATTAAAATCTTTAAAAATATATGTCACATCGTCTCGTAATTATTTGTCTAGGTAAACAATTATATGCCGACTCATAGAAGTTAACTACACCTATAACCTCTAACGTCGCTACAACAACTATTTTACTAGATTGTGAATTTAGTCATATCATTATGTGCGTCGACATACAATATTGTTTAAGTACCTAGCCAAATAATTATTTGACGGGTTGCATCCGGCTGCGATATATAGGTATTATAATAAATAAACTTGGCTACGACGACGACGCTTAGGACGTAGACGTTGCTACGCCGTAGCAAGCGTAGCAGTTAGCTACGAGACGAGAACATTATGCTATAATCATGGCTATAATCAAAATGTACGTAAAAGCTGTGGTAAAAGTAACCAACCGTTTAAGAGCTTATTTTAGACTTCTTTGGGAGAGGCGTTTGTTCAGCAGTGGGCAAAAAGTGTAAGTGGGTGTGAATATTTACCTTCATTTCAAGAAGTCTCTTACATTCATAAAGACACGTTAAAACGTATTTTCTTACCTTTCAGCTCGAATAAGCCTTTTACGAGCTCCTGTAGCGCTGGAAAGCTAGTGTCCTAGTTTAAAGGTTCTAGAAAACTATTACGCGTAGCTACAAAATGCGGGTTTTATTTTAAAAGAAAAGTGAGCTAGGTATTAATTATGAACAATTTTTTAATAATACAATTTTGATTCTTAGATTATATATAGATGACCAATTAGTCATTAGTCCACTTACAAATTCGAATAATAAAAAATATAACCTTAGAGAATAAATATACATAGAGCACGCGCATCGCTCCGCTGCCTTTATGTCAAGCGCAGGCAGATGTTGTATGGGCGGCGGCGGTGAAATCAATAACATTTTTCTTTTTGGATTTGTTCCTCGAGTCATGTTTGCAACTTATCACTGCACATTTCTAAATTTTCTCCTATTAAATTACTTATTTTCAATTTATTAAACAATCAGCTCCGATAACCATTTGATACTAAACGAACGGGCTGAAGATATTCGGACTGTTCATATCCGTGCTTACGGTTCATACTCGATTAAGCGTACTCTATCCCTCCCAGAATTTTTTCTATTTATACTCTAAAAAGATAACATTTTCTTTGTGTATGTTGACATAAGTTTTCAGCTAAGCAAGAAAAAATTGAATAAAATAAAATAAAAATGTCTTTGTGAAATAAAATTATCTGTAATTATTTAAACATCAATCCCTGTATCCAAAAAGTCACCTCCTTTGCTTTTTTAAACCATAAAATTGTTGTAATATCAGCGTCCTTTCCTTGTCTAGCAATATTTCATCCGGCACTAGCGGCAGGGAAGTTGGTAGTGTGACGTCGTCGGTAATAAATAATGTGCTCGCTTCGCTGACCCCGATCCGCGAAGGTTTGCCACCCCTGGACAATAGCCGCTTGCTAAGCCACTAGTGTAAAACTAGGGTTGATCATTATGAAATATCAAAAGGTTTTTATTCGAAGTAACATAAAAAAGGAATCTGTTTTTGACGTCAAATTTATTAAATAGGTACCAACAAATATTCTTTCTATTCAAAAAATTGTATTTATACATTATAATCATAAATCATACTAATATTATTAAGAGGAAAGATTTGTTTGTAATGAATAAACTCAAAAACGACTGAATCGATTTCTAAAAATATTACACCTTGAGTAACATAGGCTACCTTTTACCGCGGGAAAATGCCCCATTCCCACGGGAAAACCTGTTAACGCGGGCGGAGCCGCGGCGGAAAGCTAGTATGAAATAATATTATATTATAAAGAGGGAAGATTTCAATTTGTTTGTAATGAATTAACTCAAAAATTACTGCGCCGATTTACCCAATTATTTCACTATTAGAAAGCTACATTCACCTTGAGTAACAGGCAACCTTTTACCGCGGGAAAATGCCTACAAAGAACACAAGACAGACAACAGTGTGATTATAAAGTCGGTCAAGCTCGCAATCTAACGAAAGCTAGTAGCTATGTCGTTATAAATTCTAATTTTAATTCCAACTGCTGGCAACCTTATAAACCGTCACAAAAGGTGTCACGCGCACTATTAACGTCAACTGGCTGAATGGGGGGGTTCCCAGCTGAATGCTTATTACACACAGTCGCCATAATTCTTGGCCCCTCCCTCCAACACCCTCTGAAAAGCGAATAAAATTACAACAGAACCTTCTTAAGTCCGCCCTGTCATTACCGTTATTCTAAAAACCTTGCAAAGTAAGTAAAATGGCAGTAATTTAGGGCTGTCTATTCTTAATATACAGTACTCCCACTGTTTTTGTGTTGCTGTTTGTTGCTGTCTGTCGTTTTAAAAAGTATATCTACTCCCACTTTTTACGATTTTTCTGTGCAAAAATAATTTTTCTCTCTATGATTGAATAAATAGCTTATTTTCCATTCCACAACATCTCACAGGCTTTTCAAAGAGATTTTTACATAGCACCAGAAGGAAATAGTCACTGTCAACTCTTTTGGGAACAAGGCGTGATATTATCTACGTATCATTGTGATCAAATCAGAATAAAGCTTTTACGGGGAACTCCCATAAGACGCGTGACGCCTGACATAATATTTTATTTATGGAACAAAATATTCGATATTTTGCCCTTACATGTCCTACAGGCGTCTCTTGAGAATCGTATACATTTTTGATAGTGATAGCTGAGTTAATAAGACAGGCAAGTCTAGGATAAAGTAATCAAATTAGTAAGTAATATTTTACGGTAATTAATTCGATCGTCTCGAAGGAAACCCTAAGGATTAAAATAGAGATTTTGTAACCGATATTATTTATAAGTAGGTTAGTAATAGTCAAGTGCAAGATAAGGTGAACATGAGGACGCGATTCTGTTTCTTATTCAATGGCCATAAGAACGGTATGAAATCCAAAGTTTAAAGCATAACGTGCTTTAGAATAAACTACTATCACCACTCCGATTTACTAGAAGTTGAAGTGGTCGCCAATGTCGATTTGTTTCATTTGATTGTTAGAAAGCATATATGATGTATTAGTAAGTTTTTAATTAGAACGTAATATTTGCTTTCGTATGTACTTTTTTTTCCTTCTTCATCATTCAACACAATATTCTTTAAAAGGGTCAAAAATTTTCGTCTTTCATCGTAAGAATATTTTGTGCAGGCATCCCCCAGTGACCCTGAATACCTCCTTTAGGTATCCCTAAAAGGCCTTTACATTTTTAAACCTTACCTTAACTGCCTCCCGACATCACAGCTCATTAACTCTGTAAGATAAATTTTGTCCACTTGGCTTCACCACTATAAGCTTTTCAAATTTATAAACTAAAATGGTCCTCAAATATACTGACTGCTACTATTCGATCCCCGATGGAGTGTGAAGTACTGTGAATATATCAGGACGCAAATAACGGTTTGGATAATACTGAAAAAGAATGCTCTGGAAATGTAGTTTAGTTTAGTTTGTGACTTTGTTTTTAGAGAAATAAACAGCTCATTATTTTTCAAACTGTTTTGAGCATCTCAGCAGATCGTTCCACAATTTAACTGTGCGCTACATAGAAGATGATCCAAAATGCTTAGTGCGACTGTTATTACGACTAATCGAAACTACGAATCAAAACGGTCATGTCCCAAGTAGACCTTGTTCACAGTACAATACCTGAATCACCTGATTTGATTGAAAGAAAGATGATTCCGTGCTTCGAAAGCCACGTAATTCCGTTGCTCCCAGCTACTATCTACGAATGTAGTTCTTAAGTACCATGTCGGAAGCCTTAGGCGGCTCAATAATTCCCACACCAGGCTTCAAATAGAAAAGAATAAAAAAGCCAAATATTCTTCATCGTACCAGGAATACATAAGTAATATAGTGTGTCTTTCATGATGGTGACAACCTGATCAAAGGTGAATGGAGTCAAAGCGAGCAATGCAAAGCGCGTTTGATGCGCTCCCCGCCATCGCCACTCATGCAACGAAATTAAATCCCTGCACCACGTTCCGTGCATTCGAAAATGACGACGCGACGTGCGAATGAAAAAACTATTAAATCCTACTTCAAGCCAAGCCATATAATACTAGCATATAAAACTCAATATCAGAATTATTGGAAATCGTTGTAAATAAATTAAACTATGTTCAGCTAGTAAGAATAAGGCTAGAATTTAGTTAAACATAAATGTACACAGCGTTATTTATGTAACGTTTTAAAAGTATTTTAAGTAAGTACTAATAAATGATTATTGTATGTATGTAGTTTATTTACGTTAGTCTACCGACCCGAGCTTTTATTTTTTCGCAATTTCCTGCTTTGTTGCCTGGAAGAGATTGCTACTTCAGCAATAAGGCCGCATATTGACTCTTTGTTTCACTTTGGTAAATTTTAACTGTACTATTTATTACTAGTGTCAATAAAGAATATTTGTATTGTATTCAACTTGATTTGGGGATCGCCGTTGTTTGTGGTTCCCTGATGAACGATGCTGGCTATTTCTTAAAATATGTGCTAGGCTCTTTTATTTGCCGCCATTTTGGATTTCAGGTACAAGGAGTAATTTTTCGAACTGCTAATAACGATTTTCGGATTCAGCGAAGTCCAAAACCCCCGAAAAGCACTATTAGCAACTTGTCTGTCAGCAAGATTTGCCTCTCACCTCAAAAACTAGAACGATATTTGAATTTCTTTACATTGTTAAAAAAAACTATAGACCTTGTTTAAGAAAATAGGTTCTATGTACGAGTATGTAGCTGAATAAACTCAGCCATCCTCGTCTGAAGTCGGAAATTATGCGTCAAGCAAGACCAGTTGTTCGTATCTGTGGTTGTTATTTCCATAAAAAAATGCGAGTTAGTTTTCGAACCACCGCATATTTATTTTGTTCTTACCGTAGTACATACGTTCCAAAACATGAAGAACACAGGAATAGAATGATTAAAATTTTAGAACTGTTCCAAACAGTTGAATAACAGTTTATTGCAACATATATTAATAGTACTTCCACACTGCATTTAGAAATTGTTTACTAACGTTAGTAAACATTTGACCACAATGTTAAAAATGTTTTCATGTTAGATGATGTTATAAACTTTTATGAACAATTATTTTGTCGTGCGTATAAATCAGTAGTTAGGAACTGTAAGGTGTTATACGCGTAGGAGCACGTATAACATCTAACAGTTCCTAACAAAATGTAACAATTGTTATTAAATGTTTTAGTGTTAAAAAATGAAAACAATTTCTAACTGTAGTGTTCCGGGAGCAACACGATGTGGGAGCACCTTGAGATGTCAAAGATTGCGTTTCAGCTTTTGATCACTTTACATTCAATGACCTTCATTGTTCTCTGATCAGCTGTTTATTTTTATTACAGCTTTTGTTTATATCCTCCAAATAAACATCCTAACAAACTCACTTCGCTATCTTCACATCATTAATCTTAATCTAACGATGTCGATTACGACCATCGTGTTTTCCTTGTACCGACGAATATACGACAACATTAAGATATCGGCCAAGGTGCAATTATATTGGGTTTTACTTATACTACCTCTGCAGTACAAAGCCGACGGCGCCGACGAACAAAGGTGGGAATCTCCCAGCATGATACTGGCTATTTTTGCGATGGTGACTGCGATACTGACTCTATAAAAGGCGGTACAAGTTATAAGCTGCCGTGCTATCATGAGATTTCAAGCGCGAATTTTGTCGTCGTATCATTACCATTGACAGCTCACATTATGTCCCCACCGAGTAGTCAACCATGCTGACACAGTGCGGGTTGGTCAACTTCGCATATAACCCTTGAATCACTTCACAGGTGTGCAGGTTTCCTCAAGGTGTTTCCTTCACTGTAAAAGCGTCGAATAAACGTACATATGAATTTAAAAGTTGAAAACACATTGATACGATTATTACGATTGTTTACGGGTGTTAGCGCGGTAATTCGAGCAAAATAAGGTATCGTACGTAATATACCTACCTATTTAAAATAATCGCGCTAAGATCCGTAAACAATCGTAATAATGTATAGTAAGCGCAAAGGCCTCAGAAAAACGCGAGGTTCGAACCCGCGCACTTCCGAATGGAAGTTAACGGCCCTAGCCACTTGGCCACCGACGCTCTATCGTGCGTATACCTACTCTTATTTTATTGGAAGATACTCGTATCTCGTATTTCAATATGGCCGATTCTCGCAGCTTTTTGACAGTTGAATATGCGATAAACTCTTCTCATAACATTTCATGTTGTGTTGGCTTATGCATAGACTTTTTCTCACACTCTCTATTTTCTAGATAAATAAATGTGCCTGGTAGAAATTTCTACCTTAGCAATAAGGCCGCCTTTTGTTGTACATTTTTATTGTTGTGTGGTTTTTCTTTTTCATTTTACTTTTGTGTGTAATTATATTCTTACTATTTATTACTGTTTCAATAAAATTTGTTTCAATTAGCTGCTTTTTCATTTGACATAATTTCTCAAAGTCTTAAAGAATTATGTTTGCCCCACACTAATCTCCAGTGAATGCTTGACTTTTTGTCGTCTTGGGAAGGAAGGAGTGGATTATCCCTGCTATTCGACAACCTCCTGTCTGTAAAAATATACCTATACCTTGGTTACCTATTGTATTTCCGATATTTTTTGTTCCGAATATTGTTATTCCGCTAACTTTTTGACATTTATCAGTTAGAAAATTTATTTATTATCCGAAATAACATTTTCCATTGTATCATGTTTCCGCGTTTTAATTTACCTTTTTACTTGTTCACCGATGTTTCAAATTTCCGCTAAACTATTTACCAGTATACCGAAAATCCATGACAACGTTAACCATTTTTATTACATGTGCGATAGCTCAATTGAACCATTATATTGCAAGGTCAAATTTAATTTCTCCATTTTACATTCTGTACTCCATCAAGCATGCATGCAAGCAAGCAAGCAAGCATGCATGCAAGCAAGCAATCTAGCAAGCATGCAAGCAAGCAAGCAAGCAAGCAAGCAAGCAAGCAAGCAAGCATGCAAGCAAGCAAGCAAGCATGCAACCAAGCACAAGCAGGCATGCATACATGTCAAACCTAACAGAAGGGTATGGCGGGCGAGGTGGGCTCGCTTTGCTCGCCCACCACGCCCGCCATACCCTTCTAACCTAACCGACAGATGTCGGGGTGCCCCGAACTCCAAAAACATTATGTGTCGTAATTATAAAAAATAATAATTGTTACTTCGGAATAATAAAAATAACACAACGAAAAAAAATCTAGCGTTTAAAAAAAGACCAAGTGAGATTACGGTATTTAGTAAAAAAGATTAATCGTAAAACGGAATAACGTTGTGCGGAAAAAGAATAATTCTGTAAAGTGTTATTGTGGTGATTTAAAAATATGTCAAGTCATACAATGGAAATTGAAAAATGTATGAATCGTTTACGGAATATTGAAATTCGGTTTTCAGTTTTTCGAAAATGTGATAGGTTACCCTATACCTAAGCATTTTTTAATCTACAAACAAAGTTGCCTTGTCTTCAAAGGTCGGTATTTTTTTTCGGATTTGATAGTTACAAACAACAAACCCTTTTATTTGATAATATGTCTTCAAACTATTGAATATGTTAGCTAGTACTACATATTATCTCTATCTAATTCTCATTCACTGTTCATTATGTGAGGCAAACGATAAGGGACAAAAATAATTTCTTAAGACTTTGAGAGATTATGTCAAATGAAAAAGTAGCAAATTCAAACCATTTTTATTGATTTGAGGGTCTACGAATCGTAATAAATATTGGGTAATAAGGGAGAAAATCATAACAAAGGGCTAAGTGGCTACACTGGCTACTAAGGCTACTTTATACAGTAAAATAGAAAAATATGTTTTTAAGAAAGAAAGAAACCCTTCCATTTTTACGGGAAACACAATACAGTGCAGTCGCATGATGGAATTCTATTGTAGTAGTATTAACGTCTCGTGATAACAGATTTGGTACTGGAAAATTCTACAATAGGTGAAAACGTGACTACTTAAATCCTAGCATCAACAGAATCACTTTATCTTTGTAGTAGACGAGACATATGACAGTACGCAGCTACATTTCGTATCAGATTAGTGTTTATTTTGATAAAGGTCCATTTACCACTGTCCGAGGCTGATGGCCAAAGAAGACAGATGGACTGCGTCAAGGGTGACTTGTGGTGTGTAGCTATAGTAGAAATGAGTGATGAATAGGAAATATGTCGCAAAATAATAGTATGTGACAATTGAGGGATAGGATATCGGAGGAGCAAACGAGATGTTTTGTTCGGACTGGTTTTACCGCTAATTTCTACTTCTTCTACAATCGTCATGCTGCTTGGAATCGCAGGAGTTGTAGATAAAAGCATCAGCCTATTCTTAGGCCTTTTAGGCACGAGTAACTTTAGTCGCCTCATAATAATATTATTATTATATGACCCGCAGGAGGTATTCCTATCCTACCACACCATACTTCTGATAAACGTAATGGTTTGTCCGATTTTGAGCCGGAAACCAAAAGGCATAGAGTATTTTATTTCAATTTTTTTTTGCCTCATATTTTTTTTTTATCTTCCATATCACGAAGGCGTGAATTTAAAGATAGCTCTACTAACACACATTTTCACGGGTTTTCTCCAAGATTTCGTTTTAAATTGAGCTTACCGATATTTCGACCGAGTTACATCGATCATGGTCACGGCAGTTCTGTACGAACTTCTGATCGATTGATGTATTTAAGGTGGACTTTGGAGGCATGCGACAGTGACGCGAGTGACGCGGCGTAACCGGTGTCTGTGTCGTCGCGCCAACTCACTTTTGTGTAAATTCATTCTTAAATCCATCACCTTAGAGTCCATTATTCTTTTTCGTGTCGCAGCGTCAGTGTCGCTGACGCTCGGTTCAAATGGCTACCTTAAGCCTTAAGCTTTATAAATTTTTAGTGAACTTCTTATGTTTTATACCACGCTAATCCGGAGTGGACAGTGGAAGTGGCCTTGCGATGCGCCTGCGCCACAGACCTGCGCTTAGAAAGGAAGGAACGGACGGACCTTGCCGCGCTTCCAAATCGAGGGCATTTTGAAAGTCGCCTAAATTATCGCTTTACACTCAACTCAGAAATTGCTCCCTACCAAAACCTTCGCGTTCTAATTTCAATCTTAATTGTAACTAGATAAGATCGTAACCTAGTGTTATATTCCGTAACCTTCTATCAAATTGTCTGCTATTACATTTTAATGTGTGATTTTTATATTTTGATAGCACTTATTGGTAATTGGCAATTTGCTTAGTCCAGTCCTAATGAGGAAGTGACATTTTAATAAAACGTTTCATTCCAATATCAATGGATTTGCATAAAGTAGGTAGTATTCTCTTTGCAGGCACAATAAATAGTTAACAAGAGCCATTTGTATGCAAGTTGGGTCGACTAGTGAGCTATGATGCGCAGACAACAATGCAGGCAAACAGAATTCAGCAAATTGCTAAGACTCATTCTTGAACCACTCGTTCTTTACCAAATTCGCATACGCATAAGTTTGCATACACAATTTTATTTCGGAGTGATTTAGTGTAAATGTAATGTTACTTTGTTTTTCAATAATGCGAATAGTACTGTTATTTTAAAGATATATCTAGAGCTATATCAGTTTGTTTTTTGTAAAAAATCTGATTTCTTTATGTTTATGTACAGAATCCAGCACATGCGGTTGGACATTCGCACTACGAAATTTACCCCTACCGCTACGGAATATGGGCGCTCTCTAGGTCTACATTTCCAGCCGCATGTGCTGGCTACTGTACATAAACATTTTTAACTAAAAGTTAATCTGGCGCAAATGGAACGAGAATCAATGGAATTAAATTGTTGGGTCGTGAAAAGCTGTTTATAATAATTTTATTTCCATTTCAGTTTTATAAATGAAAAGCTGTTAAATTATCTTAACGGAAAATATAAAATTAATAAAACCTCAAAAGAGAAATGTTGAAAAATAAGGGGTTTTATAAATCTCCGAACACAAAGTAATGTACAAATACGGATTTATAGTCGAATGGATCAAAAATTAATCTTCAGAACTACACCCAACGGTCGCATCTCGCATATTTACATGGTAATTGCTGTACAACTTGTTGAAAGTTGGTTGATTTATTGTATTCCAACCTGAATTAACCAATTGGAACGCAGCGTATTCAAAATTCCATTCATTCTTTTGTTTTTGTTCGTTTGTGTTTGGATGAAAGTTCATTTACTAAAATACGTGTAGGTACTCGTACCTACCATGTTTTTGTAAACGCCAGTCTTCAGCTTCGTGTTTTTTTAATACAAAACGAAAATCAATAAATAAGTATGTGGAAATCTCACACACGGCCATCTGACTTCAAACTAGGCAGAGTCTGTAAAATGGCTGTTAGACAAATTATATACATACAAAATCCAGACACAAGGCAAACACAAGTGTTTATCACACGAGTATTTTCCCTGGGAGAGATTCGAACCCGCGACCCTGTGGTTTGTGGTTTGAAGGCAGACGTATTACCAATTAGGCTACTATAACTTTTTAATATTAATAAGGGTTTCCGCAGCTCACCAAATCAACAGATTTCAGACAATTCAATATTATTCGAGTTCGGGTTGCAAAAGCAAATTAATATTCTCGTAATATTGCGTTTCTGAATTCTAAAGAGTTTTCAAAAGCGTGGTTGGATGGTTGATTAAATTTATTTAGATTTTCTAAGAATCTGCTAGGAAGCCTGCTTTTTTAAGACATTATTATAACAATAACAATAATTAAACCAGCAACTGGTTTTATTGAAATGGTATAAAATAAGTAGACCTAAGGTATGCTGCTTTATTGGAATAAACAAGTTTATAGATTTTTTAAGATGCAATCAGCAACGCGAGTCAGTAGAGTGGTTTAGGTAACGGTTGACTTTGAGAGAGACAAAGACATAAAAAATTGATTTCAAGTTTATAGCATAAACTGACACAGCGACACACAAATGTCTATGTTTGTTATGTGTAATTTATTTATTTTGTTTTGAACGATAATGTTGGGACATGTATGTATGTACGTACTGTGTCGAGATGACATGGATGCAATGCAATAAACGTTTTACTTACTTATTTACTTACTTACTTAGTACATACCTTTTTTCCAAGGTGCAGTAGTGCAAACGGCCTGGGCTCAGTGTTAATTCACTCAAGTGGGCAACATTGGTTGTGAAATGAAAATGAAAGAAAGAGAGAGAAAGTCAATGAAAACAGCCTCCGTGGTCGAGTGGTCAAAAGCTCGCCTGATGTTACCAGAGTCCGGGTTTGAATCCCGGTGGGGGGGACTCGTCGAACAACTATGACTTTGTAAGACTTTCCTCAGTTTGGTTAGGACATTGCAGGCTGAATCACCTGATTATCCGAAAAGAAGACGATTCCGTGCTTCGGAAAGCACGTAAAGCCGTTGGTCTTTGGGCTACTATCGACGGATGTAGTCGTTGTTGAAGCCATGTCGGTTCTATAATTCCGACACCAGGGTTTGAGAGGTAAGTTAACCTCAAAACCCATACGATAAGCAAGTCAATGAAGACAATTTCAGACCTAAACTGAGTCGCAATAAGAATTTATACGCAGCGCCCAGATATAAAAACAAGTGGAAAAGAAAAAAGTACCTGACGACTCCAGAAAATTGCGACTACAGAAAATTTTTTAAAACAACAAATTATGTGAGAAAATATTCTGTTAGGCGTAACTTGGAAAAATGTACGTAGGTAAGTAATAATTAAATATAAATATTTATTGTTTTGCCTTAAAAACACTCAGTAAGCGAATTCCCACTGGTCTTGTTTGTCCTCTGACCTTTCTTCATTCGCGCTCTGCGGGGGCAGTACGGCGAAATTCATAATTGAACGGCAAACAGAACCGTTTTTATTATTTTATTTTCAACTAGCTTTCCTTCCGCCGCGGCTATGCCCGCGTTAACAGTTTTTCCCGTGTAAATAAGGCACTCTCCCGCGGTAAAAGGTAGCCTGTATTACTCAGGGTGAATGTAGCTTTCTAATGGTTAAAGAATTTTTGAAATCAGTTCAGTAGTTCTTGAGTTTAATCATTACAAACATACACACACACAGAAATTCAAATATTTCCTCTTTATAATAATAGTATGATATCGACGGGGAAGTTCTAACAACTCCTAACTTACCAAAACCAAATTTTACAGGAGGCGAAAAAATCCGTGCCAATATATTTATGCAAATATTATGTACGTTAGGAAAAATATCCACGAATTTAAAAAGAATTCTGATATTCACAAACGTAATACTAGAAATGGAAATAAACTAGCTCGTGATAACTATAGATTGGCTAAAGTCAGTACTTCTTTCGTGGGGCTCTGTGTACGCTACTATAATAAAATACCTGATGATATTGTAAATCTTCCGGAAAAAAGGTTTAAATGCCACGTGAAACGGCATCTATGTAAGAATGCGTACTATGGATTGGATGAATATTTGAATGATAAGAAAGCTTGGTGTGTAGAGACTTCAGCTCGACACGAGAAACGCTGTGCTTAATCTAAGGTAATATTATTACTAAAATTTGTTTGTAAAAACCTACGTAATTGTGCAACATTGTAGTGCGGTCGACTATGAAATTGGGAAGCCATTAATTAGATTGTCGTGATAACATCTGGCTGACTGAGTATTCATGCTCACTAAAGTGTCCTGACTTGCGGTGGCGTGTGGGCCGGGTCGTTGGGTTCCCTCTAATATGGTTGAGCCCGGCGATGGCTGTCCCATACGTCAAACCCGTGAACGTGGTGCTGCTTGGGGGGACTGGTCTGCTCTAGTCGATTGCCGATTGTTTTATTGTTTATATAGTTTAGTTTTTCTACTTTGACTGGTTGCCTTCCTTTAATTTCATATTTCGTCTGCACTCTTTGTTATATTAATCAAATTGTATAAAATAATAATTACCTATGTAAAAATATTTTTGAAAAGATGCAACGCCTGTGGAGTTTCTTCCGGAGAGTTCTTCTCCACAGAAGACAGCCAAATCGTGAACTCTCCTCGACGTCAAAAAATGATTTTGTGAAATCTTACTTTGAATAAACACTATTTGACTTTGACTTTGACTTTGACTTTGACCGTTTTTTATTTTTCCCAGAAGTTAAATTAAAAATGTGTAAATGGTAATTTTATACTAAAATGGACCCGCTTTTGAAGTAATAATCAAAATTTGCTTGGAATAAGTATTTAGCGAGATTATGCAAGATAGGAGGTATCACAAAGCTGGTGTGGCTGAAAATTCGAAGATAGGAGTAAATTCCACACTTCAAAAAGATAACAGAAATAGTTGAAATAATTATTTCTCGTTGAAGTTTTCAATTATATTTGGCGATAATATAACAAAGGAATCTAAAAAATACTAAAAATAGACCAAATATTCAAAAATGGCGAACTTTTTGAAGATAGGAGTTATTGCTTTTCTATATCCCCATTATGTGCACCATGTCGGTTAAGATAGGAGGTATTTTGTAAATTAATTACTGTTATTCATTGCAATTTCTGTTTACGCTTTGAAGTTATAATCCATTTGCTTAAATTAGAAGTCTTACTTCTGAAACTGAACCAACGAAAATAAATTGATTATTTAAATAAATTATAGACTGTTCTCAAATGCACTGGAGGACGTCTTCAAGACACTGGATTGGGACGGTTTGGGCATCAATGCCAATGACGAATATCTCACGCACCTTTGCTTTGCCGACGACATAGTAATCATAGCCAAATCACCACAGGAACTGCAAGAAATGCTGCACGACTTAAATTCTGCCTCACAGTATGTCGGTCTCGGGATGAATTTGGACAAGACGAAGGTCATGTTCAATGATCCCGTCGTCCCGGCACCGATATTAGTAAGTGGCTAGTCGCTCGAAGTTCTCCAGGAATATGTCTACTTGGGGCAAGCCTTGTAGATGAGTAAAGACAACTTCGAGCGAGAAATCACCAGGAGAGTGCAGCTGGGTTGGGCAGCATTTGGGAAGTTGCATCATATCTTCTCGTCGTCACCGACGCAGTGCCTAAACAGCAGGGTGTTTGACTAGTGCGTCCTACCTGTCCTGACTTACGAGGCCGAGATGTGGACTATGACAGTCAAACTGGCCTACCGACTATATGTCGCTCAGCGAGCTATGGAACGGTCTATGCTGGGTGTCTCGTTAAGGGATAAAATCCGAAATGAGATCATTCGGCAGAGAACCAAAGTGTTGGATATCGTCCAAAAATGTAGTAAGCCGAAGTGGCAGCACTGGTCACAACGGATGAGCTTTGGTTTCGAAAGGTTCTTGAATGGAGACCACGATTTGGCAAGCTTAGCGTGGGACGCCCCCCTGCAAGGTGGACCGACGACGGTCTAAAAAAGGTGGCTGTCGGTGGCTGGATGAGAGCAGCGGAGGATCATGCGTGTAGTGTGACGCACACTTGGGGAAGCTTATGTCAAGAAGTGGACTGCTACGGGCTGATATGACGTCGATATTGTTATTTTAAGTTCAAAGCTGTATTTATTGAAATGAAATCAGTTTTATTTCTGCGGTTCGAGGCTCAATTTGGTTGCACTCCGGTCATGTTCCTCTCGGCAAGTTTGATCATATGATTAGAAGAAGGGAATCCCCTCTATGCGAACATTGTGGCGTTGCTTGCATTCCAATGTAACGAGAGCCGTGATCACAAGAATAATAATGTTTACTTCAAGAGGCCAAATTATTGGCGCAACTGCTCAAACAGTATAGAATAGAATAGAATAAGTATGTTAAGGATTGTTAGGTTAGCCTAGCATTTCTTAACCGGGCTGACTAATTCTATAAAGCTGGCATAGTCCCCAAGTGAACAAAAACCTCATCAAATATGAGATTGAAAAAAAAACGGTTTAACACGTTAAATCATTTTTGTTGTTTTATAAATAAAATAACAATGAGATAACAAAAAGAAGCCAAATAATAATATGCATCCGCTTGGACAATTTGCAGCCTATTAAACGAGAACCAGCATTTTTTAAAAACTTTGAAAAAGTACTCGGTACCTAGTATAGTGTCCATACTTTTAAAATTTTACTTTTCCTACCAGCTTATGAAAATCCTCTCTCTTTGACACTGCGAGATACGCACCGATTTTGTCTCGCTCTAGAGCGGGAACCGTACTTGAACATGAAGATAGGAGATATTAACTCATAGTTTTGTTTGAAATGAAGTTACGAGATGTTTCCATTAGTAAGTTAGAATATATTTCCTGCCAAAATTAGCTTCCATCAGTACGTTAGAATATATTTCCTGCCAAAATTAATAAGGTTGTCATGGACCTTAATATAGGAGATATTTCTTCAGTGCCTAGTTACGCCAATTTTGCGAATTTCGACATAATTTAAATAGCACTAGAAGCGCAATTCGATTCTCTATCGAACTGCATTCATAAGTCGTTTTCGTAAAAAATTGTAGTTAGGAGTTGTTAGAACTTCCCCGTCGATATGAAGTATGATAGTATGACGATTATGTACCTTTATGTTTCGTTTTCACAACACTGATCCATTAATAAAATAAAGGATAAATAATGGAACGCAGGAAGATGGAAACACAGAGACTTGTATGTACCTGTGCTTGTACACTAAGTATGTAGGTAGATATTAGTAGGTCGTAGGTAGATATTATTATTATATTATGGCTGACATCCCAACCACAAGTCCGGTGAAGCTTGATCCGTCGTACTTTTTCGACTCAAGCATAATAGGTCAATTAAAAAAAAAGTGAACCACAAGATGAAAGATGCTATAGTTGTAAAAAAAATCTTCATTCTATAGGTTGTAAGGTTGAGCTATCGACTCCGATTCACAAATACGAAAACTCCTCTTTATTACAATCCCCAATAAAAGTTTTACGCTTAGATCGTGGCCCTGTTTTGTCAGATAGATAAGGACCTTTTTATCATACAATAAAGGTCACATTTTACAAGAATATCAAAAATATCTGCTACAGCTTTTTATGTTTATTGTGCGATGAGTACCTACACTTCTCGTTACGAAGATCAGTACTGTAATATTATTGTAACATTTGTCATACTTTGGTGATAAAACCAAATGATAACACAACACACATAGTATAACAAAAAGGTCCTTATTTGGCGAATAAATCCGTATGTGACTTTAAAATATATTATGCGTTTATGTGAGTCTTGAAGCGGACTCATAGAGATCCTTGAAAGAGACCTATGTTCTATATTGTTGGTGGTTCGTCTAAAAACCAACCTAACATAAACGCATATTTAAATAAACTCGAAATTGGCCCTTAAAGGGCGTAAAAATCACACACATAGGTATTTATTTATTTAAAGACTCGAGACGAATATCTTTATACTTCTCACTTTATAAAAAGTTTTTTAGAAACCTGTAAATGAAGAACGATTCAATGTTGGAATTGAAAAGGCTTTAAGCTAAGTATGTATTAAAAAATCTCCACCCATTTTTTTTTATTTATACTCTAAGGTTAAATGCTACTTGACTCATTTATATTTACTTGAAAGTTTATCAAATGAATTATTATTTTCTGCTCTATTTAAACCGAAATACCAAAAATATATCGCATCATGGCGACACGGTGACGTAATGAATCACATAACTTTAGTTTACATTTAAAAATAGCGAACTGAGTTTTCATCTTTTCTAACTGTAGAGGTCGAAAATCTGTACATAGGAAAAAAATGCAAATTTTAATTATTTAGCCTTTTGATGTCAGCTCCCCCTGCCGTGTAACAAATTGCACAGACCTCCTGAAAACTTTAACGGAAAATAATCAAATATCTGCCATTTCACAGAAACCGGGTCACCGGAAATATTATCGGAACGCTGTTTTAACTAGGGCTTTGGAGAAAACCGTCTTGGTTCACCGGTTCCTTAGAATTCCAATCCAAAATCAAAATCAAAACAAAATCCAAACAGTTTGTCGCGATTTTGTTAGTTGACTATTTTTTTCTTCGACACTAAAATAATTTATTCCCCTTATGATAAAAAAAAATTCGCTTCTCTAATGCGTATCTATGCATCGAAAAGGTCTAATACGTACGACGTTTATGTGTTCTATGGTGTGTTAGTTTAGCTGCATTGATAATTTTAGAAGATTTTTTTAATTTGTATCTGTTTGGATGAAAATTACACACAACTGTTTCATATTTGATTAAAATGTTAAATGCGTGTTTGTGTGTGAGTGATGTGTGAACTTTCTTCCTTTTTAATGTCGAGCATTAAAAATCTGAATGGCTGTTTTGATACAATCTAAAAGTTATTTTGTAGCAGAGGTTTCCCAATGATGTTTTCTTCGTAATGTACTTTCGAAAGTAATCTAACTTTATTAGATTAGAAATTTATTTTCGCACCTTAATGGGCCCAACTCTATAATCGTGAAACACGTTATTATTAATCGTAAATATTAGCATGCGTTTAATTGGTTCTTATTTAAAAATACTTAAATAATATTCATAAAATGGACGTACAACAAGTTCAAAATGGCTAGAATGTTTTATACTAAACCTACAAATTGAAATTCATCACTGAACTAATGTTGCGAATACCTAACTCTTAAAATTCAATTTCAGCTTCATTTTTGAACAAAATGCAGTAAAAGTTCTAGACGAAGGTTGAACCCACCCACCGTTATTTCCAGCCAGAGCTCTTATTTCAAAAGTTTGCTCATAAAATACATTACTCTATTCATCACTAAAGCGTTCTTTTTTTATAAAAAAATGATATTCCATTTTCAAAAGGCTCAATATTAGTCAATAGAAGTTTTTAAAGTTCACATCGTGTATTAAGAATCTTGTTGAAATTTCCTTTTGAATTTATCTCTAGTGAAAATTTAGAATAGAAATAGTTTTTTTTTGCATACGTCTGACTGATGGCATGTCACCTCTAAAGTCGTCAAAGGTGAGGTAGGTCGACAAAGTAAAAAATCAACTTCCATTTTTTTAAGTTATTTTATTTTAGTCTTCAATATAAAAACAATCAAATGATTCACAGCCTACAACATTTTTAACAAGATTCGTAACATAAAATCATGTTGCGAAACTTTCTTGTTTATTAACAAATGTTAGATATGTGGCCACTCATTGTTTTGATTTAGTTTCTTAATACAACAATCTACATTTTTTACTTTATTTTTTACTTTATTTTTTATAACACCGAGAAAATACACCATAATGTGTTTTTATAAACTAACTTTCATTGATAATATATTTTTGCTCTAGAAATTATTTTATGTAATGTTTGTTTGAGGCTTTCGCGCTTATTTTATGTAATCTGGAAAAAAACGTATTATTATATTACTATTTGCCATTAAAATTCCTATCCGTACGAATATTGCGAAAGTAAGTTGGGCAATCATAATAATAATCTCTGTAGCATAATTCTTATATGCTACCATTTTCCGCGGAAAAATACTTAATTCCCACGGAAAAATTTTACGTGGGCGGAGCAGCGGGGTGAAAAGCTAGTTATAAATTAAAACAATGTGTAGGCCGTAAAAAAATGATTTGAACGTATTATTTGACATCCCTGACAATTCATTTGAAGGTAGAAAAATAATTGGAGGGTTTTGTCTTTATTTTCAAAGGTGGATAACGTGTTAGGCATAGTTAAAGATTACCCGACAATCTATATAATAAAACTGCAGAGGTCGAAAATTTGTACATACAAAAATAAAGCTAAAAACCGAGGCAGGGAGATGTAAGAAGTGGTATTGAACATCCGGATATTTTTTTTGTTTCTCTGTTTATCTGTTTGTATGGGCTAATTTCCAAAACTGTTAGACTAAATTGAATAAATTTTGCATGAAGGTACCTTATATCCCCGGTCAACATCTTAGATAGTTTTTACTGCGGGAAAATATCTTATTCCTACGGGTAACTAACTGCACGCAAAAGTAAAAAAATAATGCAGGCGTAGCCGCGGGTGGACAGCTAGTTCAGAATAATTGTGAGACAGTTGAAGGGCAAAGGTTAGGTTACCTTTCACCTTATATAGGTTGAAAGGTCACATAGATGCGGAAAGCGGCACAATCTAGGTATGGGTGTTTATAAACAAATTTTCGTATAAAAAGCAGGCGAAATAAGATTTTTTTGATACATAATAAACTCTCAGACCGGTCCCGTCCTTACGATTCTGTCCGAGGTTAGGTAAATTATTTTACACCTACTTAAAAAAGTTATTAACTTGCTAGTTTGAAGCTTCGGGACTGACTTTGAACCTACTTTGAATGTAAGTAGGCAGGCATTTCTTTTTAGTGAAATTTATTTATGTTAATGTTGAAATATATTTTTTCGTACACCTTTTTGTAAATTAGTTTATTTATTGAGTAGTATATTTTTATGTGCAAACGAAAGTCTCAAAACATTCTTCTCCTCTCGTTTAATTCTCGACTTTGACTACGTATGAAAAATTTATATTTGCTTACAAATATCTACTTATAACTTAGCGTAAACAGGACATGAACTATAGCTTCAATTGGTACTAAAACAGGTACGGATGGATCCAACCCGCCAGCCTTGAGCAGATGCAACACGGATGCGCGTGCGATGGCCTATAACCTGATCACTGGTCATTTAATTTAGTACTACAGAAAGCATACCTACGTGCTTGCTTATAGTGTGGGTTTCGAGGTTAACCTACCTCACAAACCCTGGTGTCGGAATTATAGAACCGCCTTAGGCTTCCGACATGGCTACTATAACGACTAGATCCGTAGATAGTAGTCGGGACCAATAGCTTTACGTGCCTTCCACACGCACGGAAGCATCTTTCTTTTGGGACAATCAGGTGACAGTATGCAATGTCCTTGTCAAACTGAGGAAAGTCTCACAAAGTGATATTTGTTCGACGAGAACCCGTAACGTCAGGCGAGCTTTTGACCACTCAACCACGGAGGCTGTTACCTACTGACTCGATGTATAATTTCGAACTGTGAGCCGGTGAAGCTTGATTGGTCGTACTTTTTCGACACAAGCATAGGTCAATTAAAAAAATGAAAATTTAGCGATGAAGGTCAGATTCTACTTAGAAAAATAGTTATTGTGGGTTATCCTTAAGTATACTATGCATGTATAAACCTTTCTCTTGAATCACTCTATCTATTAGAAGAAACCGCATCAAAATCCGATGCGTAGTTTTAAAGATTTAAGCATACATAGGGACAGAGAAAGCGACTTTGTTTTATACTATGTAGTGATTACAAAAATGCTACATGATGTCCTTAACTACTTATTATTGGAGTTAAGACAATTAAATCCAATCCTTTCTAGGCAACAAAGCAGAATTTAATTATTTTTTTATCAAAATAGATTTTAAGTATGTAAATAAAATCTTCAGAATAGATATATTTTTTTAGACTTTTGGATTATAAAAGAAACCCGCTTCATTTTTGTGGCTAGCTAATATAGGTATGTGTTATTCATTACCTACGTTCGTTCGTAAACACATTATGCTAATATTTCGCGCCTACTACTTCTAGTTTCTTGCAAAAGGCTCTATTCATTCGTAAAGATGCCTTATTGATTAGTACAGCCTGATCAATTGTGAACAAAGGAGCTTCTAACCTTTTACGTGTGGGAGGTGATTGTTGTTATTATACTTGTTAATGACAGACTTTAGTTCTATGTTTAGGATATTAAACACCTTAGCGAGCTTCTAACGAGCTTTTAAGAGTTTTTTGATGAGAGAGTTACGTATATTACTTTGTTTGATTCTTTGCTCGCCAGCATGTGCATGATGGAAACTAAAATTATTTATTTTGTGTCACAGAAAAAGATACAAATATGTATAACTATCGAACCAATCTATTGCTTTTTTCTTTATTATGTTATTTATTGTATTAAAAGGAGGAGATGATTTGCGTGCTAGCGAAGTCATATGTATAATGTTATTCTTGTGAATAATAAATAAATAAAATAATAATAAAAAAGATATTTTTCAAAATGTTGTTTAGTTTTTTTTTAGTTTAGTAATAGCCTAAAGCTCTGTATGCTTATTACCTACTGACCAATATTACAGCAGTACTGTTTTTTTTCTTAAAAACTCTCTTTTCATCACGATAATAATAGCCATCTCTATTTAATGTACCTTTTCAAATGTCCAACTGTACATATAGCCCAAACATTGAGTATTATTATTTAAAACACCTCATTTCCTCAAACCTGTCACACGGTTCTTATTTTCCTGTTAAATGTTCTAGAAACGTCCATTTTGTTATTCTTTTGGGATTTTAAATACATCCCATAGGCAAAGGCTGTCTACAAGAATAAGTGTGGTCGTTGCGCGGACTGCATAATAATTCGTCCCATTGAAACGACCCGCAAAGTTCATTGCACAGGGATATTACCCTGATAATTCAAAGAGCTACTTAATTAACACATCAGTTGTAAATAAGGTGGGGTTTTTAAAGTTAATCGGTTAGCACTAGCGAAACAAGAGTGGTAAGTGACGTTCACATTCACCTGCGCCGACGCCGATTCCGCAGTCGCACTCTGTGAAGCGAGACGCGCGCACTTTCAAATCCCATGTTCGAATTTCGATTATTTTCTTTTTAATACTTTGTGAGTGTTGCCAGTATCTACTGCGAGGCTTTGTTATTATTAACCTGTAAGTTTTTTTGTTATATGTACATTGTTATTTATGCTAAGTAATACCGAAAACTTGACGATCATTTGATTGTGTCACAGGATTTTAATCCTGTTTATTTTTTATTAATTTAAGAGTAGAAAAAGCTAATTCATTAATAACATCATTTTTAGAAAATAATTTTGTTTATAGCATTTAACTTATTAAACCATATATAATTATTTTTTTATAAAAAAAAAATATCGATTAAACAGATGATTATGATTATTTAAACCCGTAGTTAATAAAAATACCACACCACGTAGATATCAATTAAAAACCTTTAAGACAACTTCAGCGAATTGCGTGTTTAACCAAATAATAAAATTCTCCATAATTTACTTATGTAACGATGATTGATTACTTTGTATTGTATTGTTTATTTAGATTAATAGACAATACAATACAATTACAGTTACTTAGAACTGTTAGCTTCAGTTTAACTTTAAATTTACCTTGAATTCGAAAACCGTTTATTCGATGAAAATTTACTCATTCCAGCAAGATATTTATTTTATGCTTTTGTTGAAAGTTGCTTTTGTTGAAAGCATAAACTTGTAAAATTCTGAATTGTAAATTGACACTTATTCCAAAGCTGTTAAGCCCCTCTCCCACTGAGCAATTAAATGTTTTATGCCTTAGGTACGTAAGACCTAAGATTATCCATCTTTACTCTACCTATCTCAACATACAGGTACCTATATTTTGAAATGAGCTTTTCTACTTAGCAGATATTACGTATTATCGCATAACAGTACAGTGATAAAACCGGCAAATCATTACCCTCTTTCGGGGCCGGAGTCGGACAAAAACCCTAGTGTGCCTATTCTCACGAACGATCGACACACGACATCAGAGGTTATGTCACTGCGCAGTGAAAGTGGTGTAGTAGGTTGGATACATACAACATGTGCATTTTGTACTTAAGTTCTGTAATGTTCTATACTGCATCATTCATCTTACTTGCCAAGAAGTCAGTTTTTTTTAAATTAACTTAAGCTTTTTCCGTCCGAGCGCAACCAATAAAATATTTATTTATTGTGTTCTTTAATAGGCTTTTTATGTTTTTTTTTTCACTGGCATAACACCTTACTTCTACGAGAAAAATTAAACAATTAAAACAAGAGGGGAATAAGGAAATAAATATATTTTCCTTTGATACAAAAGAGGAGTGTCTTGATAATGATTTTGTACAATGCTAGTAAAAACCTCCTCCGGCGCCGATAGAAACTTTACATACTTATGTGATAAAAATGCATTTACAATCATGTCAAAAATATACGCTTAGGAGTTACTAGACGCTAAAAGAGCCCATTTACATCGTGTTATCATATCACTGAATATATTTTGTACTCTACTAATTTTGTATCCATAATTCAAGACAACCTCTAACGATGCATAAAATTAGAACCAAATTACAAAATTAGAATATTAATACGACTTACTACGGCCATTTCTGATCAAACTAATATCGCATCGCACCGTTTGACTTTGACTTCACATGGTTGCGGTCGCCGCAGTTTTTCTTTTATTTGACATTATGCTTGTGTCGCAAAACCGACGTATAATTTTCACCGGACTTGAGGGGGAGCGGAAGGCTCTACCCTAAGTAAGACAGGCAGTATGGAATTAGATGGCTTTGTGTGAAATGTCCGCCGTCCCAAACATATCCTTTCCGAACCAGATAACGAAATCACGGATGCTGTTAAAGCAGCCAAACAATTTAGATTACACCTTACACAATGCCCTGGTAGCGAATACCTTTCTAGTAACAATGCCCGGACTCGTCAGCGCGGCCAAAATCAAAATAGTACATAAATATATGGAGCTCCTCAGGCGTCGTCGTCTCCTTCATAATGTTTTCCCGTATTAACGCGCTAGGACGTGGTCCGAAGCTCCCTCGAGCCGCCTCTAGACGCGTTGGCATGACGACACTAGGGTAGAGCCACGAGTACAGCCTTCCGCTCCCCCGCAAGTCCGGTGAAGTTTGATTGGTCGTTCCTTTTCGACAAAAGTGCAGGTCAATTAAAAAAATAACTGTGTAAGATTCTTTCTGGGAAAAATTACAGAGTCGGGGCTGCCGTCTTGTGAGGTCTAATTCTGACGCTGTATCTCTTTACACCTTCACAATATATCTATACAATATATATACCTTACTTTTTTACTGACTCGCGAGATCTACTAATTGTATAATAGTAAATTTTTAGTTACATTAAACATATGTTTTTAATATCCCTGCCACAAAACCGTTACGTCATCCTTTCTTCAATAACTAGAAAAGAGCTGATAATCTTCAAATGGCTTAAGATATTTTCTTGGATCACAGCTAAGAACAATCTCAATTATGACACCTTGCAAACAAAAAAACTAGATCAAAATCGGTGCATCCATTTAGGAGCTACGATGCCACAGACATACACGTCAAACTTATACTCGTAACACCCCTCTTTTTCATCGGGGTTTAAAAATAAACTCAAGTTGAACTGCATTAGGTATACTGTCAATTGCCTTATAATCTTACAATTTACAATGAAATATGACAGTAATGTCCGCTCATGTGCGCTTACGCATTAATCGTAAGGAATGTTGTGAAACTCATGTTTTTACGATCTTTCGCGTCGGATTAATAGCGGGGAGATATTTACTGACTGTGCGGAGACATTCCTAGGAAATTATGCAATTAAAGTTCTATTTAATAATATTTATAATTTGATGGTACTGAAAAAAAATGTTTACGTACTATCTTTTTGTAATAATTAAGTAATTAATGAAGAAGAAAAAGTAATTAAATTACCAAGTCACCAATTTTATTCGAGCACTAATAATTCGCTATTTTATTGATTATTTATTTAGCTTATTTACTATTTTGTTCAATGCAATTAATTCATTTTATGATCATGCAATCATGTCATTTTTTTGGTATCGTGGCTCCCATTGAATAGAGTTGCGATATCTTCAACATCTTGATTATTATCACTGCCTAAGTCTATCTTCTAAAATTAAAATAATTTTAAAAACTTTTAACAATTTACTTTGAACAATTTGTATATAATACGAAAATGTAAATATAGTTATTCTTTTATTCACTTCTAAAATTGTGTTTTGCCTATAATCGGCAGGAGGGAGGAATCCCTTTGTTTCTTTTCTTATAAATTTTGTTATCTATTTACTATCCTAACAAAAATACATTTCCTAATAGTTCTTTCTGAACATAATATTAATCATTACTAGTTATGCGTCGTAAGTATACTGGAATACTTTACTTATCACTTCACTTATAAACAAGAAATTGCATAATGTCACTTATGGATCATTTTACAAACTACCACTCAAATCGTTTCGCTTTCATAGTATCAGGGACCCGGAACGTCACTTTCCTTTACCGGTTTTTCCGTCCGGTATTTACAACTTTACGGTATTTCGCCAATCATGAAAGCAATTTATTCGCATACTAAACAAAACACCTACACTCACTAACGCACTATTTATCAGAATAATTACATTTAGATTTGCCAGGTGGAAATTACTATCTTAGCCATAGGGCTGCCTCTTGTACACTTGTATTGTATATGTTACAGGAAATGTATGAAATCCAGGAATTGTATACAATTCCTAGGAAATGTATACAATTCCGGCGCTCGTTAGGAAATGTATAAAATAATGTTTCAAAGATTATTTAATTCACACATTTCCTAGGAAATGTATGAATTTCCTAGGAATTGTATACAATTCCGAACTTGTACTAGGAAATGTGTAAAACTAATGCTTTATGTGAATAAAATGAACAAAGCTCCCTGTTAAACAGAGAAATTACAATGTTTTCCCAAGGCTCTAGTTGAAGTAATGCAACAATCATACTGTAAAATATAATATCTTTGTAAGGATTATTGTTAATTAAACTTTTTAAATCAGCTATTTATTATTTTTTACAGCGTATCTAGCACGTAAACTATAAATAAAATAAGCTCAAACTTTAATTTGATAAGTAAACAGTCTATCATTTAAGTAAATAATACGCCACAGTGTAAGCCATTTTTTAACTATGTAAATAATCTTTTTAAAACTTTCACGGTTGTTTTCATAACTATTAAGATTTAAAACGGGATGTATCACGGGAAATATCCCGTTTTAAATCTTGTTAGTTATGTAAATAAAGCTACCCACCCAGGTAACATATAAAATAATATAAATATAAAATATTTATTAGGGCTTGCTAAATTTTAACTATTTATTCTTATTTATGGCTGATAAATAAGCACTGAATGTTTGCGCACTGATCGGTTGACTCAATACTACAGGTAGGACACTCCTAAGAACGTAAATAAAAATCAAAGAAAAATAGTATTTAAGCTTCATCGAATACCACGCAACACCATCCGGTGGAGTTTGACGGCGCCTACGGGAAGCAGTGAGTAGAGGAATATCGGGCGGGGAACTTGTTTTGTGCGGGGAGGTAAATATCCCTTCTGTACAAGTAGTACTATTATATACTTCTGTTGTAATAGCCTCCCTTCGCTCCGCTTTCTTCGCTTACCCATTAACATCTTGAATGTATCACATTTCCGATTGCCATTTAGGAAATGTATACATTTCCTAGGAAATGTGTCCAATGTCATTTAATTCATACATTTCCGGGTGAATTTAGGCATTGTATACATTTCCTAGGAATTGTATACAATGACGGATTTCATACATTTCCGTTAACATATATAAATATAAATTATTATTTTCTGGTACTTTTTGTGTGCAATAAAGTATAGGAATATTTTTCATCCTGTCTGAAATCATGTCTCGGCATCATAAACATCCCTTCGTTATTTAATTTGAAATTTGAACAAAATTATAAACGGTATACGCCTAAGAGCAAGGAATTCGCGCTTCGTATACACCAAAGTAAATCAGCAGGTTTACCAACATTATAAAAGTAATCAATCAATGAATAGAGTAGTGGTAAACCCACCAATCACCGTCCAATCCTTCGCGCCCGTATATTGTACAGGTAACTGTTTGCGAAGTGTTATGAACGAACGAGATTGAAATGAAATATCGACGGAGGAAAATTGCGCGAAAACCTTGGAGCCAGTTGGAGTAACTAGCTATGTGTATGTGTGGGCATATAGCATGTAATGAAACAACTAAGATAAAAAAAATAGAAATTGCACATGGGCATCGGATTCCAAACTAGGCAAAGCCTGTATGAGTATCAGACAGTTGACATAAATGAATAAAGAGATAAATACCTAAATACTTGAACACATATCCGGATACAAGGCAATCACTCATATGCTCATCACACGAATATTTGTCCTGGGGAGGGTTTAAACCCTGTTTTGTCTTTGAGCTGAAATTATGATGATGATAATGATTTACCATTGATAAATACTAGAACATATTCTTCTGCTACAATATAGTTTCTAACTACATATAAGAGATATAAAAAGTCCAGTACCTCTAGTAAAACGATACATATCACTTGAAGAACCGCCAAAATGACTACGAAGAATAGGAAAGATTTTCTATCAAAATCTATTCTTTGTTTACAAACTTAAATGACTGTCAACCTAATCTTGTTTTAAATTGGTTTATTAACTACTATAGAGCTTTATATTTTAACTTATTTTTGCATAACAAGTTTTCATCAAAACAGTTCGTTCATCTCGCTATCATACAATTACAAGTTTCGACCAAGTTAAATTGCAAGGACCAGCTAAGTGGACTTGGCGAAAACATGCAAGATAGTAGAATCACCTCATTGAACTGTAAACTTGTTTGACAAACATCTCAACATCTCGTCAAACCAAATTGGTTTAGCAGACAAGTCTGATAAGACGAACAGAAGTTTCAACGGTAAACAACTATCAAGAATATTTGCTCGACGAAGTTAATCCTTCGTCAAAGATAAGGGCTTAAGTTGATCTGTTGTTAGATACGACATTGATTTAATATTCTACTATTTACTGACCTAAAAATATGCTCAAAGTTATAGAAAAACAGGCGGCTTCATTATTTTATACCACTCTCTTTTAGGCTATAAGGTTACTGTATCCTCCTCAAAGGGTTTGTCAGAATTATTGACCCGCCTAAGGCTTTTAACATGGCTTGTAGAACGATTACTTTCATAAATATTGTAATACATCATTTTTTACTTTTTAACAAATACCGTCTGTGAGCATATAGCGTGCATTCGTTGGGCTTGTAGTGCTTGTACGGAGACGTGGTGGTACAATTGGTAGTGCGCCTGTACGGCCCGGATAGCCAAGGAGATTCGGGTTCAAGTCCCTGCCCAAGCCTAATAATTTCCATTGTTTGCTTCGATTTATGTAGTACATGCTGAACCAGCGCATGCGATGCAGGCAGCACGGTCATGTTTTATGTTTCATTTTGTACGATTTTTCCATTTGTGTATATTGTAACATTAATATTATTCTTCGGTCATGTATTCAGTGCTGTTTATGTTTGTAAATTAATAAAGTTTTTATCTGTCTAAATAGTAGTAGGGATTCCAGAGCCCATTAAAGAAAAATTGATATAAAATTTGTCGCTGGTTACCTGTCTACAATTTTTTCAGATGTAGGTACGTATTATGTCTAACGTACGGAGACACACCATCAACCCCTGAGTGTTCTTCAAAATGGCTGAAGGGTACTCAAGATGTGAACAGGCACGTTTCAAGCGAACCTATGAAACCGATATTAATTTCGTATTTGTATTCATCTCCTCAATGTTGGAGGCTTAGGGCTCCGTCAATGGAGTTATGCATGTTTTAGCATATTTAAGACATTGTTGTCGGTTCAATCAATATAATTTGGTATTTCAGTCTTTGTATTATTTTGTGTAACACCCAGTTTTCTAGTGTTTCTGTCTTAGCATTGTGTTGCATATTATTGGGTAGTGCCTACTTTATACACCTAACTCAGACCAAATTCCCATCCCATGGACACAACATTTTATTTGTTACTTGAATCTTGCATCAATTTTCTTTTTTATATCAATCATCCATATTTATTTTATTTTATTTTACTTAAATAAAAAAAAGAGCAATAAATGAAAACTGACGGGTGAGGAAACTGACCAGTTAACGAATTATTTAAAACTGACGAACTAAGTAAACTGACGGATTGAGGAAATTGGCGAGTTGCTGAAACTGACGAGTACCTCCCCGACTCAAAAAATTCGTCACGCTCTTTATGAGTTTTTGCAAGAATGTAACAGGCGTTATACATATCGTATTTAGCTTCCCACGCCTTTGAGGTTAAATTTTTTAGCTCATTCAACTCAAATTAAAATTAGCGATGAGATACTCGTGTTATTAATAATATTTCTTGTATAAATACTTCTTCAGAGAAATTAATCTGTCTAAGCAATTTCGCTTAGTTGTATCCAATTATTTCCTTGCCATGTGCTATTTATTATTCACTCTCACACTCAATATTTATAAATAGATCCGAGATATGAATAGAAACGATCGTTTCCTCTTAGCTTTCCATTTCCATAACCATTTTGAGGACGTTCACCTATAAGTATGAGCTTATAACCAACAGTTCCAGGAAAATAAGTCTTATTTTGAGGACCATAGAGCCTTTATACTATATGTACGGTCAACAAACTACATCTCCTCCGGAAAAGCAAACAGGACCACATTACCTTCTTTTATTTGACTACCCTCGCTCTTGACTGAAAATTGTTTTCTTTTTTTCAGTACCTACGAAACTTTCTTCGGTCATTTCTTTTTAAGACCCGATACTTCTGCCAAAGCGACAAAAGTTATTGACACGAAATTACAACATTCATTGCCGTTTTACTAGTCATCTTTTTGTTGCCCCCTGCAAAAGTCCGGTATTTAATGTTTTGCAGATGAAAAGACGTTGTAGTCGCCGGGGTTTTTGTAAGGTGTCCTACTTGACAACAAAAGCAACCCGAACCCAAGTACCAGTGGACCTGTAATAGGTCCTTGCTCAAGGTCGCTGACGTACTAGTGATGTGAAATAACTGCTTTAAAAATCTATCTTAATTTTTTTTTTACATTCCTTGCATTTAATGTGAAAAATAATAAATATTGTTCGATTTGTCATCAATTCCCAAATAAGAATAATTTTAAGCTAAATTGGCACCTTTACTAAAAAGTGTGCGATTGTCGTTCCAAGAAATTTCACAGAGTGATTCAGCTCCTTATAGGTACTTTCTTTCTCTCCGGTCCGGTGAAGCTTGATTGGTCATACCTTTTAGACACAAGCTTAGGTCAATTAAAAAAAAAAATCTTTCTCTGTAGTTTAAAAATAGTAACAAAACTCAACAAGCTGGGCACGATTCGTGGCGGTTTATTATTGTTGATGTTTTGTTTGTACTTTTTATTTATTTTGTTTGTTTCTGTTACTTTTTTATTGATTGTACATTTGTGTCTATGGTTATAAATAAATTTAAATCCTAAAATAAAAAATAAACATTCTTGATAATAGTTAGATAAAGAACATAGTTATCTAAAACTGGACAGGAACTGAAAAGCGCCCTCTACTTTAGAAGTTAGTTATAGTAATCCGCGTTTCATTCAAGTAAGGGTTACAAATTTATTTGCGCTTGTTGTAATCTTTTTTAATACATTGTGGTCATAGAGTGGCAGCAAAAACACATTTGCAAAACAAAGGTATTTTTGCCGCTTCGATAGTCTAATTTACTTTCGCACTATTTGGAATGGATGCGCTCTTGGCTGCAAAAATAAACTTGGTAATCGTGCGCATCCTTACTTGCGACGCGAATTATAGAAAAATATTATTTACCTTATACAATCTCCACTTTGAAATTTTAATTTATGCGTAATTAAATTAAATACAAATAGGTACCTAAAGTACAGTTCAATTACAGTTCTTTGTATACTTTTTAGTGCGTTAGCTTTAATAATGTTCTTTATTGTATGAATCGATCTAATAAATAATAGGTTGTACTCGTTATTTCCCAACACTACTCCACACAAAAGAAGTTGTTGTCGCCGTACGATGAAAAACGAGTTCTTTAAAAGGTCCGGGGTCCTCAGGGAGGTATTATATCGATTAACGGTTCCTGAAGGATTAAAAAGCTTACCCTCCTGCTGTGATTGAAATCGGAATATTTACAGGGAAAACATTACAATACAATACAAAACTTTATTCAACGTAAAAATAGTACACTAGCTTTCCGCCTCGCGGCTCCGTCCGGGTTAACCATTTTTCCAGCGGGAATGAGGACTTTTCCCGCGGTAAAAGGAAGCCTATGTTACTCCCCAAGCTCTATTTTATTTATATACCAAGTTTAATTAAAATCTGTTTAGTAGTTTCGGAGCCTATTCAATGTAAAACAAACAAACAAAAATAGTATAGTTAACGATAGAATATTCCAGAGCATCGATAGTTAAGTCCAGAAAAAAATGCTTTGGTGACGTCATGTGTTTTTTTTTTGTCTTTGCAACAGTTGCTTTTATAAAATTAGTTCTATTGAATTTCCGCAATAATATTGCGAGGTTATTTTTTCTTATCAGTTCTTATTTTACTCGTATATTACGTGATATTACAAACTTATATAGTATAAAAAGAATTGCAGAGACGTCGTCGTCTTAATTCTGTATAATATCCGAAAACAGTATATACTTCTGTATTAAAATCCAAAGCTCTATACATATATTATAAAAGTCTACTATTTACCTAACCGTGCCTTACCAAATAGTAACACAAGCACAGAAATTCACAGAATATTATAATTGACACAAGTCGAGATCAATAATGGTGGTGTATGTATAACTTACACCTTAGAATAAGATTTCCATCTGCCTCGCCACTTCTTAATGGCATTATACGAATTTATCATTATCATGTAACGTATTGCTTATTCCAAAGCCAAGACAATACAGATATAGGTATTACTTAATAGGAAACAGGTGAAGTTCCTTGTGACTTAGACTCCATTGTTAACTAAAGTTCGGTAATAGTAGTTACTTTATTGGGAGTACAAGCTATTTTGGGAGTTATATTGTTTTGAGGTATCACAGCACAGTATTGTTACTTACTTAGTTTTACTGGTTTAATTGACAGATTATTATTTAACTTTATAGAAGGGATAATATTCTACAAACTCCCTTTTTTAATCTAAATTCTTTGGAAGTAGTTTATGTTGTTTGTATGCAGTTGCTTGCTACTACATACAACACTATCTGATACTATGTACGACATCTGTTGATTACATTATGCTGTGACACCTGCTTAAATTTTCAATGCCAATATTTCGTTTCGGATGGGTGGTTGGTTGGATAGTTTTCCACTAGAACCTTGCGGTGGAACCAACCGTCTCCGAAACGCAATATTTTGTAAGATAAATGTAAATAGTCAAAGAATTTTGGTGGCGAATATCAGTTGCCAATGTGGCCAACTTATTCCCTTCTTTCTCTACTATACTTTTTTTTATTCAAACCGTTTTATTTTAAACATGGTCATGATATCACAATATTTCGGGTACCTACCTATATTCTAAAAAAAATAATTAAGATACTTACAAAAAAAGTCAGCAGCTATTAACAAGATGTGAAAAACTTTTAAAGAAAATAGAATGTACTATTAATTCTACATAACTTTTCGCGTTCTTAAAGCAATTACCTCAAGACGGTCGCGGAAAATGGACATTTGTAGGAAATGATCGTTCTGTTCCGAATTGACACTAACTATTAAAAATAAATCAACAATCTCGTGTATTTTAAATCTTAAATTATTCTAAGAGCTTTATTTCACAAAAAGAACTGCGTGAACAGTAATTTTAGTTACCCTTCTTACTGCAAAAAGTAAGCCGCTATAGCGATTTTTTAATCAACTCCACTGTCATCAGGGCTTACCATAGCAGCAATGAATAACGACGTCTTTCCGTGTCAGTAATGTTCCGTAAGTCGGTCACAAAACTAGTTGTTTCGTGGGTAATCCACGTTACGTAACCTCCGAAATGCGTCGATCGGAATGAATGAAATAATCGCCGACCACTTCGAGATAAACCCCGCTATTCAGCCATGGATAGATATAGAACAACAAAAAGGTGCTATCCAACAGACATGATAAAGCGTGGGAGCGAAAAGATAATTCTCTGCAGCTGCAATATAACAAAACAGAAGAGAAAAGCAAAAATGATGACATTGTAACACAAATTGTGCACGGAAATCAGTTTAATATAAGTTTGAAACTTTTGAATTTGTTTTTTTTTTTCCATGCTTGTGTCGAAAAAGTACAACCAATCAGCTTGACCGAACATTTTGCATTTGGCACTACTGTATTTGACAGGTCCAGGGACAACTTTAGTAATATAAGTATTGAGTACGTTTTACAACAATCTTATTTGAACTAACACAGATAATATATAATACGTTATATTATAAACTAGCGACCCGCCCCGGCTCCGCACGGGAAAATGGTTATTGTGGGTTATCCTTAAGTATATTATGTGTGTATTATACATATAAACCTTCCTCTTGAATCACTCTATCTATTGAAAAAACCATTTAAGCATACATAGGGACATAGGGACAGAGAAAGCGACTTTGTTTTATACTATGTTTCGATACCTTTACATCAAAACTTGTTACGTTTTCACAATCGCCTTAAATGTGTTTGACTGTAATATCCAAAGTCTATGGAATAAACGATCTATTCAACCTTAAAATTGTTAGTAAATCAGTCTTATCTTAAGCTCCATAGAGAGAGAAATGTAAGGGTATGTTTCTATTGATAGTAGATAAATGATAATGATGTTTTTCATATTTTGGTTGGTCGCTTTTATCTTCTGTTAAGGTCACAACATCGATACAGATATTTCATTTTATTTGTACCCTATGTGGTGAAACATTTTTTTTTTTTCAAATTCATCCTGGACTTGGTCTTGGGTTTATGCATACCTACATTTAATTATTCAATAAATTATAATTGACTTTTATTTAGGTACTTTAATATTTTTTTCAGTATATTTAACAAAATGTAATTAAATTATATTAAATTATGACAATGTTTTCATCGTGTTAAACAGTGCAGACAATATACTCTAAGAAACGAGATCTGTTAATATTGCGAAATCATTTGAAAGATTCGAATATTATTTTAGATTTATTATATTATAACAATAGAAAAATACAATCCTTTTTGCTTTCATAAAAACATTGCAAGTATTCTCCTGAGCTTTACATTCACTCCCACCTATTAGAGAAATTGCAGCGCTATTGGGGTTGCCTGCTAATATAAAAAATATGAACCTAGCTTTTTGAAAGCCAATACTGGAAATAGGAAGAGGACGAGATGAGGAGCACTATAAACTAGTGGGAATGGGTCAATTTTGGAACAATCAGTTGTCAATTATTTTCAATTTCTTAATTTAGATTTAATTAATATAGGTCAGAAAAAAACTTTTATTTTTATATTAGTACAAAAAGGACTGGTCTGGATCATATAACAAAATAGAAGGAATTGATTTCTGCATACCTCGCCAGGAAAAGGGCGTTAATTCATTATATAATAAAGACCCTATGTTATTGGATCTAGTTATATTTTGAATACTTACCACTGTATAAAACTTTAAAAGACAGGCTAACTATCTGCAATTTTGTAAATGCTGGCAACATTAATAGCGTTGCATTCAGCTAGAGATTTCCCAAGGTATTGGACCGAGTTACGGCTTTGTGTCTCAGCTATTTTTACTATTATTCTCATTCTTTTAAGGTTAATGTTTCATGTCCATATAAACTGGAACTTTAAAGTCTGGCAAATTGTGGCTGGATAAATGATATATCTTTATTTACATATTAATAATTTATATTTAATTACAAAGTACTATTGTATACTGAAAGAATCTATGTAACTAAAATATTTTTTCTTTCTTTGTAGTTGGCTTTATTTGATATGGTATTGCTATATTTTCAAAAACTGTTACAAAAACATTATAAAAAAACAGTTTAATTTACGTTTCTATAATTCATATTAATTTTACTTCTGTTTCATAGTATTTAAACGCACAATCGTGTTCATAATTTAGCGTACACAAATAATGTAGGAAAATGTTACTAGGAATTACTTAGCAGTAACCAACGAACATGACCTAATACAAGTGACCTAAGTTACACCATACATTGAACTGTGATGCTACATATCAATACCCACCTAACAGTAAAACACGCAACGAACGAATTTGCATTATGAATACAAATTATTTGCTTTCGTCACAAAAGTAGTACTTACTAAACGATGTGCATTCGTAACGTAATTTATAAATGGGTCCGGTAAGTTAGCTTTTAGCTTTGAAGTGAGTAATCTTCTAAGTATACCTACTACACATATTTATTTATTTGCGGGATTAGTATATAATTATAACATAGTAACATTTTTTTAACCCCATTTTACATTTCTTTCTCATATAAATTCAAACATTTAAGTTTGGAATTCCTTCGTCATTTATACGTCATCCTCGTCCATTTTTGACTTCCAACGTAGACGGCAGTGTTTTTTAAAATGTGTATAATTGTGTATAGTTCCGTTTAAGTTGAGTTTATACGTGATGTGAATAAAATGTAACTAAACCAGTTCAGTCCAGAGAGTTCCTCGTAGCGTTTTGATTTTACTACTAGTTCGTGGAGCCTAGGGAAACTTTAATCTTCGGCCGCTCCTGACGACTTGCCAAGGTCTCAAATTGTGTGATCTGTATTTTTAACACTCTTTTGGTGAAGGAAAGCTTCTTGAGGAAATCTATAAGAATATCTGCAAAAAAATATTGACTAAAATTCATTAACAGCTCATATGTCCCCACCGAGGGGCTCGAGCCTACCCTCAAATCAGTCGATCATGCTGGCCCAGTGCGAGTTAGTCAACTTTACTCACAACCTTTGAATAACATCGCAGGTGTGTGCAGGTTTCCTCACGATGTTAAGACTAAAGTTGCTCGTCCTAATTCAGGGTTGGCTCCTAAATCGATTTACGGTAGTACTCATAATATCCTTCTTCCATTTATAAATAATTGATATTGAATGACTATGTGTCAAAATTATTTTATTAAGCGATACGATATTTTAAAGGTCAGTTCATTCATAGACTGGTGTGAATAATGTATGAATAACGGTATTGACAAAGATTATAAATGGACATGCGAAATGGGATCAGACGTGATTTGAATGAACAAGTTTATTCAATGTTAAGCTGTTTTAGCGGCAATATACCTAATCCTTCTAAAAGTCATCTGCTCAATAATTTCCCATTTAATTCTAACGTATTAAAAAAAACTTCCAATCACGTATACAGCCATACCTTAAATTCCTTTGTTTGCACAAGGACAGATTCTCAAAAAGACAGATTCTCATAAGGACAGATGCTCATAAAGACGGAAATGGTACAGTTCCACACACCATTCCTTAATAAAGTGTCCCTCACTTCCATTTCTAACAATCACAGCTATATATATTATGTCCCGATATATGAATGTCCCCGCCGAGGGACTCTACCCTAAATTCATGGTGAAAAGACCTTAGTCGACCACGCTTGCCTAGTGCTAATGAAATGAAATCTAAAAACTAAAAAACATAGGTTCGTGTGTGCGGAAGCTTGAACCCGATGAACTTCCGAATGGATGTCAACGACCCTAACTACTTTCCCACTGACTCTCCTAACACCGCAGAAGGATCTTCATTTAATAACCTGTCATAGAGGCACGTCGCTAACTTACTTCTCAGACACTTTCAGCTGAAGATAGCACACCCATTGCGTTTCAATAACTTCCAGGCGTACTTTTACTTCTGGGTCCTTTGTTGTTTCACATGAGTTTATAACTTCAGCACTCACCTCACTTATTACTTCAATAAACTCATAAATTCAAGCGGCTTTTGTGCTAAAAACAAATTTTCCATTTAGTTTGAGAACGTTGTACAGCGTATCTTTTTAAATAGCGAGATCTGCACACCGCATTTTTCTTTTTAAGGTAAATTTTCTTGTAGGAGATAAAAAAAATAGGACTTCATCTGCCATAAAAAAACCTTTAAATCAAATACACATTATTTTAAAAGTTCTTTACCGCTTTTTAAGACGTAGTAGGTAAAAAGAAAAATACTAAATAGAATAGATTAATACTTTATTGCATGTCAGGAATATTAAAAATATAGGTAGTCCACAACAGTAAAAGTGTACAAATGGGCGTCCTTATATTGCTAGGATATCAATTTCTACCAGGCAACCCCTAAATATAAAGTCTGATACTAAGCTTTTCAATTATTGGTGGTTACACAAGTGAAAGCCATGGTGTCCTTTTAGTTGCCTCATAGGACAACCGCAGAAAAAAACATCAACATCATCGGTTACATTACTCCGGTTTCGTTTTGTGGACGGCCGAAGAGTCACACACAGTTTTATCTGAAGGATGTCCACTGCTGGACAAAGGCCACCCCCAAAGATCACCCCAACGATCGGTCCTGCGCTATCCTCATCAGATCGCTACGCCTCGGTCCAGCTTGTGGGAGGCATGCCCACGCTACGACAAAAAGGATTTGTTGATCTAAAGCTAAGAACAAAGTCCATATCTATATTCTTCTAAGATAATAAAACTGAAGAATCGGCGTGTCTGTACATGAATTGGTTTTTCAAAAAACTGATTGTAGATGATAAAGGGAGTGTAGCTGAAATACAAGTTTAGAAAAAAACGTCCGTCGTCTGTCTGTCTGTCTGTTTGTATATAGTAAACTCTGGAACTATTGGAGGGATCTAAATGAAACTTTAAAATAATATAGCTTATACATCAGAATAACACATAAGCTACTTTTTACCTCAGGAAAATAACTCATTCCCACGGGAAAACCTGATAACGCGGGCGAAGCCGTAGGGCGGAAAGCTAGTTTATAATAAGCATTCACACCACGACCCCTAAAACGTTACCCAAAATGAAACAGAATCACTTTGTAAAACAAAGGGAGGGTTACCGGCCGAGAGGATTTTTTCCAAGCCTCGCCAGCCATGAAACCTTTAATTTGACGAACATTATTGAAGTAACGTAATATTTTCGGTTGGGAAATCTTATATTAATTATTCGACAGGAGATACCAAGAGTCCAAGACGGTTTCGGTTGTATGTATTAGGTACTGAAATAAACATTCATATCATAAACTTTTTAGAGCTCGCTAGCATGCTTTTTTAAGCTGTATACTACGGTAAATATCCCGTTTGTTGTTATCATATACCTAAACAAATGTTTTGAGGGCGTTGCTTTGCGACAACCGATATCGGCGTATCTATAAGTTGTGTACCAATCGTTAATAAACATAATAAGATGAAGATCGATATGTCAATTTCTATATACAAGGGCAAGAAAAAAAAATCTTAAAATTTTTCAAACGTGCTGTCTGTATGTGGTCAGTTAACTTAAGCTCTGCTCACCCCATTAGGGAAAAATCGTGCCCTTAACTCAGTAGCAATTATTTTTAAGTAAGATATTTAGACTTGTGAACTTTTTCCGGCGGCCATATTTGGTTTTAGGCCCAAGAAGTCTTTCGAACTGCTAATAGTGATTTTGACTCTTAGCAACATGTTACTTACACGATTCGCTTCTTACCTGTCTAGAAATTTCAAAATCTATCATATACTAAAAACAAGCGACCCGCCCCGGCTTTGCACAGGAAAATGGTTATTGTGGGTTATCCTTAAGTATATTATGCATGTATTATACATATAAACCTTACTCTTGAATCACTCTATCTATTAAAAAAACTGCATAAAAATCCGTTGCGTAGTTTTAAAGATTTAAGCATACATAGGGACATAAGGACATAGGGACAGAAATATGTCGAAACGATATATAGGGACAGAGAAAGCGACTTTGTTTTATACTATGTAGTGATAGAGATACAACAGGAGAGAGTAGGTACCAGGCAGACATAAACGACGACATCTTTCTTCAAATATAAAGAAAGCTTGGAATTATAAGGTTTCCTTTTGAAAGCAGTTTAATTTATCAAGGCTTTTCCTGGGCGAAATCACGTCTCTAGCAATTTTCCACGACGATGCGTCCGCGCCTTTGACTTGTTCAAGCAGTGTAAAAGGTAGAGCAGATTCAACTATAAATATCCCAGAATAATTTTATTTCCATCTTTTCATTTTAAGTTATTTAAGAGCTGTGTATTAAAATAGGTAGGCACTGCTTGCACGCCGCCTTATCACTGGCAAGCAGTATGCATGCTCGCCACAGACAGTACCTTCTTTGGTTATTTAATATAATATGCTGGTCAGGGATTCACATGATTTGTTTAATTTTCGTAAACGTCGTTAACAGTGTATATAATGTATATTATGTAATGTATAATGTAAATTTGATAAAATTCAATTTATAGAATGTCCATTCATATCCATACACCTATAGAAGCTCGATCGAACCTACCTTAGATGGTCAATTACGATGTCTAATTAAAAAATATAAGTACCTAGTTGAAAAACGTTCCTCTAAATTGACTATCTGAGAAAATGAACTACCTCGCCAAAAGGGAAACCTCGTTTTCTCTACAAAAATGATTTCGCTAAATACCTTCAAGATCTATTAAAACTATGTCCGATTTCCCATCATCTTCACATAAAATATGTTTAAAATACTTCTAAGTACTACTAAAAATTCACTGAATGTTTCCCTCCATACAGACAGGTCGTTAACCTTCCTTTACATATTACCAATCAGCTACCAAGTTACATACTACGAATAGACCTATATGACCAAATACATCAAGAACAGGATTAAACAGTGTGGCCAAGTAAATTTTCCACGCAACCGCAACTTCTGATTAATGTGCCTGGCAACACTTTTGATAGGCTGACAATGTAACTTTGTTAACATCCTTGATCAAAATTGATAAGAAAAAAAAAGAAATTTGGAATAATCAAAGATTTTGGAGTATAAAAGATTTATTCATATAAAACCCCTGTCGCGTCAGTTTACTGACCTTTACAAATATCCATGATCATAATTTCAGCCGAAAGACGTCTACTGAACAAAAAAATCCTCCCCGAAAAATGCCCTGCCCGTATCCAGCGGCTTCCCGCGACCATCACCAGATCGTCGGTCCACCTTGTACACTTTACGGCGCTCGGCCGCCATATTCTCCTAAATTACCAGTCATTGCATTTGCAGTACTAATAGGCCTACTATTCTGCTCACATTCTTGTTCCCTAGTACTTATTTACCAATATGTCTTTTACCAGCAGCCCTTGTAGGTCCCACCGAGGGCCTTATGTATGGCGTATAGACCTTAATCAAACACACATGAACCAAAACAAATTGTCAAAAATAATAATCGTAGAGAAAAGAAGTCGGTCCCACTGAAGGGCCAAATTAGGATGAACAGACATTAGCTAACCACGCATTGGCTAAGGCTCCCAGTACGAAGGTTGTAAAAGATAAAGGTCGTAAGATAAAATATTGATTAACTCAAATTTGAGCAATCTGTGCAATTAATTGATGTAATCCTAAACCTAATAGACCATTAAATAAAACACTCGGTGGCTCAAAGGTCAATTACTTAACGTCAATAGAATTTGTAATGGCTCAGGGGACGAACTTTTTCTTTGTTCAAAAGATCTTATTCATTACTTCAGTTACGCTAGCTGTCCTTATGCTTTCTAAATCTTGACATTATCGTCATATCAGCCGAAATCATTCCATAGCTGGTTAAAAGGATCCCCTAAAGATTTTCACAACGATCTGTTGGAATTAAAAATACCTGGGGATATCATACTTACAAAAGAACCGACGAAACGCCTCTCTTTGATTGGATTACGGACTTTAATCAAACCAAATCCATTTTTTTAATTGCTTCGAGAGCTGATAATATCAGAAATTGGATTATTATATGAATACAAACAGAAGCTCGCATCGAATTAAAAAGATATGGAGATTATTGTTTGTACCAAATCACCGACGAAACGCCCTTTGATTGAATTACGAACTTTCGTTAATAGCTCATAATATATGTGACCGTGGGGCTCGAGCCTACCCTGATATCAGAGTGAATAGGCTTTAGTCCACCACGCTGGCCCAGAGCGGGGTGGTCAACTTCACACACAACCTTAGAATTTCTTCGCAGGTGTGTGCAGGTTTCCTCACGATATTTTCCTTCGCCGTAACAGCGTCGAATAAACGTAGGTACATATAAATTCGAAAATCGAAAACATATGCCGAGGTTCAAACCCGCGAACTTCGAAATGGATATCAACGGGCCTAACCACTTGGCCACCGACGCGACGCTCTTACGAACTTAACGAGCTGATAATATCAGTAATTGGATCATAATAATTATAAATATGTCTTAACATGGGAGGTCAATAAGAAGCTCACAACTCCCTGTTTACATAAGTTATAGCAAAATCGTTACGTCACACGCGCTAATTGCGTTCGCTTTCGCGCACTTGCGCCAGCGCTCATTTTTTCCGAGGACGCGCTGATCGCTGACGCAACGCGTGATCTCGTGAGAAACTGGCCTGCGCCCGCGGCTTCGGTTGGCCTGATTGCCTTAATATAGTGCGCTTGGTGTAACAGTAGTGTGCGATACCGATTCTACCTTTTTTTCAATGGCAGAGTTGATCTCATTGCGTTGGTGTTGCAAAGCCAGTCGATTTCTTCGATCTTATTTCTTCAAGCTTATTACTTTTTTTCACTGCCAGCTTTGTACATTCAGCATTATTAGAAAATAAACGACAAAATATTATAATTCGATATATCCAAGTCAGACATAAACCATAATCAATCTCTTTCCCGACCAAACGGCGTATCGGATTGCGATAAAATTTGGTGGGATGTTAAAATGGCGTACGTAGGTATCTATAGGTAAGTATCATAGAGATAGTTTTACTGTATAAAAATAACTCATTCTTATAGGAAAATAATATTGATTAATAATACAGGTGAAGCCATGTCGTTTGGAAGCGATGCGCTTATCGATGAACAATTTTTTTGTTCAGGCTACGTTCTGCCTGCCTAACTAACTCTTTCAATGGTTCAAAAACGACAGAAAATTACCACTATACCAATTATTCAGAACTTTGTCAATAATATATTCATTTGCGGCTTAATACTACCTATTTTATTTTTTATCTTGGCTAATGACGTATTTCTATATTCTTTCTTGCTTTTTCTTCCTTTATTTCTTTCTTTCTTTTCGGATCAAGAACTTAATTACCTAAAATGCTTTGCAATGATTTGAATTTGCAAAATAGATACAAGATTTGATATATGAGCAATTTATTAAATGATGGCCATTCTGTGAATCTCAATTAGGTCGTGATTATAAAAGTTCAAGACTGTTTATATTAAATGGCTGGCAATTTTTCAAACTTCTCACGTTGTAAGTACCTGTTAATTACTGTTGCGTTTAGATCTAGTCCTCGGAATGCTGTTGAAGAATCTCCTCGTGGAATCTAGAAGTTGACAAACTAGTTATTATCAATGTGTTGCAAACCCAAGTATTTATCTTGTTCATTTAGATTTAAGACTAGAACAGGTGTGGTGCAACTCTACACAATGTTGTATTTTTATTTCAGTAGGTAACTATTTTTCGTTTAGCTTCTGTGTCATGCATCTGTGGTTCCCGATTTAGAATTTCATCGAACCGTTTGTTTTTTAAAAGGATTTAATCAGAACTGTGATCTGGGTGGATTAATGACACCCACGCCACAGAAGAAAATAATAGTACTAATGGGCACCTTTCATCCGTGTAACCAACAACAACTGCGATCCCCAACATAATTGCCGAGATTATACCAACATCTATCACCTAACCGACATAATATGACATTTATCGAAGAATTATACGACCTAGATTTTTGTGTAATTAAACAAGAGTAGGTACGGCCAGAGCACGATAGATTAATAATAATAATAAAGTATATAAAGAAATAAATATTCAGGAACCTATCACAATATGTTGCTTAAACTCAACGATAACAAACAGAAGCTTCCATTCTGCTTATCTCGTAACATTTCTCGAAATTTCCTCAGTAAAATAAACAAGAATATCTAGAAATTTCCATGCGAGGATTTTCCGTGGAAAGCTCGAATTTGTTTCAGAGATCCAAGTAAACTCCAGCGCAGCGTGAGAGTTAACACAATACACTCGTTTAGAGAGTGCAACCGTAGTGCACAGCAAAAGCTTGTATTTGTTTAGGAAATACACCATTTAGATAAAATGAGAATAAACATTTAGAAAGAACGTTTCTTTAGTCTGTAAAAGAGTTCCTTTTTTATCTTTGGATAAGGCGCACTGATTCGCATCAATTCCACGTTTTCAGTCTCCATTTAAGTGGACGCATTTTCATTTTCGTTTTCGTCACTTTATTCGGACACTTTGTATGTAATTTTAACCATCTGAGAATTCGTATTCTTAAATTTATATAAACCGATCATGACAACCCTCCTTGATCGAACGACAGCTTTTCGTTTTTCGGGTTCAAATCCACGCACTGTCTAAAACATTTTTTTTGGGTAATAGGTACTCGAAGTAAAAATGTTTTGTACTACAGACCTTTATCATATATTAGGTATAAGTATTACGCATGTATACGTACGTGATATATGTAATACACGATACGTATTATATTAGTAGTCCTTCGAAGTTTTTAATACTTATTTACTTCACAAGAAGCACAGAACATGAAATAAGCAGTTAGTTCACAACAATAAAAGTCAAAAATTATAATTTAAAGTAAAATGGACTACTTCAATTCTTACACCTAAATAAAATAAACAAATATTCGACATTTCGAAATCCTGACATACTCTCGTAGCTTAATTTTCGATACAAAGCTAAAGTAATCATTAAAACAACAATGCGGGCGTATATTTTTATTGAATAAATTCCACGAACGTTTTACTAGAAATTTCGCTGTGAAATATTCCTTTGTTGCCAAATGAACTCGTATTTCCAGCGATATCGATTTGATTCGAGCTCGCGCGCGATAGACCATTTCAATCCATCACACAAACAAACAAACAAAAAGTAATTTATTTTCCTAAATAGTAATACATAACATACTGTGTTCCTGGCCCCCAAACTAGGAAATCCTGTGCTATGGGAAGCCAGCTCTTTCTTCAATTGTGGACAATACTATACTTGTAGCTTTACCGCGCTTTACTTGAAATAATAGTAAGCGCACTATTTATAAATAAAAGTCATGAATTTAATAAGAACTAATCGTTGTTATTGTTATTTAATTCATGTTAAAACTTATATAATTGACTCCGAGACGAGTTCTAATTCAAAATCACGGTTTTTTTTTCAGCTTTATTCAATGTATTCCCTTGTATTTTTCTAAGTTATTTTAATTTAAATCACCTTGTATTCGAACAAACTAAACAATAAATTAGAACAAAGTAACCCACCTCCATATTTTTTTTATTATTTTTTTTCGTCATTTTTGTTCCTCTACCCTAAATAAACCTCTAAAAAAATATAATACATTCTAGTCAATGGAATCGTTTTCAAGTTTTACCGAGACTAACGAAAAGCAATTGGTATGATAGTATGCTACAATAGTTATTTTTCATATGTAAAACAGGTACATTTCGCCAATTTCAATGAACATTTCCCTTCAGGCAGCAAAACATACGCAATTGAGCGGGAAACGGTAGGATGGGAGGTAATATTTCATCTCGATTATAGATACATTTTCATCAAATATTTTCCCTTTGTTACAGGTTTCCCGGAACTATTTCAATATGTCAGCGGTGCGGAACTGGGCGAGTGTCATTGGTAAGTTTGTACGAATTTCAACATCAAAATTTAAATTGAATAGACCTATGTAATCACATGAGAGCGTCGGTGACCAAGTGGTTAGGGCTGTTGACTTCCATTCGGAAGTTCGCGGGTTCAAGCCCTGGCACGTACCAATGTATTTCGATTTTCGAATTCATTATGTAGGTACCATTATTCGACGTTCCTACGGCGAAAAAAAACCGTGAGGAAACCTGCACACACCTGCAAAGTAATTCAAAGACTGTGTGTGAAGTTGAGCAGCCCGCACTGGGCCAGCGTGGTCGACTAAGGCCTACTGGCCCCGATTTTAGGGTAGGCTCGAGCCCTTCGTCCCCAGACATATATGAGCTGTTAATGAAGATGTAATTACAAAGAGCTTTAGGCACAGCATATATAAACAAGAATCATATACTATATCACAAAAGGCAAAGACTAAAATATCGTCATTTTTGTAGTGATTGTGCCGCGTCAAAAATGTAGTTATTTAATTAATCATGCATACTTTACATACAACAATATTATATCCTGATTATATTCTAATTTGTGCTAATAATATCCATAAATAACAAACATCAGCTGTATAACAAGCAGGTCGTTAACCCAGCTGGGTGGAAAGTGACGATAGACTGTGATAGAGCACGTTCGTGATGATGAAGAATCTAGATTGTACAGTCAGGAGCACGCTAAGCTAAACACTTTGGACTTTGTGCCGTTATGTCTGTTGAATAAGGAATACAATCGCGTTGCGCGTGTTTAGCTTACCTTGCTCTTGACTGTACTTACGTCTTTAAATCCGACTGAGGTAATAGGATTAGATAAAGCTTAAATCGTGATGGAAATCCGACTCAATCTAGTTACTTTCATTCACGACACGGAGTTTTTATATCGCTTTTAGGACTATTTAATCTGTACAAATTTATATTAAAAAGGGAAATCATTTTGGATTGTACCCGGACCTTCTACTTAGAAACGCTATCTAACGCTATCGGTTTAGCGTTTCTAAGTAGAAGGTCCGGGTACAATCCAAAATGATTTCCCTTTTTAATATAAATTTTCTGTTCTGTCGCCGTCGTCGCCATAACAAAAATATTGTCACGTGGTCGGAGTAGAAGACCTTGTTTTCTTAGACCATGGTAAATAGTAAAAATACAAAATTAAATAAAAAAAATCATTGATCACAGTTAAAATTTCTCTTTTTCTTCTTTTTTCGCCCACCGTTGGGCATATGCCTCTATTGAGCACCTCCATGCGGCGCGATCCTCCGTATTTCTGGGCCATAGACTGCCCGCGTGGCTTCTTAGTTTATCTGACCATCTGGCTGGTGGTCTGCCCACACTTCTTCTGCCCAAACGTGGCCTCCACTCCAAAACGCTTTTGCACCATCTCTCATTCTATCGTCGGCGACAAAGGTGTCCAGCCCATTTGAATTTTGCGGCACGATAGCCAATGTCCACAAGTCGAGTTAAAATTTAAGAACTTAGAAAAATTAAATGGCATATCTTATAGCGTTCGTTTTTTATAGTGTCCCGCCAATGCTTCCATCTAAAATATTCACAAAATTGTCTGATGACAGGCAATTTGCGTGCAATTGCGAACTTGGTCGCATCGCTCACTCGCTCCCACTTACTCCGAGCGATGGCTTCAATTTTGATGAAACTAATCGCACTGATGGATGGAAACTTGCCGCTTTACTGCCGAAGTTTACGCCTTTTGAGTGGTGCCCGTTTAAAGTGCGTCGCAGACAGAATAATATCATTTATTTTAAAGTTGAGCAACATGAGAGGGCCAATGGCTTATTGACTAAATCTATCTATCTTCTTCTTCTATACTATAATAAAACTGAAGAATCGGCGTACCTGTACATTGATTTGATTTTCAAAAAACTGATTGTAGTTGATAAAGGGAGTACACAAAAATACAAGTTTTGAAAAAAATGTCCGTCTGTCTGTGGCGCCTTATATCTCCTTATATCTTAGATAATTTTTACAAGGGGAAATAAAATAAAAAAATCAACGCGGGCGTAGCCGTGGGCAGACCGCTTGTGTGATAGAAGAGGCGCTAGTTTGATTTAATACCCGCCACCTACATTGAAAAACCCAACCTGAACCCCCGAACCTAAAATCTGAAAGAAACCTGCACACGACTAAAAAGAAAATCAAAGTTGTGTGTGAAGTTGACCTTTACTCACTCCATAATATTGCCTGGAAAAGTCGTCATTTGCATTTCCTTTTTTTTTATCGAAATGTAAAAGTATGTAAATTTATTTTCGTACGATGTAGAACATTTTGTATGTTGACCAACCCACACTGGGCCAGCGCCGTTGTCGACTAAGGCATACCCTCCCTAAACTCAGGGTTTCAGAATTGAAAGAAGTGGTAGTTAGTACGTCAAAATTTGAGCTTTCTTTATGAATAAAATTCAGAAGCAAAAATAGCAAATCGCTATGATCCAATTTGTTTGACCGTCAACTGCTTACAAATTGTACACGATGAGGGGTCACCAGTTTGTTTAGTATCTGAAGTACCTTCCTTGTATGTCAACCCCTTAAAATACTTCGCTGTGCAGCAGATGGTATCTTGATGGGATGAGTTTCCACTTCGGTGGAATGACCTTCAAGTGTCGATGCTTTTATGCTTTGTTGGAGTCATTGACTGTGGCTTTATGTAGTATTTGAGAAACGGGATATCAAATTATTTATAAACTAGCTTTCCGCTGCGGCTCCGCCCACGTAACAGTTTTTCCCGTGGGAATGAGGTATTTTCCCGCGGTAAAAGGTAGTCTATGTTACTCAGGGTGAACGTAGCTTTCTAATGGTGAAAGAATTTTTTTGAAATCGGTTTAGTAGTTTTTGAGTTTATTCTTTACAAACATACACACAAAAACACAAATCTTTCCTCTTTATAATAATAGTATGATTTATTTAAGTTATCAACTTATTGCAAACTTATAAACTTCTGGTCGTTCTTCTCCACACAAAAACAACGCCATCTTTGAATTACTTAAGGTACTTTTTAGCTATGACGTCAAAAACGATTTTGTAAAATCGTCGAAATGTGTTTTTTTAAAGCGTCAAATAAACGTAATATGAATTCAAAACCATACAGAGTATTGAAACTCAACATCTGAACGGGAGACATCAACTCTGTACATAACTTTTGAAGTACCTATCAGTTTCAGTTACTTATGCGAGGTAACGGTCAATTGTACTTGAATCTGGAACAGAGTACCGACATTGGTGTCTGAGCTGCTGTCAAAATAAAAAGCTCAAGTTGACTACCATTCATATCATATCATAGGTACTAATATTTAAAAAGGAGAAAGATTTGGATTTTTGTGTGTGTGTGTATGTTTGTAACAAATAAACTCCAAAGCTACTGTGCCGATTTAAAAAAATATTTCACCATTAGAAAGCTACATTCACCTTGATTAACAAAGGCTACCTTTTATCGCGGGAAAATGGTTCATTCCCAAGTGAAAATCGTTAAAGCGGGCGGAAATCTAGTCCTACATAAAATGCGGTACAATATTATCGTTTGTACAATGCACAACAAAAAATAAGTAACACCGACCTTTATCCTAATGTAACTGTGTGATTGCCGATTCAAATTAATATTTGTCTGCACAGAAGCTTAGGCTGAGCATTGTTGGGCCAAAACAATGGCTAAGTGGGAGTTAGCCAACTTGTATCCCACGACCTTCAGAGTAGAGCGGCTGATTATATTCTGAATCGTAAACATTGGATGATTTTTAGGGTTGTCAAAAAGAAAAAGTGTATTTTTTGTCCATATATATTTTTTTACTTGATCTCCTTGAATTTGCGGAAATAATTGTTAAGTATTTGTGTAGAATTATGTCAAAATCCTTTGATCAGTTAAGATGCTCAAAATCGCATAGTTACACCCTTCACATGACAAGGGTAACATCAAATATGGTCGGTAACGGGAGTACAGTCAAGAACACTTTGAACTTTGCACCGTTTTGAATTTAAGAGAATCGCAACGCGTGTGTACTGCTGCTAACTATGCACTTAAGACCTACTTGCACAAATCTCTAGAAATATTAAAAACTAACTTACATCAAAAATGACTGATTTTGAAACTATTCTCAATTAATAAAATTGTTTATAAAAAAAGCTTACGTCGCATTTAAGCTCCTTTTTATTTTATTTCCTTAAAAAACACTCCTTCCCTTTCTTCAAACTAATAATAAACAGATATTATGTTATTGATTTCGACAAACAATTTGAAATAGAAATACAGAACCGGTACGTGAGGCACCTTTTAATTCGGTTCAGGTGTAGCACAGAAGCCCTGAAAGCTTAGAAACGTTATTCCGTTCACGTGAAGGTGGCAACCCTGCAAGTGCAATTGAGAGTACCTAGTCCTTGCAGCGTGTCCTAGAAACGAGTCTTGTACTAGAATCACGCGTGGTAATGGATGTATATAGGATAACGATCGCTCTGATTATGAGTTAAGAACTAATATATAGCGTTCAAAACCTCGTAACCTTATAAACTATAGTAATAATTATATTAACTATAGTAATAAATTATTATTACTATAGTTTAGTTTAGGGCTTCGGTGGCCAAGTGGCTAGGGCCGTTCACTTCCATTCGGAAGTTCGCAGGTTCGAACCCCAATGTGTTTTTGAGTTTCGAATTCATACGGTTGAAGGAAAGCATCGTGAGGAAACCTGCACACACCTAGCGAAGTAATTCAAGGGTAGTGTGTGAAGTTGACCAACCCGCACTGGGCCAGCGTGGTCGACTAAGGCTCGTCCCTCGGTGGGGACATAATATGTAAGCTGTTAATGATTACCATACTTTAGAGTTTGCGAGTTTTACAGTATTTTGTTTGGGTCTGGCCAATAAATATAACCAAACAACCAAACATAACCATAAAAAAATCCAGATGCAATAATTGAAATTGCTCCGATTTTTCTGCTCTTTTTACACTTATAGTAGTTTTGGTTTTATATGACTGTCCAATATTTATTATGAGTAACTGAAATTGCATCTTGGCTTTGCATCCAATAGACGCTCTTTAAAATTTACCGGTTAAAAAAAAATACAACTGAATGTAGAAGGTACAGAGCTCAAGGTTAGATTTGAGTTTAATGAAGCGAGTGTTAATTTTAAATGAATAAAATATATAATCCTTGTTTTAAATATATTCCCCCTATTTTAATAATATCTATCCAATATTATGAGGTTTGTAATTCAAGCTACCAAGTCCAAGTATAATTGATCTTTCAGCATTTCAGCTCAAGTAAAGAGCCTATTGTAAGAAATGACTCCGCCCTATTTTTTGTTACCATTGCTATTTTATCTGGCGTAATGAGATTTCTTATTTTTCCTCTTATATAAGTTCATTCACATTCTTCAAAAAGCCCTCGTTAAAAGTTTGCAATGTGACAAAAAGTCCCTCGTATTAAATTTCTTTCGTCAAAGAAAAAATTATCTTTGTGTCAAAAATATATTATCTCTTATCCCTCGATATAGTTATACTTAAACTATAATAATAAATTATATGAAAATATTAACATAATTGCATATTTTATCCTCGTCCACCATGTTACGGTTGGGTAGTCCGGCCAACCGGACTATGGTATGGTTTTCAAACCACATCATAGTCAAACCTATTAAGGGTTTAATGATGTTATCTACAATTTTTGTTAATGTACTGTATACATAAATAAATAATAATAATAAAACAAAAAAGACAGGAAATTTTCGTCAAACACCAATTTATAGCGCCCATCGTACAAGGACAAGAGACTTAAAATTACTCCTAATTTGACAGCTGTGTTCTTATTTTAAATATAATTCCCTCGAAACTCGATCTTCCGGAAAAGATGTTCAAAGTGTGACAGTGTGTGTGAAAGAGTTCTCGCCATTATATCCCTTGTACCTATGGTTTCTTAGCTGAAACTTGAAGCAGTTTTATTTAAATCAAGGATGTTATAATATTAATTTAAGAAAAAGTAATACGCACCGGCAATATAACGCGATTGGTTAACGATAAACGGAAATTGATTTAAATACATTCATGAAGACACCTTTATAATAAAATAAAAAAATTGCGTTTTCATATCTTTCACACTATAACATCGCTAAAACGTTCCTTGTATTTATTTTAAATAAATCCTAATAATAATTAGTACCTCATTATTACATATTTTTTAAATTTCTGTAATATATAATTGATTAATTATTGATTTTAGTCTTATTAAGACGAAAGTATCAAGACCAGAATAATCCAACTTATAAGATTTCTAAATTACTTTTAGCGAACTTCTAACAAAAGCTAAACATATTTGCTCAATCACAAGGTCTAGCCAAAGAAAAACAAAAGCAAAGCCTTTGATTTGAGGATCTAATACATTATTAAAGGTCAAAATCCTTTGATCCTATTGTAGCAAGTTCTTTAACTACAATTTCTCGTCCGAGCGACTTCATGAATTACTAAGAGGCCATTTTATTTGTCTGGAAGAAACGATTTACGTGCACAGTTTAAGACAGAGACTTTATTGTGCTTTTATAAAGTGCACAAGATTAAAAAGAGAATAAGTCGTTATTCCCTAAAAATACCCCATCATCGCGGGGAAAAAAATTAAAGTAAAGGACTGCACAATATCTACATACAATCACCAGGAACTTATGGGCCTTATAATTAAAAAAAATCCTGCGTCAAGCTCTTCAAAATTTCATCCTATCAGGAAAGTGATAATAAATTAATAACATTTTAAAGATAGATAGAATGTTTTATAATTACATAGACGAAATTCGAATCAGTAATTTATCAAAAAGACTGGACTAATGACCACTTAGTGACTTAAATAGAGGTGGCGAACGAAAAAAAAATGTTTAGTTTTAAAAAATACAATTTATAAATGATGCAGTAAGATAAGTAACAGTATCAATAGTACATTATATATAATTAAGTACTAAGACCTCGGGAGAGGTGCCTCAGAAACCATAAAAGAAAAGATGTCAGTTTTTCTAAGTACCTACTAGCCGAGGCTGAAAACTTTGGTTCTGAGGTGAAGAATAAACCAATGGTGTATCCACCATTTTCGAGAATTTTATGCCTCTGCGAAGTGTCCCACGTGTGATAAGGATTTAGTTCAAGAGATTGGGTGAGTGGGTGGTTTCTGGAAGGCCGTAGATTGTATGGGCATTTAGGAGGAACTTGGGATAAAAACGATGGGTTTGTGACTTGTCCTCTCATTGAATGACCAGTGGTGGTCCGTGGTCTTCTAGCTCACCGCTCTTCCACGATACAGGCTAAGCCTAGTGTGGAGCTCACATGTAATACATATGTTATTTTGTAAACATAATTTTGGCAAATAAAACATTTATTATTATTATTCTCTCTCAGTCGACGCCCAATATCCCTAACAAACGCTTATCTCAAAATATATAAAATGTATCTCATTTTAATATGTGATACAACGCGACTCACGTTTACTCTCCGTGCGTATGAAAGCACGGAAACGTTTCCAGAGCTAGTAGAGATTGCAAGCGAAAGCTGCTTGCTACGGGATGATGCCCGACAGACATGGCGGTTTATCTGAGACTTACATTACTACGTGTTTATGCTATAACTCGTTTTGAAAGTCTATGGAGCAATATACGTACATAATCACGTCAGGGTAGGATAGAAAATGTATATATTTACAATCATTTATTAAAGGATTTTTATTTTATTTATTTTTTGGGGTGCGTTGATGAAGGCTACTGACGACGCTAAATATTCGTGTGGCTGGTTTTTGGACCGAGACTGTCTGAGTTTTGCTGTCGACTCGAAAAGAAGAAGAAGAAGGGGTAATTTTACCAAAAAATGGTACGAAAATAATATAGTGCAAAAGTGGACTTATATCATTAGAGGCTTTTAAAAACGTGAGAACAGCAGAGACGAATCCAATAGAATATTTTTTTTGAAAAACAAACCAATGTACAGACACGCCGATTCTTCAGTTTTAATATAGTACCTATAGAAGAAGATTTGACCACTGTGCGTGGTCGACTAAGCACTTGCAGATGCAGGTTAGGCTCGAGCCCCTCGGTGGGGACATTAAGGTACGGGCGCCGATGAAGGCCCACTTAATTTCAAATCCTTGTAAAATCTTGCAGTTAAGTAAAGTAAAGAAAAAACATAATGGAAATTATAATATATTTATTTGGGAAGCAAGATACCTAAAAAAGTAGTACAGATTTTGGCATTTTAACACAAAGATAAACACTTTTTATAAACTTGGTATTGGGCTATCTTAGGAAGCTGGTCGCCGAAGATGGCCCGAAAAATATTAATGGAAATATATGCATTATAAACATTTTAACACTTTTAACATTTAATATAAAAATGAAACACAATCTTCTCATAACATTATTCACAAAAGGTAAAATAGTTAACGAAAAATTCAAATGTGGGCCATCTTAAATCTATCAAAATATAAATCAACTATAAAATAAAAACTAACTACTAAATAAAAATATATTTTACTTTTAAATTAACTTTGAAAGTAACTTATCGAAAATATAAAGAAATCAATTCTTTTTTCTAAAACATTTTTGTTTTAGTCGGTGGGCTATCTAAGGGATACTGATAATTAACTTTGAGATCAATCAAAATAAGTGTACTTATTAGTAAAAACAAAAAAGACGCTATTGTCTTTAATTATGTGCGTGTATTCTTAACAAAAAAATAAATTATCCCAAAATAATCTGAAAAGCGAATGGGGCTATGTTGGGGATCATATTATGGGCCATGATAGGAAATGACCCCCAGTTTAAGTATAATCTCGTAAAAATACAAAATAGGTAATAAAATAATAAAACTCATCTGTAATTTCGTTGATTAATAAATTAAATACGAGTTTTCACAGTTTAGAGCAAACAGATTTGCTTTTAATTTGCAAATTTTCAAAAGAAATGACATCGTGGAGTTTATAAAACGTGTATCGTTCTGACATGACCAAGCAAACTGTCGTTTGTCTTCAAAATGGTGACGCCCCGGTAATGAAACACACTTGCACTATTGTCTATGATACTAGTAGCATAAACCCGCGTAATTTCAAATGTTTCGAATAATCATAACTGTATTTTTTTTAAAGTGGGCTATCTTAGGAGCCGGGCTATCTTCGGCGACACTACCTTATATGGTCTTTTAACGAGTGTCAGACGTGGCTTATGGTCGTAAACTATAGTTATGTTACAATCACATCCAGAGCCGGATTTATAATTTTTATGAGTGTAGGCCACTTTATTACCGCCGCCCCATGTCTTATAAACCTTTCTAAAATAATAATTTTCCATTAGTAGCTAGGAAAGCCTTAAAGTAAATAAAAGAACAAATTATGTAAGAAGTCATTAAGAAAGAGAGTAAAAATATAAACAAGATATTCAATTTTTTACGGGACTTTTAATAGCAAAATTATCACTATCACTACATACCTATTATAAAACAAAGTCGCTTTCCGCTGTCTGTGTTTCCCTATGTGTGCTTAGATTTTTAAAACTACGCAACGGATTTTGATGTAGTTTTTTTTAATAGATAGAGTGATGCAAGAGGATGGTTTTTATGTAGAATACATACTACTCGTATTATAGTAAAGAAACACTGAAAATTTAAGATGTTTTTAATGTGATGTCGTAAATAAACACATTTTTTGCGCTTACATTGCAAATGCTGATTGAACCCTATGTGATAGATCAAAATAATGTTCTACAGTATTGTACACCTTAAAAAGGTCTACAAAAAAGTCCGCTATGGTATATATGTTTATCTCTTAGGGACCATGTTCCCATCTTCTTGTTAAAGCCTGACCAAAGAAATAAAAAACCTCGCCATATTGCGGAATTTCAATGGAACTAATTTAATAAGAGAAATTTTTGCCATAAACATAAAAATATACACGTGGCGCCCGCCCCCAGCAGGATTTTTATTTCTTTGGTCAGGCTTTACGAGAAATAATGACTTATTTACGAAGCGATTTTAAGAAATTGCGCATTAATCCTTATCCAATTAAGTACCCTAAATACATTGTACATTTAATTTAGATTAAGGCTTTTACAGAATGTCATTTTCTTAAATGAATACTTTCGAAGATACCGTCGTAGTAGTAGGCTGGCCGCTTAGATTTGAGTATTTTTCTCGCAAGCGCAACGGTTGCGAATCGCAGTAGCGAAAACGGCCGAAAGGATAAAAATATGTCGCTCTTTCAAAAGTTACCTTTAAGTATTGTTTGAGACAAAAAAGCTGTGAAATTTGTACTTAAAGACATTCTGTAGTATATTTTAGTATCAGCATTGCACCGGTGCGTGCGTATAATAACCAGTGAACTTGTTGGACTTTTATCCTCTGAAATTGAGTGACCATCCTCTGAAATCTGCCGCCCCTAGGACGCTGCCGCCCCTAGGCCGCGGCCTATACGGCCTATTTATAAATCCAGGACTGATCACATCACATTACGTAGTTACGTCCTGCGCGAGAGAGTCCAAACCTGCGCGCGCGCGGCCGAGTTCACAAGTTGACAATCTTGCGCAACTCCAGGCTCTTCACACCGTTTTGTTTGAGGCGTTTCTTTAATGCAGTTTTCGCAAGACTTATAAATGCGAATTGAATAGACATGACCAGTGTTTTAGCGTGGTATTGCGTTTTGTTTAGATGTAAGGACAAAACAGATAGTAATACTATGCTATCTTATACCTTTCAACGAGCAATAATTATAAGAGAAACTGCTCTAACGATTTTGCTGAAATTTAGTATATGGGGGTTTTCGGGGGCAAACAATCGATCTATGTAGATTAGTCTTATGTTTGGAAAAACGCGTGTTTTCGAGTTTTCATGCGTTTTTCTTTCGACGCAGAATATGTTAGTTAATTTCGCCCTGCCGGCCACTGTCCATCTGGTCCAGCGGGTTAAAACGCGGACGGCAAGAAACGAATGTGGGTTCGAATCCCGCTCGGTGACTTACTTTTTTTTTCTATATGTTCCCGAGCAAAGCTCGGTCGCCCTACTAGTATTCATTTAGTATTCATCATCATTAACAGCTCAATATGTCTCATATATGTGTGAGGGGTTTAAACCTACTCTAAAATCGGGTCGAATAGATCTTAGTCGATTACGCTTGCCAAGTGCGGGTTGTTCACCTTTAATTTAAAATATTTAGTGGATGAATGCTTAGTTTGGGCGTGAAGGTTGGACAGACAAATAAACTAACACACTTCCGCATTTATAATATTAATATGATATGAAAAAGTATATCCTTCAAAACGCAAAAAGGCCCAACTAGCTTTAAGTATGATTGCGCAAATCAATTCCCTTTACTCTTTCAGCGCTCCATTAGCTCACATAATAAATGCATATCGGTTTTTCAAATCATTTGCTCTTTTATGCACCACTCAATCTATCACCGTCACCGCGGTATGAAAGGGTTATGCGACTTATAAAGATGAATACAAACGAACCACATGCACTGCTATTACTCTGCCAGAAATTGCGGTTGTGATGAGGTTGTTTGAGGAATTCTCTAACAAGTTTATTCAAGTAACAAGTTGTAGTTGATCATTTGGTTGAGATTACAGGCAACTTGGTGTTACTTGTTCTTTTCAATACATAATATAGTGTAACTTGAGGCTGTACGGCCGCCTGTTTAGGTACGCATTTTAATCTAAATGGGATTTGAAATTTTAATTAAGACTCCAATATTTTAGTAATCAAAAAGTCTGTTGTGCATTGTCTTACTCTTCCAGAAAAAGATTAACTTTATTATTTAATTCTTTATTGATACTAATTACTATAAATATGCGATGATTCACCATACCATTCAGACACAAATATTCACTAAATTGGAATTTATTTATATATCCATATATTGTAACTCTAACTAGCTCTTCGAAGAGAGAGACGCCACCAAGTTGACGCAGCACCGCCTTCAGGCGCTTTTATCTGCGGAGCGTGCGGAAGATCTTGTCGCTCCCGTATTAGTCCGGTTCGCTCCAGTACTGAATGAAAAAATTCTATCTGTCATTCCTGTAAATGGCAACGACTCATACCGTTGGATTCGTCTTGGTGTCCTGTACGTGGAACTGTCGGTCGTCAAGTTCTAAAGTGGTGGAGGGAGGAGGGGAGGGGTAATCAAAGTTGGCGAATTTGCACTTTTGTTTTTACGCTGTAATTTGAAAACTAGTGGACCGATTTCTTTGTTACTGGTATTATTTGAAAGTGTATAATATTACCTAAAAGACGTTCTTATACATCGAATACGCCAATTCAGCGGTTACCGCGCAATAATACGAAACATTGAAAAAAGAAATTGTGTATAAATAATATCACAGATTACGCTAAATCTATAACGTTTTCGTGGAAACAATGTTTACTACTTTAATTCTAAAACAAATTACCTAATCAAAAAGGTAACAATAATTACTATATGATTTATGGTGCCTGAGCTAGAGCTAATTTACGAAACGTAGTCGTAGGATCACTATACTACGAGTACGCAAATATAAGTAAATGAATGAGAAGAGATGGGTAAGTAATCACCATATTAATTTAATTATATATTTCAAGCTTACATTTTTCAAATAATACCTTGAAAAAAGACTTTACGTCGAAATAAAGAGGATAATTTTTTTTTGTTTTTCACTATTAGTAGTTTTGAATTTGCCTGTAGCATCTGACCCAAGGTACGTGACAAGATAAAACTTTTGTCAGGGGTAGATATTAGTAATACCTACCCATGATAAAAAAATAAAAGAAATCTACGTCGAAATAACCCGGGAAACATTTTTTTAGGTTTTCACTATAGTATTTTTGACTTTCCCTGTAGCATCTGACCCAAGGTACCTGACGAGATTAAACTTATGTCAGGTGATAGATTTTAGTAATCCCTTTCCATGATAAAAAATTAAATGAAATTTACGTCGAAATGACACGGAAAACAATGTTTTAGTTTTCACTATAGTTGTTTTAACTTTGCCTGTAGCACCTGACTCAAGGTACCTGACGGGATAAAACCTACATCAGAAGATAGATATCTGTAACACCTATCTATGATAAAGAAATAAAATAAATTTACGTCGAAATAACGCGGAAAACAATCTTTTAGCTTTTCACTATAGTAGTTTTGACTTTGCCTGTAGCACCTGACCCGAGGTACCTGACAGAATAAAAACTATGTCAGGGGATAGATATTGGTAATATCTAACCATGATAAAAAAATAAAAGAAATTTAAGTCGAAATAACGCAGAAAACATTTTTTTAGTTTTCACTATAGTAGTTTTTAATTTGCCTGTAGCCCCTGGCCTAAAGTTCCTGACAGGATAAAAACTATGCCAGGGGATAGATATTGGTAATATCTAACCATGATAAAAAAATAAAAGAAATTTAAGTCGAAATAACGCAGAAAACATTTTTTTAGTTTTCACTATAGTAGTTTTTAATTTGCCTGTAGCCCCTGGCCTAAAGTTCCTGACAGGATAAAAACTATGCCAGGGGATATTATATTGGTAATATCTACCCATGTTATAAAAATAAAAGAAATTTAGATCGAAAAAAAATAAAAAAAAATAAAAAAATAATTATGTTTATTTTAGACAATTCAGTACATACAATTACATGTTAGTACAGTTTAATTTGTAACAATTAACGCGGAAAACAATTTTTTATTGCGTACTCGTAGTATATTGACTTGCGACTACGTTTAGTTAATTAACTCTAGCTCAGGCACCATAAATCCTATAGTAATTATTGTTACCTTACTGATTAGGTAATTTGTTGTAGAATTAAAGTAAGCAACATTTTTATCACAAAAACTTTATAGATTTAGCGTAATCTGTGATATTATTTAAACACAATTATTTTTTATTATGTTTCGTATTATTACGCGGTAACCACTGCATTGACGTATTCGATGTATATGAACGTGTTGTAGATAATGTTATACCCGTTCAAATAATACTAATAATAAAGAAATCGGTCCACTAGTTTTCAAATTACAACGTAAAATCCAGCGATCTTTGATTACCCCCCCCTCATCCCTCCACCACTTTAGCACTTGACGACCGACAGTTTCACGTTCAGGACATCAAGACGAATCCAACGGTAGGAGTCGTTGCCATTTACAGGAGTGACAGATGAAACTCAAGTTCTAGAGCACTTTTGGTCTAAAATGAACCGGACTATATAGGCTTGCACAATGCACAGCCATCAAAGAAGGTGTCTCACACCCACTGTTTAATTCGTCTGTCATAGACGTGTAAGGCCAATGATGAATACAAAGTAACGTTACAGCTTTTCAACTATTCGCCTTGCCCCTTGCTGCTTAAACGTATTTCGTATGTATGCATATCACGTGCTTTTTACTTAAAAATTACTTTTTTCCAAATTTATTCCAGTTGTGATATTTTAATTAAAATGTTAATGTTTGTGTGTACACTGTATTCATAATACGATAACATTAAAAAACACATTTTTGTTGGAAAAAAGTTATTATAAGGTATAAAATCACGTGATACTCGTATGCTGCACTTATGCAGGCGACTGTACATACAAGCTGGCAGATCTCGCATTTGCATACAGTGACGCGTTCACAGAAACCGCAAAATTCATATATTCGTGTCATGTTGCACGCGATTCGTTTCCCTGCATATTCGTGCGCGCGTTATTTGTGGTGCCATTGTGGTGTGTCTGCGACGACCCTAAAGGACCCGTTTCACTTCGAGCTACTGCAATGGGATTGGTTTCTTAGTTGTAATTCTCAAAGATGCGAATGAAACCCGACTGGACATACCGGTGTAACGAGGTGCCTTGCATGCCACCCCATTCTCACCACATTTTCCATTTCTTTCTCGTCTAAATTAAAATATTCAATTTTGGAATTCATACGTCATTTTCGTCCATTTTGTTCTCAGTTTTTCTCTAGCACCCGGCCTTGACGGCCGATTTTCTGGAATTTTGTAAAATAAATTAATGATATCTGTAATATCTAAAATGTTCAGTTTCTCCTTGTAAATAAATACCAAATTATTCAGTGATGTTCAGTGTAATTATTCCTCCATCATCTTCCAAAGTACAATTTATGCTGCTTCAAGGTGCGACGCGCGGTGCTTACGACACCAGTATTAGACCTAAAGCGCCTGAAGGGAATAGTCATCCTTAGCTAAGCTAATCCCGCGTTGTTTTTCTACTTTTTCCGTGGAAATTAGATATTTTTCTACAGTAAAAATAGCCTATGTCACTCTCTTGCCCTCTCTATCTCTGTGTAAAAAATCAGGTCAATCAGTTGCTTAGTGTCAGAATTAAGGAAGTGTAAACAAAAAAACAAACATACAACAATATTAGCATGAATGAATTGCAGTCAGTTTATTACCTACAAAATATGGTAATTTGTTTATTACATTCGTATTGCATTCAAAAATAATTCGATCAAGTTGTTAAAAAGCATCCTATACTAGCGTGGGTTGCGTAATACTGGGACTTAAAACTATCGAGACTTCCCATACTTCTTTAACAACGTATGAGAGGTGACGCTCAAGTGACTCGTTAGTTTTTTGAGTTTGGAACAAGTTCCCTTTCAGTAGCTCGATGTGAGGCGTAGCTTACTCTACATAGAGCATAAGCATACAAAGAGGTTAAACTTGGAGAGCAATTCTTGATACTTGCAATAACAGAGTTCATGCAGAGGTCAAAATGTGACTTATGCAATGAAGTGAACTGGTTATACGAACTAGTCGGTGCTTTAATAGAGCAAAAAATTACAGACGTATTTGTAATGGTATACCTAACTAACTAGTTTGATTGCTGTACATTTATCATTATACTTGATTAGTTTTTTTGTCAATTGCTTTTTAGTGCAAGATGATGTTGAATAGTCATTGGTGAGTTATTGACCTAGGAAGCAATGGAAGTAGAGATTTTTAGGGATGATGTGATCAAAAATCTACACAAAGGACATCATTCACGTTTCATACAATGTTGGACCAAAAAAGTGAAAATGCCGGCCAAGGAAAAAAAGTGTATTTTTCGGATAGAACACGTCGTAGTTTATATATTTCTTTACTTTTTTTTTACTATTTCTTTATATTTTTTTTATTTTTTTTACTTTTTTTTCTTAATAATAAACAAAAAAAAGTCGATGAATGATCATTCTTATGCATCATAATAATACTTTCATAATATATTTTTTAATTATACTAAACAAATATATACTTAATCCATGTGGGCCCCTATTATAATAATAAAAAAATAAGTTAAACTACATAAAATAAATGAATATAATATATTCAATACAATACGACTACTTGCGCTGTGAAATGCGTCAAAATAATACTTTTATAACAACATTTTTATTATTTAATAATTAGCTTCTAACTATACAACCATGGGGTGCACAGGATTAGTGTCATAGTAAAAGAATACAGGAATTGTGTGTTCTACCCGATAGTTATATTTTTTTCTGCTGGCCGGCACTTTAATTTTTTTGGTCCAAAATGAATGATACCCTTTCAAAACTAAAAATTCTCAAGAAAAGTATCAATGTGACGGAAGAACGTATTCTGACCTTTCGAGATGTATCCTACTAATATCTTTTGGTATTCTGTGCTAATATTATAAACGCAAAAGTTTGTGAGGATGGATGTGTGTTTGTTACTCTTTCACACAAAAACTAATGGATGGATTTTAATGAAACATTGCAAGAAAACAGCTTATACATCAAAATAACACATATGCTACCTTTTACCGTGGGAAAGTTTCTCATACCTACGGCAAAAGTGATAGCGCGGGCGAAACCGCGGTACTAAATATAGAATGTAAAGCCTGACCATAAAAATAAAAAACCTTGTCTGGGGGCGCCACGTGTATATTTTTATGTTTAAGGCAACAATTTCCCTTATAAAATTAGTTCCATTGAAATTCCGCAGTATGGCGAGGTTTTTTTTTTCTCGGGTCAGGCTTTATGTGTGTATTAAATTTAATGAATGACACTGGCACAAAACTAAAAGCTAGTGGTGTAAAAAGAAAAATAGATATTATAAAGTCTCTGTATAATTTCTCCAGGAAATGGCCAACAGCATTTCACCTGTTTAGCCCAAAACTACTTAATCTCCAGCCCAAAAATGACTAACTGATTACCACCGACTCGATAGAAGAAGCCCAAAAATATTTGAACTCAAAACTTTAAAACCATTTATACATAACTAACAATCGGTTGCGTAACCGGTTAAATAATTTCGTTATGGACTGGTAATACCCAAGAAAGTGAAACTGTTAATTGGCTGATGGATAATTTTGAATGTCAAGGTCATACTGATAATTAAATAAATGAACGAGAGTGGTTCGACTGGCGCTCATTGGATTTAGCAAGTTATTGTCTAACTATTATGATTTAAAATGGTATAACAACCGTGAAAGCCTTAAAAACTGGCCTTGATCTAATGTAGAGTGATCTTGTTTCAAAGTAGGATTAAATTATGATTATTAAAATTTACTTTCTGAGCAGATTTGTGACGCGAGTTTGCTATTACTACCTATTTATTGAAATAGTCAATAACTTCAAGCATTTATTGAAAAACATTCTATTCTCCTCAATGAATAAATCAAGTTATTTTGTAAATCTCTTTTTCTGTTGTAATTTTTTTGCTCCTTTAATAACGAAATGTTCTTGTTTATCAAAGATTTCGACTTACAGACACCATAAAAATTACAAAATCTACAAAATTCCATTATTTCAGCCATCTCTTAACAAAGAGTAAAGCAATGTTGGCGTTCGGGACAAAACAACAGTAATAATATTTTGTCGATCAACAACGTTTCTGTCCTTCGATCAACTGACAGTCTCATCAATAAATTAATACATTAGCGTCAACGAGTCAGGCGACAGTTTTCCTGATTGTTCTACTTTCCCCAATTAAATTACGAAGATAGAAAGAGATAAGGATATAGCCGGAAGGCCGGTAGGCCGTTCGTTCGTTGACATTGGATGAATCCATAATTTATCGAGTAATATAGGTACTCATTATTCCATTAATTTCGATTGTAGCTTTATTAAGTAATTATTAAAACAACAGGAAAATAAAGTATATAAATATTTTATTGCTTTTTCAACAGGAGAAGTCTGAGTCTGACAGTGTCTTAATATATAGAAATAATACAGATTAATATCCCGTTTTAAATCTTAATAGTTAATACAGATTAATTTACATAATATTACAGAGTAATTTTAACAAAACAATATAAATGTAAGAATATTATATTTTAAGTGACTGTAAGTAACGAATTAAAAAAAGAAATATTTAAGTAGATAAGAAATGCCCCCATGTAACTTATACCGAAAACGTGTAACAGACGATACTGACGTCAAGTTAATGCTAAGCAGATTTGCATACATGTTTCGATAATGCTTGACAGGGGTCCAAATGATCCTTTTAAGTGGTCAAGGGCCTTTTGGGTCCTCAAACTTTGTGTATCTTAGCGTCATAAGTTCTGGCTTAATGGTTTTAATCAAGAGTAAGATATGCGACGGATGAGAGTTAGGACGGTCGTGTTCTTGTCTGCTTATTTATTAATCAGATTGGGCCAGTGTAATAGATAATAATACATTTCCAGTGTTGTATTTTGTGAAGTAGAAAAACGGAAAAAATACCTGTGAGATCTGCAAAGTTTTAAATCCGGGCATGTTGATTTTGCGACATAAGGTCAATTGTAAATTTGTAATAAAAAAAACCTTTTTAGTGGTTTTTTTAACAATTTAAAGTAGCTTTAAAAGTGCCGATAATTTATTTTAAAGCCTATTACTCTAAATTGGTTAGGCAATTGTAAATTAATATGACAACTGTAAAAAATATAATATAGTAATGAAGAAGTGTAAATTAATTTCCGAACCTTTATGTAAAAAAAAAACAATGGCACTTAATAAAACATTATAACTTCATCTGTCTAAGATTTTCACCATGAAGTACTCGTAATACGTTGCAAATAACGTTACGCATATTTTTGGTTCCGAAATTTCATAAAACATTATAAAGGAGAAATATTATATTCAAACCATTATATTGACGAACATCGTAAAACGCAACATGACGACATGCTCGACAGAACAGTTTCCGGGAATTTCGGGAACAATATGTGAAATTGAATCAGGAACTAACCCTTCTAGATGTCGGGAGTAACTGTTTTACCCTGTTTAATCCCAACTCTACCCTTATTTACATAAAGGTCTATTTAAATATGCTTTACATAAGCTATTGTAGACCATTCTCTCCGTACTTTAGTTCGGTAGAATATATTTTATTAATACACTTTTAAGCTAACACGCTTTCAGTGTTCAGGTGCTTAAATATAATCTATCCTTTTTACAGATTTCTTGAAAAGCCTGGTACTTGATTCGTCTAAATTTTTAATCGTTTTGAACGCCCTAAGATATTAACGCATTTATAGTAATCTTCACTGTTTGACACTCTTACACGCGAAAAACTACTGAATAGATTTTATTGAATCATCAGAATAAGGAATAGGCTACATTTAACCACGGGAAAAAGGACCGCAGGGCGGAGAGCTACTTATTATATAATGTATAAATAAGCTAAATCTTTTCGTTTTTAACCCCCGACGTTATAACTGTGGCATCGTAGAGCTCCTGAAGTCTAAACGGATACTCCGATTTTCATCTAGTTTTTTTTTTTTGTTTGCAAGGTGTCACAATCGAGAGTGTTCTTAGCTTTGATCCAAGAAAATATATTCAGCCATTTGAAGATTATCTGCTCTTTTCTAGTTGTTGAAAGGACCAACGGTTTTGTGGCGGGGGTTGTTATTTTTTTTAATTTAATGTTTTTCTTGTCATTTATACCCATTTATGTCCGTGGGTTTTAATTTTGAAATGGCTGCTCCGTCAACCGCGCCGTTCACCGGACCGTTTTAATCCTTTAAGACATCCTTATCGTATTTTATTTATAAAATTTGACACGAATATATAATAATACATTTTTAATGTGTCTGTTTGTCATGCTTTGGACAAGATTTAGTTTTCATATATTAAAGAACACGAGATAGGAATTGTTTTTAAAACTTTATTATTATTTCGCTGATATGAACTTTCTGACTTCTTTTTTATTTTATTTTTGTCGGATGGTACATAATTCTAGCTGAGATTAATTTTAGGATGATAGTTGATTAATTTGAGTTTTTTTATAATCCAATACTTCGGTATTTACTACATCACTACTGTTGTTTACTAATGCCATCTGTTGAACCATTTTGTAAGGATTTTCTTTATCTCCTTAGTTTTCCACTGGAAAACTTTCCATTATGTTGTTGTTGTTACTATGCTATGTTATTGCTTGTTTGTATTTGTGTGTGTGTTAGTTTATGCAATAAACGATTTATCTATCTATCTATCTATCTTAAGCTCTACGTAGCACGACATCGACGCTCGAAAGACGCTAGTGCGAGGTCTCTAAATATATTTAGTCTTTTTATGTTGATCCTTTCAACAACTAGAACTGAGCAGATAATCTTCAAATGGCTGAAGATATTTCCTTTTTATTCAAATTTGTACTTCTTTATATTTTATTGATTTTAAAAACTAAGGTATTGTGATAAAAGGAGTAGGTAGATGGAAAATAAAATAGCTGAGTTTGCTGACAAGAAAGAAAAATTGTCATTGATAAAATCACTTCCGTTTTCAATAACTACGAGTATCTACAACAACCTCTGTAGTTTTAACCATAACGGCGCGTTCAGACGTGCGCGTTTTCTGCGCGTTTTCTGCGCGCGCGGATCGTTTTCTGCGCGCGCGGATTCAGCGCGCGTCGCGTGTTTTCCCAAACGCTAAAGCAGTTTGAGGTTCTATGCTAATTACATAAAGTTTATTTTCATACATTTCCACAAAACCGCGTACGCGCAGCAAACGCGCACGTCTGAACACAGCCTAATGTTGAATGTAGGGCTCATAACACTAAAATATAAAAAACATGCAAGTCAATCCGCCGTCGAAATGTATCATTTTATAAGCCCTACCGCAGAAATGGCTCAGACAGGTTTAATTCGTTAAGCTTTGGGTTGAGTGCCCCGGCCGGCCACAGGAAAAATATATCGATCCACTTTTCAAACCTATCGCTGAGTTTGAAATACGTGATTTTTTTTTGTAATAATGATGTTTTATCGACTGAAAATAAACTTTGCAACCAAGCACCCAACTATATTCCAACAAGTGCAGTTGATATATTTCTTTAATGTAAATAATAATCTCCGTGGTTCAGGCAGGTGATATATTTATTTAATGTAAATAATGACCTTCGTGGTCGAGTGGTCAAAATCTCGTCTGACGTTACGGAGGTTCCGAGTTCGTATCCCGGTGATGACCCGTCGAACAAATCTCTCTTTGTGAGACTTTTTCCAGTTTGGTTAGGACATTGCAATCTGAATGACTTGAGGTTCCGAAAAGAAAGATGATTCGTGCTTCCGAAGGCCGTTGGTCCCGGCTACTATCTGGATGTAGTCGTTATAGGAGCCATGTCGGAAGCCTAAGGCGGCTCAAAAATTCCGACACCTCAGTTTGTGAGGTAGGTTAACTTCGAAAGCCACTCGATAAGCAAGCAAGCAATGTAAATAATAATTTAATTAATATTGAAGAGGACCTGACCACACCTAACCGCAACTATGACTTTAGTAAATAGGACCTAACCCAACAATACCTATTTCCTAAAATAATACGAACAAGAACACGATTTTAGCCTTTTCTATTTTTCTAGTACCATTCACTTTACAAGAGTGGTTCTATTATCTTTGTCTGACCTCTTGACTCTATATTATTGGTCCGTTTGCAATAAAAAAGTCACATTAACTGTAGAAAGTTCAATAAACTTTACCCTTTGATTATTCCAGTAAATTAAAACCCAATGACAGGAACCATGGAAAGTGGATCGAAAACGGCCAATTACACGGCTGTTATACGGCTAATAGCTCTTATAAGGCGCTATTAAGTGCTATAACTCGCGATAATATTCTCAGGAAGCTATTGTTGTAATTTGATCACTTCCTTGATTTGAAGTATTGCTCATGTAGTAATTAATTAACTTTTTGTAGTTATTTAAGCATTAATTTATAAATTGTACTAAAGTAGTAAAAAGATATGTTTTAAATTAAAATATGCTGGCTCTGTACGCAATAAACGGTTAGCGGCTGACCGCGCGGCTGACCGCGCGGCTGGCCGCAGGAGGAGGTTGCGGTGGCGGTTAGCCATACGTTGTTTAAGTGATCATATAAAAGTATCAAATGATCGAATAAACTATTTCTGATTTATGATATACAAGTACTGAATGATTTACAAGATAAACTAAAAATGTACTATGGTTTAGTCAGAATACAGAAATAGGTCCAGTAAGTTATTCTAAAATTTTGTTACGTTTCTAGGTAGAATAATCAGAACTGTATGATAACAAATACGAGTAACATTATTTGTTATTTTAGGTTAACTTACAGCCAGCACTACAGGTGTGTGTACAACAACTAAGGTAATTACGAACTCACCTAAAACAGAACTAAGAGGATCTCGAGTTTCCAAGTAAACCTCAGATAGCTCAGCCACATATTTAAGTAATCCAACTGAGTAGTTCTGTAGTTTCGTACAAGTCTGTACTGTACACAAGTGGCTGAATTTACGAGAACTCGTACGGGTACGTACGCTAAGTGGACTAAATGGAGGTAGTGTAAAAGTTTACACTAAAACTACTGGCCTGCAAAACTAAATGCTACACTTTCGAAAGTTCAATTAGTTCTGAAATGGAAGTTAGAGATTTTAAATAAAAAACGTTATATAGCATTAACACACATTTTCACGGGTTTTCTGCACGATTTAGTTTTAAACTGAGCTTGTGTATTAGTGCATTTAACAACCGCGAAAATCTAAAAATTCAATTTAACATAATACCTATATCAGTTTACTTTGAAACTAGTAAATTACATAAATTTTGGAAGTTAATTTTAATTGATCCAGTTTTAAAAGTTTGGTGAGTATAGTTTGTGATGAACACAGGTGATGAACCTTTATCTACTTCCACACTTATGATGCGATCGATACGCAATGTCCACGTGCAATCAAATAAGTACGTATATGGTGCATTTTTGCATGCATCTGCATTATATAATATACAATAGCGGGTGGACCGTTCATTGCATTGCATATCGCATGAAAAGGCATCATGCATTGAAGTAGCAAAAAAAATTCAAGCTAGTATAAATATGATAGTAGTATTAAAAAAATATCTATACAATTCAAAGAGAGAGTTCAAAGAATTTTATTTTTTAGCTCTTGGATATTAACATAGGTGAGTTCACGACATTCTATATAGTTACTTTACTTTTTGGAAGCTTTTTGTTTAGTTTCTGTAATACCATACAGTTTATATTTTCTTTATCGCTTATTATAGAATGACAGATTACTTAGAAGATAAATCCATGGAAATATTACATTTTTTTTAATGACAGGCTTGTTCAATCCTGCCTTGCTACAAAGATAGAATCCAAAAAGTAACTTTATAGAATCAGGTCGGCTAGGGATTTTACACAAGAATTTTATAACAGGCCGCCAGTCACGATCAAAAGAGAAGACTAAAAGGCCGCTCGCTGCGCCCGCGACCACGAAAAGCACATTTACAGAGATGCGCTCAAAGCTCGCTCCTTTATATCTAGATATTGAGCTTTCAACTTTAGTTAACTATTTTTATTAACTATTTTATATAGAAAAAGCTGTTGTATTTATTAACTATAGTATTTTACCACTACAAACAATAATTCAAAATAATATTCTAAAGTTAAAACTCTATAGGAAACACGAAATAAATTTTAATAAACTTTACATAGAAGCTATGGCGTCCTATATATAACACTTTTGAGATGTCGTCGGATTGAGCTTTCAAGTTTAGTTATCTAAAGAAAAAAAAATTATTGTTTGTAGTGGTAAAATACTATAGTTAATAAATACAACAGCTTTTTCTATAAGATATTTTTATTTCAGGTCGTCGTTTCTATTCTATTCTAAACTACATTTATGTAATTATATAACTTCCTTTCTATTGTTTAAAGCTAACTAGCTTTTTTACCTAGCTAGTTAGCTCATGCTTTCTATTTTCTTCTACGTGTTATAAATCTACCAACAAACACTTTGTATTCCTTTGATATTACTGTAACGAGGTGCTTTGCAACCACATTTCCACCTCATTTTCCATTTCTTTCTCGTCTAAATTCAAACATTCAATTTTGGAATTCTTTCGTCGTTCATACGTCATCCTCGTCCATTTTTCTTGAGTTTACCCTTTGACATCCAGCCTTGACGGCCGAATTTCTAAAAATGTGTGTAATTTTGTAAAGTGCTGCTTTATACTGCCGAGTATATATCTGTTCCTTTTCCATGTAAATAAATGTTAATATACCAGTGCCAGACAATTACTCGTGTATTTTATTACTTGTGCCTAAGGAAACCTTCAATCTTCAGCCGCTCCAGACGGCTCGCCAAGGTCCGGATGGGCCGCAGACGAGACTCTACGATCTCAATTTACTTTTATAGTCATGCTCAAATAATCCTATAAAACCCCACAATTTGTCAAACAATAGCAAACATTCAATGTCACATAATTGCGTAACTCGGAAGCGCTTTCTCTGCGCGGCGGCGGCTGCTGACATAACGTGAGACAATAGCACGTTTCGCTTTGGCAATACCTGAAACAAACATTGGTTTTAATGCATAAGACGCAAGAACTATTAATTATGCACACACTGTGAAGTTGTTTAACACATTTTGAGTAGTATTTTTCTAGGAAAATACCTACTCCTTTGTTCTGGGTGAAAGTTACATATCATTCGTTCGTTCACTACACATATATGTAGGTAAAAATCCATTCTAAAGCTCGACCACAGGATTAAAAAACCTCGCCATATTGCGGAATTTCAATGGAACTAATTTTATAAGGGTAATTTTATTGTTGCCATAGTCGTAAAAATATAGGTACACGTGGCGCCCCCAGAGCAGGATTTTTATTTCTTTGGTCAGGCAGGGAATTAGTTACCAAATCGGCGTTTGACCGTGATTCAAGAACCCTTCTGCCTCTGTGGCTGTCAGTTGTCAGTTGTACGAGTTTGGAGTCCCGCCCACAGCTACTTAAGTTTTCCTACAACTCCTACAAGACGGAGCGACGAGTTGGTTAGGGTTGTGGTTAGCCGCTAGATTGAAGGACATCGGAGGACCAGTCTTTGTGGGTGGATAACTTTCGGGAAGCCTTTATATACAGGAATAGAATAGGACGGCTTTAGAAAATAAACTGTACTAACGTGAACGAGGGCTGTATTGTTGTTGTTTTTCTTTGTACTTTTTTTAAAAACTAAGTAAGTGTTAGTTTTCACGGTTGTTTTCGTAACTATTATTATTTAAAACGGGAACTGTTATAGCGGCACTACCCATAGCCTGCTCTCAACCACCAAAGGTTAGCTGGTAGGAAATGCTCTGTAGCATTAACGCCTGTCGCCTATGTACAGTTTTTTGGGCAATAAAGTATTTTCATTCATTCATTGCTTCCTCCTGGGGGAGAGATTAACGTGTACAAACAGACATACTGACGGACATTTTTTTTTAATTTGTATCTTTGTGCTCAGCTACACTCCCTTTATCACCTACAATTAGTTTTTTGAAAAACAAATCAATGGACAGACACGCCGATTCTTCAGTTTTATTATAGTATAAGTAGATTATTATGCGCAAGCACAACTTCTCCGGGAAAATTAAACGATTCGTGCCTCCACATCGGCCACGATGCTTTCGCTTCGATTAATACGATACTTACAGTTATAAGATTCTTATAGCACTTTTATAGTGCTATTGTTTCGTTTAATAACCGTTGCGTCAAAGTCAGACCAACCGCACTTACGTTTATGGCACTTACGCCACTAGGTGTAATAAAAACAGTTATATTTTGCACTCTAGCTTAGCTGGACTAATACCATTTGATTGCTTCAATTTCGGCAATTAATTGCGTTGTTGAAAGTTCAATGTTATTTATTAGATTAGATAATACATCCTACCTGATGTTCTGGGCGTATAATAAGTAGGACTTGAGAAAAATATGGTTTTTAAACTTTGTAGGGAAGGACGATAAATTATAATCTTTAGAAATCTTATATATAAAATTCTCGTGTCACAGTTTTCGTTCCCATACTCCTCCGAAACGGCTAGACCGATTCTCATGAAATTTTGTGAGCGTATTCAGTAGGTCTGAGAATCGGCCAACGTCTACTTTTCATACCCTTAAGAGCGGGCGGAGCCGCGGGGCGAATAGCTAGTATAACTATAAAATCAAGTTGATGTAAAACAGTGAAAATATTTTTGAAACTGATGCTTTACTTCATTATTACTTCTCTTCGGTTTTTGTTTCAACTCATGATATAAAAATTATGCTTACTAATTTTGTCAAAATATTATTTTTGCTTCATCTCTTTTGTCTTTGTGCATAGGTACCCCATTTTATTGTGTAAACCATTAAAATTATACTACTTATGTGCTTTAAGTTCACGGTACTTCGATTTGTACGCATATTGCAAAATTTCACATATCGTTATTCGTATATTTGGTTTTCTTATTACTACACACACATTCTTGCTTGCTCAATCTTTTTGTCTTACAGAACATTCTTGTCCGTAAAATTTGATACGGCACTAGAAATTGGTTTCATCACCAATAATAATAATGTTTCTCATGCAGTTGCAATAACATACTATAACGTGCATTTGCTAATAATGTTTATGCTTTCATCGGAGTTTGATAATTCATTATTCTATTAGCAAATAATGAAATCAATCAAATGCTCTGTTAATGATTTTTACGGAACACTTCCATACAAAATAGTAAATTTATTAGAAAAATCGAAAAAAAAAAATCATTTGCGGAAAAAATCATCAAATCAATTGACTGAGCGACTATTATCCTTTCTGTTTTTGACAGCTTGCATAAATGTAAATTTAATCGTTAAAATAAATAAAATAATAAATATGTATAAGCTTCATATTTCACGTAATCCTCCAATAAGGCAGCTATAGCTTTTAACATTAAAATCGTTCAAAAGTTCGTAATAATAAACCTACCCTGTCTCTTCCAAAAATATGAAAATACTTTGACTGTAGCATTTCTATTTTACCTTTTTATAAATAGACCGGGGGATGTTCATTTCAAAAAGGTATTTCATAAATAACCCGCAGCCTCAGACGACAAAAGACAGAGTAAAAAGATCACGGTGCATCATTAAAGAAACCACGTGCCCGGGCGCTCTTCACAAAGCAAAATATCACACAAAATGTGAAATTTTTCTCTTACCTACGTCATCTCAAATTCCTTTAGAACTCGTCAGGCGTCTAAATAAAAGAAACAGCGTGCCATAGACGCAGATAATAAAATAACTGTAAAACAGACTAATAAAACGTGCGAGTCACTGAAAAGATGTATAGAAAATTTAATGAAAAATATAATAAGATAGAAAAAGAAAACGAAAACGTTGACACTGTAACCGCTTTTGAATGATATTTCGGTACAACTTTGCACAAATCCATACAAAGATACGTTGTTCAGGCAATAATGGTCTAGATAAACCCATGTTGGGACATAGTGTTTATATTGTAATTTGTTGGAACACCTACAATTTTATCCACAATACACGATTTGTATGCACACATTTTTTATCGTTCTAATTTTTAGATTGTTTGATAGCAATAAAAATCCAAGTCTAAGGTTCGTATTTACCATCTGAACTGAACTTTACTTTCGTTTAGATAAAGCCAAAGCAATGAGCATTTCCTGCGCTTTTTGCCCAAATTGTGGAAAATTGGTCTCTGTAAAGGTAAAAGGATCTCTGAATACAGTACGAATTTGCTTGGATTCGGGACCTTAATTATGTAAGGTAAAATTACGTTATTCATAAGGGAAAAGGGTTCCAGAGTCAGTTTTCATATCCGTAATAATAACACGGTCCATTTGCTTTTTGTGCCCTAATATCTATGATTGTTTGTACTAAGTGAATGAGATTTTTTTTTACTTTTAGCACAGATGTTTAATGTACTGTAGCTAAAAGGTCATATTTATTTTCTGCCTAGATTTATTGAAACTTGGTAAAACATTTCTAGCGGTTTTATACCTATTATTGTATTTTTCATTTTATCGAGCGTGGACGTGGACGAAATTAAAGAAAATGACTGTATTTTTTATCTTTGAAAACTAGAAAGAATTATTTAATAATAAAAAAAAATTAAAACTTTTTTTTTCAATCTCAATTGTTTTTTTTTTGTAAATTCTTATTATTTCCTATTTCACAGTTTTGGCGACATTACTGTTTCGAACAGTAGGATAGAATTTTACCTCACAATCATTTATTACCTCCATTTATTTTAAAGCGTTTGTTTTCTTTGTTGCAGCCATACTGGCCAGCGTTTCCTTCGTCTCCTGCGCACAGGTGGAGGATCCCTGCAAAATGAAATCCAGGGTTGTCGCCGACGACAAGTATTGCGACAAATACTGGGAGTGCGACAATGGGCAATCCATCCAATACGACTGCCCCAACGGACTGGTCTTCGCGGGAAAACATCGTGGGGTGACCGAAGGTTGCGACTACCCGTGGAGGTCCAACTACTGTGAATACCCTAAGGTTCAGATAAGTGAGTATCCGTACCGTTTATAAATTGCTGAAGTTTTTAGAAGCAGAAGCAGTGTTGCCATATATGTGTGAATTTGTCCGTATTTGTACGGATTTTCGAAGTCCAATACGGATGCATGATTGATGTTTACGGATGTAGACGGATTTACAGCACATAGCATATTTCGATATATTATTCGTATAAGTCATTATTAATCATTGTTTCTATCTGTCGGATCGTATCGGAACTATAATTTTTAATACCAATACCAATAAGGCTTGCTACATACAAAACAAATTTTAGTGAAATCTACCTGTTTTGACTTCATTATTAATACAGACATATTAACAATTATGAAAATAGATATATGTATAGTCAATAATCAGAGTTTTTATACGGATTTCATACGAAATTTCACTCAAAATGGTGAATACGGATTTTAAATGCGGATGGTCATTCTGCCTGCAATGTCCTAAACAAACTGAGGAAAATCTCACAAAATGATATTTGTTCGACGAGTCCCCACCGGTATTCGAACCCGGAACCTCCGTAACGTCAGGCGAGCTTTTGACCACTCGACCACGGAGGCAGCCAGTTTAACATAACATAGACTACCACTCAACATATATAGGGATTTTAGTGTTGAGTGGTAGTTCTAAATAGTTTTATTGCCAATAAAGAATTTTTTTTGTAGACTATTGCGTTGGTGTGGTGTGCTAGTGTAAATAAATAAATAATAAATAAATAAATATATTGGGACATCTCACACACGGCCGCCTGACCCCAAACTAGGCAGAGCCTGTACTATGGGTGTCAGACAGCTGATATACATACAAACATCCAGACACAAGGCAACACAAGTGTTCATCACACGAATGTTTGCCCTGGGCAGGATTCGAACCCGCGACCTTGTGCTTCGTAGGCAGGCGTACTACCAACTAGGCTACGAGGCCGACAGTGTGTGTGTAAATTTACTTGATGATGTTTATTGTAACCCACTTCCAGACCCTCCAATCGGCACGGAGCACTGCGACTGGCTGTACGGCATCTTCGGCCACGAGACCTCCTGCACCAGGTACTGGACTTGCTGGAACGGCACCGCCACGGAGCAGCTCTGCATCGGCGGGCTGCTGTACAACGAGAACGCCCACTCCTGCGACTGGCCTGAAAACGTTGATGGTTGTCAGAAGCATCGTAAGTGGATAATTATCTCTCTCTCTTTCTCCCTCTTCCACTTTCTTTGCCACTTTCGTATCGGCGGTCTACTCTAGGTGCAATGAGAACGCCCACTCCTGCGACTGGCCTGAGAACGTTGATGGTTGTCAGAAGCATCGTAAGTGGATAATTATCTCTCTCTCTTTCTCCCTCTTCCACTTTCTTTGCCACTTTCGTATCGGCGGTCTACTCTAGGTGCAATGAGAACGCCCACTCCTGCGACTGGCCTGAGAACGTTGATGGTTGTCAGAAGCATCGTAAGTGGATAATTATCTCTCTCTCTTTCTCCCTCTTCCACTTTCTTTGCCACTTTCATATCGGCGGTCTACTCTAGGTACAACGAGAACGCCCACTCCTGCGACTGGCCTGAGAACGTTGATGGTTGTCAGAAGCATCGTAAGTGGATAATTATCTCTCTCTCTTTCTCCCTCTTCCACTTTCTTTGCCACTTTCATATCGGCGGTCTACTCTAGGTACAACGAGAACGCCCACTCCTGCGACTGGCCTGAGAACGTTGATGGTTGTCAGAAGCATCGTAAGTGGATAATTATCTCTCTCTCTTTCTCCCTCTTCCACTTTCTTTGCCACTTTCGTATCGGCGGTCTACTCTAGGTGCAATGAGAACGCCCACTCCTGCGACTGGCCTGAGAACGTTGATGGTTGTCAGAAGCATCGTAAGTGGATAATTATCTCTCTCTCTTTCTCCCTCTTCCACTTTCTTTGCCACTTTCGTATCGGCGGTCTACTCTAGGTGCAATGAGAACGCCCACTCCTGCGACTGGCCTGAGAACGTTGATGGTTGTCAGAAGCATCGTAAGTGGATAATTATCTTTCTCTCTTTCTCTCTCTTCCACTTTCTTTGCCCCTTTCACATTTCTGCCTATCGGCGGTCTAGGTACTCTAGGTACAATGAGAACGCCCACTCCTGCAACTGGCCTGAGAACGTTGATGGTTGTCAGAAGCATCGTAAGTGGCTTGATGTTTACGGTTACGGATCTCTCACTCTCTCTCTCTCTTTCTCTCTCTTCCACTTTCTTTGCCCCTTTCAGACTGCTGAGCATCGGCGGTCTACTCTAGGTACAATGAGAACAATTCCACATTTTTTTTTATTTATACTGTAAGAGAGCAATTTTGATAGGTGTCAGAAGAACTGTAAGTAGATATAAGATAATTCTGTCTGTATCTCTGTCTCTCTTAGACTGTTATCCATAAGTAATATGCTATATAATAAGAACGCCCACTCCTATGACTGAACGTCTGAGGGTGTCAGAAACATGATACGAGTAAGTAGAGGAATCTTTCTGTCTTTCTCTCTTTTTACTAGTATGACAAAAGGAAGTTTGTAAAAATATTACCTTACCTAGTTAATTCAAGTCATTCGGGTACACAAGGTCAGAAGTCTGTAGAGTCAAAGCGATGTTACATCATGATCTATCGGCTGTCTAAAATACAATCTTCCTTATTCATGTGACAGGCATATCTCGGTAATCATTCATCACTTTTATTCATAACCTGATAAATAATCGAAATCGTTTTATTACATAATTCCTAAACGATAGTAATCGATATTATAAGATGGATGAATTCGCAGACAGTTGATGGGAGAAATCAGATTACTTGAATAGAAACAATTGAACAATTAGATGCTTTGTAACAAGCTTTGTATTTGTCCGTCGTGCGTCGCGCATACAATCATTCGCGTTCGTCTTTTGTTTCACTCGCTTGCTGCCTATGATTGTATACGCGACGCACGATGTCGCCGCTCGATAAACGCTAGTGTGGGGGGGGGGTCTGAAAGATCTCTCCTGTCTATTCACTGAGCATTCGTCCAGACTAAATAATCGTAGCTACAAAGGCTGTTTATTCGCCTCTTGAGATTGAAATGAAATTACTAGTTTATCTAATAAAGACTTTTCCTCAAAGTTTTTCCAATAACTGGGTAAAAAACAAAAGAAGCAACTAGTATATTAAGGCAGCTGTTCTTTTAGTAGACGAATTACGATACAGGTGGACTAATGGGGTGAACCACGGGTTTGGACTGGATACAGACACGAATTAATTCCAAACTAACTTGTTGACATGACCTAAAAAGAAACTATTTTCTTCTGACTGAAAAGATAGACAAAGTGAAAAGCACAATAAAGCTATGGTAGCACTTTAATGGAAAGATACAAGTCTTACGGACCCCCACCACGGGCGTCTTTCGAGTGCCTTTTCAGCGTCATCAACGACGCCAGAGCTGCGTTTTTTTGGAACACTTTTTTTTTTGCGAACGCAACTTTCTTTTGTTTCACTCGCTTTCCTGCCTATGATTGTATGCGCTACGGCCAGCGCTGGCGTCGCGTCGATGACGCTGGAATGGGTCTAAGGGTGAAGAAAAATATCGTGAGGAAATATACACACACCTGCGAAGTAATTCAAAGGTTGTGTGTGAAGTTGACCAAGCTACACTGGGCCAGCCAGCGCGGTCGACTAAGGTCTTTTAACCCGATTTTAAGGACTCGAGCCCCTCGGTGGGGACATACTAAATGACTTGTTAACGCCGGCCTGAGTACGTTTAGAACCTAAGGTTGATATTTGATGCGAAAACCTACCTAAGTGACACCTAAATCGATATTTCATCAATAAAGCATTTATTTATCATATCTACATAACACACATTCCAGTTCTAAGTATACGTAGGTAGTCTATGTTATTCACTATTTTATGTAGACATATGTACATTAGTTATATTTATATCAAATAGGTATTTGGTTTACATTATGTTTATTTATTATTATTACAAATATCACGCAAGTGACATGGTCGTCCGTGTCGTGACCTAACACACAGGACTCCCGGAAGACCAGCGCCGTGGCCTGCCCGGGCTGCGGCTTTCGCTGAGGGAGCCCTTTTTGTTTGGATGTCGCAACGCAGGGAGATGTCATTGCGTAGTATCTTTTTGTTGTTTCTTTTTTTTATGTCTGTATATTTGTTTGTAATTTTTGTGTTGTTATGTCCAAAACAAATAAAAAATTTCTGATTTCTGATAAACTATTATATTAATTATATATTATTGTAATTTGAAGCTTATTGCTTTTATTCCAATCACCAGAGATTTGATCAACACTGAAAACAAAAGTTTCGCGATCATTTCGCGAGTAAAAAAGCCTAAGATACTCTCAGATGAGGTCAGAATTTGAATGGCCTCAGATACTCGTACCTTTGTGCTTCATTGCCTATTCATGCCTCTATAGAATTGGAAGATCTTTCCATTCTTTTCGAAGCTCATTGATCGCCTCAATCGGACTCTCAAAATAGAATGAAAAGGTCGTTCAGAAACACTGAATACTTTCGTAAGTAAGGCGCATTTTACATGAGCAGCTAAGTATTCAAAAGTACTCAAAAATGTTGAAGGCTTAGAGTAAAAATAGAAAAAAATCTTGGTCTTTATCTGTATATTAATTTATTCTCTAAGGTTGAAAGCTTTCAACCAACTATATAATCAAAATGTAGAGATCGAAAATCTGTACATAGAAAAAAAAAACTAAATACCGAGTCAGGGGGATGTAATATAGAACATTATCCAGATTTTTTTTTTTATCTGTTTATCTGTTTGTCTGTTTCTACGGGCTAATCTTCGAAACTATTGGACCGATTTGAATAAAATTTTGTATGGTGGTACCTTATATGTCAACCCCTGTCAACATCTTAGATATTTTTACTGCGGGAAAATACCTCATTCCTACGGGAAACTGCACGGAAAAGTAAAAAAAAAAAAAACGCGGGTCTAGCCGCGGGCGGACACCTAGTACTGCATTTAAGTGCTTAGGTAGATAGGTACTACTAGTTTTGATACATTTGGCAGAGTGTACACTGTCTGTCTGAAAATATCGAATTCCCACGAGAAAAATAAGTGTGAAGGACAAATATATAAAGAAAAAGGCTTGTTTATAACACGTTTCGATATTCATATTGCTCCTTTTTTCTTTTAACTGCGATTATTCCAGTTTGAATGCTGTCAAATGCTGTAATATATTGTAAAGTCCCTTTTAAGTCGACTTTTGCCCAAGGGCTATCAATGAATCTCCGCAATTGTTTAACTCCGACCTTCGGAAAAACATCTCACGTTTTGCAACGCACGAAATTGGATCGTGTAGATCACGATCAAGATATCGATTACGGATCCTGTACATCCGTAAATCGATTAAGTGATCATTGATATAAAGCTTCGTTTACATCACTTAATTAGGTACACATCTTAAAATAAGCTTTGAAAATTTTCTACTCGCGATGTTGTCTGCTTCGTCGTAAAATAGACTGCCGCATGCTGCAAATATTTTCTTTTTGTAGCATACCACAATTATGTAGCATCCAATACTGGTGCATGTTGTTGCGTCAGCTTAAAAGAGGCTTAACTATCATAATATAAAATTTTGGTACTTATAAGTTAGGAATTATTATTTAATTCCTATTCTGGAATGTGGAGAGCTAGTGATATATTTTCTTCATTAAGTCACTCTATCTGATAGATAGATATAGAATATGCCTATTTATTTCGCCTAATCAGCTGAATGGAAAAATAATCAGTGTAGTTAGGTAATGCATGAGGCTGGGAAATTAGGAAAATACTTTTCTGTCTCCATGTAACCTAAAACTATTCAGTCATTTGTGAAATGGAACAAACTAAGAACTTTCCTACCTATTTTATTGGGAAAACATGTGTTTGTCCCTAAGGTTGTGTCCTTTCAGGTAACTAGATATAACAATAGTTACGTGTTAACAGCTGAAAACTTCTCCGAACTCGAAAGTGACAACCAGAAGCCAGCACATACGGTTGGACATTCGCACTACGGAATTCACCCCTATCGCTACGGAATACGGGCGCTCTTAAGTTTTACATATCCAGCCGCATATGCTAGCTACTGTACAGTTCCGACTGTAAACTAATTAATTGACTCCTACGAGCTTTATGTAACCCAGTCGACTCACTTTCACACTAATTACCTTCAGGGAGTTACCAATGCTGGTTTGAAACATACAGGAATTCCTAGAAGCTTGCTATTGCTAATTGCCCTCGTACGCTAGGTAACTTCGTGTATAGTGTGCATCTACTCACTAATTTTGACTTCCTTAAAGGAAATAATAGAACATTAATTTTATTGCTTCATTTTATAAGAAACTAGCGACTCCTTTCACCATTAGAAAGCTACATTCACCCTGAGTAATATAGGCTATTGTTTACCGCGGTAAAATGTCTCTTTCCGACGGGAAAACCTGTTAACGCTGGCGGAGCCGCGGCGGAAAAATAGTAAATAAATAAAATAATAAATAATCAATCGAACTTTCGTTTCCAGCCCTCTGCAACGACGACGCAAACGGCAACGTGCCCCTAGGCAAGTCCTGCAACAGATACTGGCAGTGCCAGGGCGGATACCCTCGCCTGCAGAGGTGCCCCGCCATGCTCGTATTTGACAGGAGATCCCTGCGCTGCGTGGTGCCTCCCACTGAAGACTGTGATGTGCCCACCACCACCGCCCCCCCTCCGGAAGAAGAGCCGGACAACAGGCCGGAAAGACCAGTAAGTATATCATCAACATCGTTTCGGCAGCCCCGTAGCCTAGTTGGTAGTAAGTCTGCCTACGAAGCACAAGGCCGCGGGTTCAAATCCCGCCCAGAGCAAACATTCGTGTGATGAGCACTTGTGTTTGCCTTGTGTCTGGATGTTGTATATATGTATGTATATCAGCTGTCTGACACCCATAATACAGGCTCTGCCTAGTTTGGGGTCAGATGGCCGTGTGTGAGAAGTCCCACATATTTATTTATTTCTGAACAAAGGCCTCTCCAAAGATCTCCACGACGATCGGTCCCGCGCTGTGCGCATCCAGCGGCTTCCCGCTAAATTATTTTTCTAGTGCGGATCTAATATTTTTCTAACTTAAAAAAACCTATCAAGTTTCACCGGGCTTGTGGTTGGAACCACAAAAAAAAACCTTTTTCTCCAACATTATTCAATATGGTGTGGAGATCATTTGGCTTCTGTCCAGCATGTGTCCATCTATGGATGTCTTCCGGCTGAAATTATGACCACATTATTTACAAACTGTTCATTTGCAAATACTAAGCAAAAGGAATCGATTAACGAAGGCATTTAATTATGAAGTTTTTTTTTATATTACCCTCAATTCTTCTGCAGCTCCACCAAAGCAAGAGGCCATCGCAGCAGCAACTACATCAGCAGCAGCAGCAACAACATCAGGAGCAGCAGCAACAGCAGCAGCAGCAACAATTTGACTTCCAACAGAGGCATCAAAACCAGCCCAGAAACTGAACATCTCCCCTCCTTCTAGAATTTTCTAGACCTTCATAAAATATTTCTTCATACCAACCAGAAAAGATTCCCTGCCTCTTTTCAAAACTTTTTCTAGAATCTAACGATTTATCTCTCCTTACATCCCTCGCTAATTTGGCTTGCTTTACTCGTAGAAATTCGTCGAAAAGTCTTCCAAGGATTTGCTTAATATATTCTGTGAGTGACACAAAAAACTATACATGACGCCTTAGAGTATGAATAGAAAAATTTCTATATTTATTCTCTAAGCATGACGCTTTATATAAATGAATGGATTCGGTATAAAACTCACATAATTTGAAGAAAAACAAGCTAAGTGGCGCCGCCATCCGTTAAAAAATAATAACTCGCGAAGTATACATTTTTTATAAAATCCGGACGGTCATTTTAAAGATTTGGTGTTTTAGGATATATAGAAGCCATCAACTCTGTTAGTTTGAGTTCGATGAAGTTACAGATAGAAAATTTGCCAAAAGTGGCCGTTTTTAGCAAATTTTCTATCTGTAACTACAGCGGACTATAATAAATACAGTTTATGGCCGCTATATATACTATAGCACCAAATCTTTAAAATGACCGTCCGGATTTTATAAAAAATTTATACTTCGCGAGTTATTATTTTTTAACGGAAGGCGGCGCCACTTAGCATAGGGGAGCCCCTTAACTTATAGGACTTGATCTGAAATGGTTTTTTTTTATGTCTGTTACGTAATTTACGACAGTTACTCTTTTTTACTTGTCATCTTACAGATGATTTCTAGCTGGATACACCTACTTATTTTTTACATTTGTAACTTCTATAACAATAACATTAAAACGCTTTACTTGTTAACTCATCCCGAGATTATTTTCTCCCACCACGTTCATACTTCTGTTGTTTATAAGAAGTATTTTAAGTTCTTCGTTAAGATTAGTCATAATTAGCTAAGTTTAATCTAGTTTTAAGTGTAAATGTGAAACTGCCTAAACTGTCTATTTCAACAAAAATACTCAGAACACAGACACATAAATTCGCAGCTCTATTATATAATTTAGTCAATATTTATATTTTGTAAGTCTTACTCTGTCTAATTTTAGTCAATAAAAACAATTTTACAAAAGTTTGTATTTTTTATTTTAAAATGTCTACTTAACTAAGCTCAAGACAAAAACTACAAAGTTTTTCCTTATTACTTTTTGACGTCACATCCAAGACATTATTATGTTAGTAAAGAAAAAGATAATTGTTCTTTCATAGAACACTATACTTTACACCACTTGCGTTTCAATTATGATCTAATCCAAGCTATCTTATTTCAAAACAAACAATATTTATACAAAAAAATCAACTACCAAAATCGGTGTCGAGTATACGGGAACGTTTTAAATTTCAAAAGTGCTCGTATCACTTGAAGTACCCAAGTGTACCCGTGCAATCAAAGCACTTATACTCCAAAACCCCGACTTCCCCCGGGGCACAGTTCAGGGGCCGCCCCAATTTTTGCCACTTACCCTGTACTACTCTCATGTTGGGTACGCGCTACGCCCTCAAAATCCGTTCAATTTCACTTATCCACTCGACCACAGAAGAAAATGTGGGATAGAAATGTCTTAGGCGAAAATCACACGGTACGATTTGTTATGGGCGGAGCTTATCTTACTTTGAACTTGTATGAAATCCGCACTTGTTTAATTTCCTTCACACGGATTTCATAATATAGCAAGCTCAGCTTTGTTTTTAAAGCCGCGATGAGCGACACTGTGTTCTGCGCCTGTGGTAGATTGGGAGGAGTATGTCACAAAGCAAGCCTCGACACGTGTCAATGTGCCTTCGATTTTCAAATTCATATATACGAATAAATACGATCATTCAACGCTCGAGGTAAAGGTATATGCAACCTGCGAAGAAATTCAAAGCTTGTGTCACTGGGCACTACTATTCACTTCACGTCGATGCTTCACCCTGATTCAAAATAGGCTCGAGCCGCTCGATGGGGACATAATATAATTTAACGATAAGACACTCATACCTATATCAACCGGTGAAGCTTGATCCGTCGTACCTTTTCGACTCAAACATAGGTCAATTCAAAAAAAATAATAATAATAAGACTCATACCTAATCATAAATCTACGCCAGGCAATCGAGACCGACCGCGACGGTGTTTTTTCCGAAGCACAACTTAATTTTATCCAATAGATAACTTGCATGCGTTATGTAACTAAATTGAAGAAAAAAATCTAACATATATTTTTATTTGACAGACCAGGATTCGAACCCGGAACTTTCATAGAGAAGCGAGCGTTTTATTACTCGTACATGAAAAGTTAACTTAAAGTTAATAGAAATCATTATTTTCTGTTTCATCTGAAAACTGAATCTAAATGTATTATAATAAAAGCACTTATCGAATGTAATGAAAATCTATACGCCTGCTCAATATTATATGACCTTTTACTTCACCCCAAAGCTAAATATAGTCACGTAATTTATAATGGACGTTCTCCCGTTTCATTCCATTATAACGAACACACACAAAACAATGAGAAAATGTGACAGACCAACATTTTTTATCGTGTATTTTTGATTAGAAATTCGCTTATCACTTTAGTTCCAAAATTGTTCTAGCTATCCATTGTTTTTATCGAAATTTATCTTCTGTAAGTATTTTAACTAGTCGAAAAAAAATAGTATACGTTTGAACTATTCGAACGTGCTACGTTTCCATGGAAAGCCATGAAAATGGCAATTTTCTATTGAATAGTTTTTTAAATAATGTATTTGTAAGCCACTGACAACAACGGTGTGTTTCTCACGTAGAATACCTAGCTAGTGTAATATTACAAATACAAATACAAATATTCTTTATTGCCACCAGAAATAAATAATACTGTTACAATTTTAAAGCGTGAAACAATAAGCCAATAGGCGGCCTTATTGCTGAAGTAGCAATCTCTTCCAGGCAACCAAGCAGAAAATTGCGAAAAATGGGTTTGTGGCACTAACATAAATAAACTACATACTATACTTATATAAAGGTACTTAAATTAAACGTTACACAAATAATTTTATATAGTACATAATGTACATAAAATAAAATATAGTTAAACAAATAACATAGATATATTAATACATACATATTTATAACTATAATAAAATAACTGCAATTTAGAAAGGAGATACGAGTATTATCATGATGAGAGATGGTGGAAAGGTAGTGGGCTTTACGCGTTTTGAAAGACCATGATGTCCCTTCTACAATTTTGATTCCTAACTTCAGTTAAAAGGCTATTACCCGGTCACCCTTGGGACACATGTTTTTGGATTGCAGCATGGAATCAACGGAAAGTCCAATCGACCATAATGGACTATTTATGTAAAGTGCCTCAAATAGCTATAGAAATATATCTACATTTCCCAAATTAAATAGTTACGGCACGCAAAATTTTGCCTTTTTCCTCAGACGTATCTGACAGAGTGGTTAGGTTTTATAAATAAAATCGTACTCTTTGGGGTTATTATGATACTCGTAAAAAAATACATTTTTGGTCCAAAAGTCAATGATGTTATAAGTAGGTACTACCGTACAAAAGTAAAAGTGCTGGCCAGTGAGAAAAAAAGCTTTAGATCGTAAGTACCTGAGTACTCCAAAGCTGTATAATCATTGCACTTGATTTTATTTAAGTTCAAAGAGACCTTTAGACCTTTTTCATAACGTACTTTGGTCCAAAAGTGAAACTACCGGCCATTGTAATTTTTTATTTCTTACATTTCTTTTTTTATAAAATATTTTGAATGTATTGATTTTATAAAATATTTTGAATGTACAAAATTCTAATTAGATGTCCTCACTAACGACGTCACTAGACAATGCACACAAAGGTAAAATAACTAGACGGCCTGAGCAGCTAAAATAATGAGACTAAGTTTCTACTCAAAAAAATTAGATACGATACGAAGCATAACTACACAGCTATACATATATAGCTCTACCCAGGTATTACATGCTTATCCTCTTGGCTTGACTCGTCTAGTGCTTGCTATATTGTAGTGTAGTTATAGTTATCTATCATATAGTAATAGGTATGTAATATACTTTCTCCGACTGCACAGTGGTAATATAAGCTAGACTTGCACTCATGTTTTCTTCGCCATTTCCATATTCCGGTGCACCGACCGTTAAACTGCTTCAGCATTGATATTCTATTAGATTTAGCAGACCGGGAGATGGTAATTGAATGCAGTAGCACGTCTCCGCTGAATGTATTCGTGATTGCTTTTTATTTGAATGATGAATTGGTATATCTGTTCTCGGAAAACGTTTTCTATAACTACCTCCTTTAGGGACTTATTAATTCTTTAAAGGTCATTTCAAAGAAGGCGCAGGATAAGCTGACCACGCGTACAACAATTTTGTTTACTTTTCAATATAAATCCTGACCAAAGAATAAAAACCTCGCCATATTGCGGAATTTTGATAATGGAAATTGTTGCCATAAACATAAAAATATTCACGTGGCGCCCCCAGATTAGGTTTATTATTTCCTTGGTCTGGCTTTACATGAAAGGTGCAAGTTCCACATTGTTCTGCTTAGCGTGCTCTTGACTGTAAAATACATCGATTCGATATGTTTTTGTATAGTAATTGAAATTGCCATGTCGATGTCATAAACAATTCGATTTTTTTAGATTGCCAAAGAGCTCATCAGTATTTCCTGAAAAAAAAGTATATTGATAAACTTAGGCATGAAAGTATACTGAATTGTTTAGCATTTCTCTAATTTAAAAATATTGATTCAAATTCAAATTCATTCCAATCGAATTCAGAGTAAAAGACTAAAGAGAAATTAATTTCCTTGCTTTTAAATATACTCGTATTATGCAAAGGCAGCCCGCCCTATTAACTCCAAAAATGGGGCAATTTTCAAGAATGAGGAGACAGAACGACAGCTTCAGAAATTTAATTTGGGGGAAATTCGTGAATGCCCCTATCCCACGGGGGAAGCCGAACGAGTGTGTTACACACGTACGTACTTATTCCACTTACTTACACCTAAGAATAGATTTTTCTTATACCAGGTGTTTTTCGTTTTATTTTATGACGGACCTTACTTGGTTTTATAATCTTGTTTTATAAGCACTTTATTTTGTCTTGTACTTCATTCTTCAGTCTCATGATGAACAGTATGATGACGTAGGCTTGTGTCAAGTCACTTGGGCTGAATAGAGACCTTGATTTTTTAGACCAGGCTACAGCGTATACGTATGCGTAAGGATACGATACTCTGGGCTTGTGTATATGTCACGGATAACAGAAATAATTGCTGTGTATTTAGTTAAGTTTGAGATCGTGATCCTATCTTAGCTAGTAAAAAAATTATATAGTATCATCATCGCATTTAAGGGCCGGTCTCGTGTCAGTAGAGTCTACGCCATTCCATTCTATTCTCCGTCTCAGTTATGTTTGACCTGAATAAATGATGATGCAAAAAATCTGAGCAAAAGCTCCCCAGTATTACTTGAATGTCGGCAATATATTCGGAGCGACACGACGGAATTACTGCTCAAGAAGTGTCGCCGTCTCCTTTGATGAGACTCTGACCCCCACGCGATATGATGAACCATCCGACACGGAGCTGTTTTTAGATAATTTCCAAATATAGAACCACGAAAATAGGCTTGTGGCACTGGCTTTTAAGTTATGACTGCAATTTTAAAAGGTCAAAAGACATTGGTAAGTTCTTAAAGGAACCAAGTTTATTTGCAGCCAAGAGCGCACCCATTCCCAACAGTGCGAAAGCAAATTAGACAATCGAAGCGGCAAAAATACCTTTGTACTGCAAAGTCAGGACAGGTCATACAGGAACATAAGCTAGCAGCTATAGCCTCTTTTCAGATTATAAAAAATAAGCATAGTGTGCAGAATTTCGAAATTCAGAAGGTAGCCTGGGAAAATTAATTAATTCAGACCAAATAATATGTGTAGTTTTTAAAGTTGGTACAGTTATTCCTTAATGTGTCCAGATGAATATACTAAAAGTCCCCGAGGGTGGGACACAAGCCAGGGGGGGGGGGGGGGAATGTCTCTTTCTCAAGTTTTTTGCTTGCGTCTCGAAAACTATTTATTATATCTCTTTAATTTCTTCTACAATAATTATGTACATTAAATTCCCTATAAATTATGTCACAACATGTTTACTGCACGATCAATACTTTAGGAGATACAGAGTATTAAAGATGATAAAAATAAAAAACAAAATCGTTTTACAATTTTTTTGTGAAAAATAATACAAAATTTTTTACACGCGTATGCCGACTTATAATTCCAATAAGGAATACGCATACAGAATATTATCCGTGCCTATTAAATTAAAGAGATATTATAAATAGTTTTCGAGTCGCAAGCAAAAAACTTGAGAAAAAGACAGCCCCCCCCCCCCTTTCCCCTCTGGCTTGTGTCCCACCCTCGGGGACTTTTAGTATATTCATCTAGACACCTTAGGGAATAACTGTACCAACTTTAAAAACTACATGTATTATTTGGTCTGATCTACGATTTAGAAGCTAATTTTCCGCTGCTAAGGTACAATTTAAGTAAATCCTTTTTGCCATAAAAGCTTATAAATATTTTTATAAATATACCAAAGACCAAACATTCCATGGTCGGCTGTTTGGTCTGTGGAGGAGAACGGCCAGAAGAAAGCGATGTCGTACCACATCTTTTCAAATACATATGTCTTTTATAAAATAGTGTTTAATAATTCACAGCTTATTTAATTCTGCGGAGTTGAAAGAATTTTGAAATAGGTCATTTAAGTAATTTTAGTCAGCCTTGTAATCAACAAACAACCTCACAACATATTTTTTATTGTTGGCAATAGGTTTTATATAAACATCTGATACAAGTGCAAATGTAGATAGAATCCTAGTTACACAGCCGTGGCAGATTACGACTACAATTATAGACATAACCTGTTTTAGCATATTTTATATTTTGTTTTACTTGACCTTGTCTTGGGGGGAGAGCCTGTTTAGTACTAACCCGCCTGTGTGATTTGTCATACAGGCGGGTTAGTACTATTATTTTCTTCTGTGATACAGGGCAATCTAGTACAGACACCATCTCTCGCCACAAAGGATATAAACATAGAAGTAGAGGGAGAATTATTTGTGGTATATGTATGTATACCTTTGTGATGAGAGTAAATAAAGATTTATTATTATTTATTACATTTATTATTACTTCATTTTCAAGTAATTTCCAGTAATAACTCCACACGCTGCCCGAGAGAATAAAATAAATATGTCTGCACCGGCGACGGGCGCTATTTCTCATTTCTTCTTACTCTAATAACAGCAAAGCATTAAACTTTTCCAGACACAAAGAGAACAAATAATACAAACCACAATAAGTACTTCGCAAAGTCTCCAATTAGAAACGAGAAAAAGTTAAGATGATTTCTTAGTTGGTTAGTTTGATGGTTTGAAGTTTTTCCTTGCTCGAACTAAAATGACAGTTTGTATAAGATTTTTAACATAATTTTTTATACCGAAGTTTCACCAGAAATGTTCCTGTTGTTAACAAAATAAGCGCAACAATCGTTTAGTGATAGATAAACCAGAAAACTATGATTACCATTTAAAACGATTACTGTTCGTACCGAATCCGAGAAAGTCCATACAATAATGGGAAGTTTTCCAGTAGAAAATTAATTTGTACGGGCTAATCTCCGAAACTGTTGGACCGATTGAATTTTGCATGGTGGTGGTATATATCGCGGGTGGTTTTTACCGCGGGAAAATATCTCATTCCTACGGGAAACTGTACGCAAAAGTAAAAAAAAGGCGCGGGCGTAGCCGCGGATGGACAGCTAGTATAGTATATTTTTGGTTTTTTTATTAACTGAATTTATAGATGTGGCTGCGCGCCACATACTACCTACGTCATTAGAAGTGCGACCAATTAAAAGCCGAGGCCTGAGACGCGCTATCAGAGTTTTCGCAAGACATTGAATAAATACAAGTTCCAACGAAGTACAGTTGGACCGCGGTCCCCGGGCTCAACACCATGCCCGGCGGAAGATCTTCCCTTTGCCTCCACATAGATAGATATTAAATGGAACTATATATTATATATCATATATCAAGATAATAATTTTCTTGCCAAATGAAAACAATTATATGGTACAGTTAGTATTCAATAAGCTTAAGTATGAAAAGACTTGAAGAGCTCCAAATAGTCCATACTGGGTACAGCCACCCCAAAACAGCTTCATGCAAATATGCTTCTAGTTTAACGGCCCTGCTGAAACCCAGCCAGATCAGAACTGGGATCTGAATAACTACTCATAGTTCTCACTACATTCTCAACATTACACGGTGTTTTAAACACACCAAAAGAAATCTGCTTTTTAAAGCCCGACCAGAGAAATAAAAAACCTCGCCATATTGTAGAAATTCAATGGAACTAATTTTATATGGGAAATTGTTGCCATAGTCGTAAAAATATAAGTAGTGGTTCCCCCACAGCAGGTATTTTATTTCTATAGTCAGTCTTTAAATAGGTAGGAGGTAAATATCTACTATAAAGATGTCAACAAATACTAACAAAGGCCTTCCCTAACCTTCTTCCAGGCTTTGCGGTCTTGAGTAATCTCCCACCAGAACTGTCGGTAGATACTCCAAACCTTTCTTTCCAGGGTGATCTTTCGGGCTAAATATAGGTAATATCATACTAATCACATCACACTAATATTATAAAGGCGAAAGTTTGTGAGTTTGTGAGTTTGTGAGTGTGTGTGTGTGTGTGTGTGTGTGTGTGTGTGTGTGTGTGTGTGTGTGTATGTTTATTTCTTCACGTCTAAACGGCTAAAGCGATTTTACTAAAATTTTGTATGGAGTTAGGTGACTGATTAACACATAGGCCACTTTTTACCGCGGGAAAATACCTCATTCCCACGGAAAAACCTGATAACGCGGGCGAAGCCGCGGGGTGGAAAGCTAGTATATATTAAAATTATAAATCTACCCCTATAGTACAGTGAGCTGACGAATTAGGTGACCCCCCCGAGGCGCCGTCAAGCGCCATCTACCGCTCCAAGGGGGCAGAAAATAACGAATTAATCATCATCACTACATATGTAGTATAAAATAAAGTCGCTTTCTCTGTCCCTATGTCCCTCCCTTTGTATGCTTAAATCTTTAAAACTACGTAACAGATTTTGATGCGGTTTTTTTTAATAGATAGAGTGATTCAAGAGAAAGGTTTATATGTATAATACATGCATAATATACTTAAGGATAACCTACAATAACCATTTTCCCGTGCGGAGCCGGGGCGGGTCGCTAGTAGCTAATAATACTTTATCAGTGTAATTAAGAACGTGTTGCCTAATTTCAACGGTCTCTCTAATTTACAGCGTGGCGAAAGTAGCGTGGCGTGTCGGGGGGGGGTCACCTTATTCGTCAGCTCACTGTACCTACTAGACCAGAATAAGTTAAGTACCACTGATTCTCACTGGGTTCTCGGTTGTTAACTTTAACTAACACTTTATCTGCCATTCAACAGACAGCATTTAGTAGCACCACTGGGACTTACAGATGTACTAAAGTGAATACCATCGGTTCTCATCACTTCTCGACGCTTGTTTTTCCACAAGAGATGCGCTATGCAACGTTGCTTTGGATGCGTTTGATATCCACCAGTCATATTCATTGGTTCTGTGGCATTGGTCATGCCATTTCTTTTGCTTGTCGGCCTGGCTGCTTTAAATCAATTTCGAAAATATTTATTTTCTAGATTTTGTCAGTTGGATTTTGCATCCAGGTCACGCCTTGACATGATAGTTATGATAGTCGAGGAGTAAAGGGAAAGCTCCCTTTCCTACTGTTATTTTCGGTTTAAATGTGTTAATATTCTTAATATTGTATTGAGTGAATAAAAGTGTATTTAAAAAAGTGACGAGGTCTTATTATTTGATGGCAGCCACATCGACTTCGTCATAGTTCACACAGCACAGCTCTGGTGGAAACAGATCCAGCTAAGCTATATTTTTTATAATTGGTGTAAACGGTCACGTAGTTTCACAGCTTAGCTATCACATCCTCGCAGCATAGCTCCGTAGCACAGCTCTGGTGGAAAAGCACCCTAATTCTCACCTACAGATTTGTTCTTGAGGTCGGGCGATGAAAGAGGACAGATTGCTCGTAAAGCTAATAGCCGTTATGGGAAAAAAATACTCGTATGGACCCAACCGGAAAGTCGCAACGTAGGCAGGTGACAGAGTTTCTGGATATTTTATTTGCCAAGTCGGGTTTTTAAAACGTTTTAGTGACAAAAGCGGAATTCTTTGATCGAATGTGGTAATGGCAATGTACCTACATACTTGCAATTTGTAAATTGGAGCTTCTTTGTGGTTGACGTAGATAATCGATCATATTCAAATACTAACAGATTTTTATATGGGAAAATAAGTAAAAGGCGTGCTATCTATTTATGGAAAAGTTGATTTATTTTTGTCATTTTAGAACCTAAATGACGTTTTAGTGTCGTCAAGCTCTGAACATACCCACCGGTAATGCGATGAAGCACTTAGTAGGGCACTCTTCATAAGAGCAAAGTGAATTCCTCTGTATCTTCCAAGTGGACTATAAAGATGTTTGCTTACGTGAATACCTACATCTACCGTAGTGATCCAATCCCATCTTGATATTCCGTATTTCTGAGACATTACACGGAGATGACGGCGAATCCATTTATCCATTTGGTAACGTTGAACGTCCTCGTAATTAATTTTGCTCTTATTTCTGCTTTGTTTGGTGTACTTTTTCAGATTACTTGTATGAGAATGCAGTACGTAAAATATACTTGATAAATAAGCTGGATTTTTAAGTTCCCTCATCAAAACTGAAAGAGCTATATTTGTAAAACTTAAATACAAAATATTTTGATGAATCGGACCGCTTCAAAAGTAAAGTTGAATTGGAAATCCGTAGACCGTAGTAATTGCTTTTTCGTAGCAATGCTACGATAATTACTACGGCGTAGCAACAAACAGCCCTCAATTAAGTTTTATTCAAAAATGTAAACGTCTATTTCATCTTGTGAGTAGGGACTAGGGGCTGGGTCCACTCTTAATTTGAATTCACACTAGTCTGGTATAATCTGGAACACCTCAAGCTTATTTATTTATCACCGTGGAATAAGAGGATTGAGCTTTACCTGTTAATAACTGTGTACTCACTTCATCTGTATTAGATCCCACGCAATTTTTAATAGTGTGTTGCTTACTATAATTTTACGGCTATTAAGTATAGTATATAAAGTTTTATTACTATGAAATTATTACCCTTTTTTATTTTGCATGATCCAGTTATGAAACTGCGCTGTTAGTGCAATAGCGTTATCGTACTCCACGTTATGGCACAGTTACATTTTCAGCTAAACTACCCTGAAAAAGTGCTTTTCCGTCCGCTGCTACCACATAGATCGTGTTAGTGTAACCCATTTGTTATTTCAAACAATGCAAGTCGGGATAAATGGCTGCACGGCACACATTATCCACTCTCGGGGGAAATCTACGCTGTGACGCAGTTCTAGTAGTTTTTGTCACCATAATTTCGTCTCTCTCCCTCCCCACCTGTCCCTCGAACGTTTATTAACTTAAGTTTTTGCTGGACTTTAGTTCGTACGGAGTCCCTATACATTACTATGGTTCTACCTTTATTTGGCTCGTATACAGGTTGCAAATGGAAGATTATCAAAACCTGAAAGATAAGTCAATAGATTTGATCACTATCACAAAGATTTTTTTATTCCATGTATAGTCCGGAATGTAAAAAAAACTAATTTTTCAGTCAACATGATTATTTTATATTTATGTCTCGATTTTCCTTTTCGAATCTCTCTATTACATTTTTGACGCTTTGGAATTTAGCGTTTGTGCAAGAAATATATCATTGAGGGTACTCCCTCTCTTTAGGTTGTATATAAGTTTGAACAAGTATTTTTATCAATAAAAATGTTTTATATGTAATATGTAATCTCTTTCAGTTTTTAATCTGGAAGTCTTTAAATAGACCCCGGACTCAGATTGGCCGGAAAACTGAAGATACGGTGTGTCTGTTGATTTGTTTTTCAAAAAACTGATTGTAGCAATAAAGGGAGTGTAGCTGAACACAAAAATACAAGTTTTGAAAAAAATACCGTCTGTCTGTCTGTTTGCACACGTCAATCTCTGGAACCGTCGGACCGATTTCAATGAAATTTTGCATGGTGGTACCTTATATCCCCGTTCAACATCTTAGATACTTTTTACCACGGGATATAAAAAAGAAAACAACAACACGGGCGTAGCAGTGAGAGGACAGCTAGTCTAGAATAAAGTGGTACTCAGTCGCTCAAGTTATAAAAAGGGTACAAAATCAAATAAGGATCGTTGTATCCTTTGATCTTTCTAATTAGATAAGTCGGAGGTTGCGGAGAGATCTACCTGACTTTGGAGGCCCTGCGTGAGGCCTTTGAGGTCGGAGTTGCCTCATGCGTCCTTGACCCATCGGCTTCCGCAGGCCACGGCCGCAGCATTGACCCAATAACGGATGCGGAACTGCGCATCTTTCGATACAAATGTGCTTTATAGACAAACGTAAAATAATATGTATGAGGAAGATGAACAGAGCGTTATTAAATACGCACATCAATGAGCGCTTTTCCTGCTAGGGTTTCCTTGAGGTTATATAAGCGGAAAATTTTGTGAAATTGTGATAAAGCGAAATTGCTTTTATATATAGCGATTTTCGTAAGGTTTTCCTTTTGTGCGCATCAGTTGCGCAGTGGTTAGAGAGCCCTTGCTTTTACCAGGAAGGCCTTAGGTCGAGCCCTTCAGTACGTTTATTCGATGTTTGAAGACATTGTAGAGAAATTTACACACAAAAACATTGTGTTTGTGATGTATGGGAAGTTGGACAATCGCCACTTGGCCAGATTAGTTGTCTAAAGCCTGTATAACCAATTCATTATTTGTCAAAAGCTTTTATAACCTGATTCAGTTAAGTATTTCAATAACATCTGAAGACGAAGGTATACAACCAGTGCATTCTCCCAGTGTTGACATATGGCATGGAGACCACAACCCTGACCGAAAATTCAGCCGAAAAACTGCGAGTTGCGCAAAGGGCGATGGAAAGAGCAATGCTGGGCATTACGCTACTAGACCGAAAGCGCAACGAGTGGATCAGGCAGCGAACTAAAGTTGTGGATGTGGTTACGACCATTGAGCGCCGGAAATGGAGATGGGCTGGGCACATAGCCAGAATGGACTTCGACCGTTGGGCTAGAAGAACGTTGGAGTGGAAGCCCAGAGAAACCACAAGAGGCAGAGGTCGCCCACCGGAAAGATGGGTCAACGACATTCGGGGACACGCTGGTCCGAAGTGGATGCAAGTGGCAGGGGATAGAAAGTCGTGGAGGGCTTTGGAGGAGGCCTATGTCCGAAGACGGACGATGAAAGGGCTGGGATGATGATGATTTCAATAACAAAAGATTTCTCAACTGCAAGCTGTAACCTAATAGTCATTTCAGGAATATTTTAGTGAAACATTTTTATTTTCGGCTAAATTAGTCAGTAGGTACTGCATTTCGATTAGGAATTTCACAACATATTTTATTTTATTAAACAAATAAAATTGAAACGCTCGATCGCTCTACCACAAATTCAACACTTCACAAGCAGACTAATTCGAAATCAGGTAAAATAAAGTGCTTTTTGTATTGACATGAAAACAAATGGTGTTAAAACGTTCACAATCACAGTGTTTCCACAATTTGTATTGTTGGGCACAAGTCGATTTATTATCCTCCGCTTTGCTATACAAAGCCTGTTACACACAGCAACAACTTCATTTTATCATCCTCCCACGTTTTCAGAACGAAATGAGTGTTTGTTAACAAAAAAAGACAAGTCCAGCTTCACTCATACTATTAATATTGAATTTAGCTATCTGTCTGGGCTCACCTTGTAATTTACTTTACTACTATTTATTTAAACGTACGTACTTTTGAAGAAAAAGTGATATGTGTGTACATTACATATTACATTAGTATTGGAAGGAAAAGACCAAGGCGAACGTTCCAGAATCAAATTGGAGATATTCTGACAAAAGGTCAGCTAGTCTAAAACGACAGGCATGCATAATGAGATTAATGAATGTGAATGAAGCGAAACAAGTTGGTATGTGATCGACCATCGAGCAAGTAGAAGGAAGTGGTCTCTGCCTACCCCTCTGGGAAAGAAGCTAGACTGTATATCGTCACCCGGCTGAGAAAACTACTTAAATGCTTTCAAAAAATCTTTTACAGGAGACACAAAAAACTACCTACTGAAAAAAAAGTATGATAGGTAAATAATAACTCTGTAGTTTTGTTACTATATGATTATCTTTAGAGCTTTAAAACAAATGCGTAAATTTTATAGTGCATATACTGCGCGCTTTTTTGCCCAATTAGTAAAAAAAGGAATTTGACAAAAGCTGTCCTTTACGAGGTTGTAAATGTCACGTCAATGTGTGCGAGATTTGACTCTTTCCGCCATTTTTAACCCCCGACAAAAAAGAGGGGTGTTATAACTTTGACGTGTGTGTGTGTGTGTGTCTGTCTGTGGCATCGTAGCTCCTAAACGGATGCCTCGATTTTGATCTAGTTTTTTTTTTGTTTGCAATGTGTTACAATCGAGAGTGTTCTTAGCTATGATCTAAAAAAATATCTTCAGCTATTTGAAGATCATCAGCTCTTTTCTAATTGTTGAAAGGAGCAAGTAATTGTGTGGCGGGGCTTTTCTTTAGTGTTACTTCAATTTGTGGTTACACACAATCCACGCCACCAGTCTGCAACAAGCTTTAGCCGCCGTCACGTGCCGAACGTTAAAGTTTTCCAATGTAGTAAATTCAGGAGTGTTGTTCTCGAGCACAATATCCTGTGAGGTCGAGATTGTACATAAAAGCAATCTCGTTTTACTGTCGCTCTCTTACTGCATTTTCCGCGCTTTCCCACTTCAAGATACTGCATATTTTATAAGTACTTTACAGGCTTAGTATATAAGTATAGGTACTTCCATAAAATTCAATACATTTATTTACCGGCTTGCCTATATCAATGTTAATTGAATTTCTGAAACTTACTTCGCACTTTCTTGAGGTGGCTTACGTCCCACCGAGAGAGACAGAGAGAGAGAAAGCTTGACTCTACCAGTGCAACTTAGTTCTAAATTTATTTCTTTGCATGGTGAGTTTTATGATTTTTTTTTTATGAAATTAAAATATGTAGGTTCTAACTTTATTGAGTTATAAATACATTATTATTATTACGTTATTATTTGGAGTTTATAAATGTATAATGTGAGAGCGTCGGTGGCCAAGTGGGGCCGTTGACTTCCAATCGGAAGTTCGCGGGTTCGAACCTCGGCACGTACCAATGTGTTTTTCGACGCTCTTACGGTGAAGGAAAACATCGTGAGGAAACCTGCACACACCTGCGAAGTAATTCAAGGGTTGTGTGTGAAGTTGACCAACCCGTACTGGGTCAGCGTGGTCAACTAAGGCCTATTCACCCTGATTTCAGGGTAGGCTCGAGCCCCTCGGTGGGGACATATATATGAGCTGTTAATGATGATGATGTATAACAATTAAAAAATTTAAAGTACATTACATCACTAATAAAAGCATTTACTTACTCATAGTGCACAGTGCACTAAATTTTACACCATAAAAAAATTATATGAAACAAAGTGTAAGTGAAGATCCATTTTAATACCGATATAAAGAACTAGATAAAATGTTAGTGCATTAGACTTCGGATCATATACCCGTTTAGTGTTTACGAAACGCTGGCGTCCATCAGTTTTACGACTAGACCGTAGATGGCAGCTAGATTATGTTATCTATCTAGCTAGAATCTAGATCTAGCCACGAGGCTTGATTACTGCAGCAAGGTCAACTGAAATAGATTTCATGGAGTGAGTAGTCGAACTCATTTGTTTTTAACCGAATTCAAAAAAGAAGAAGTTTTCAATTTGATGATACGTAAGTTTAAGAAGTCGACGATATGCATGTTATTTTACATAATATATTTACCTACGTAAATAAAATTATATATATAATCTGTCTATGTCTATTAAATCAGCCATTGCAATGTATGTGACCTACAATTACGTATGTAAATGTGGGAAGATGCTTATGAAATCTACATAATACTACCCAAGATGAATAATTGCGTGTCACGTTCAGAGATGACTTGCATTTGGACGCTATATCGATTTCATACACCGGAGTTCTGGGTAGAGAAACCTTGGCACTAAGCACAAAACGAATATGTAGGGCATTGTAGGGCACGCCCACTCTTTAGTAGAAGCCCTAGCCTAAAGCCCAGCCTGAAATTATGTCGATCAAACGTTGGTCAATTCACACACAAGTTTCCTGACGATGTTTTCCTTCACCGTAAGGGCCTTTTTCCATACAGCTTTTTTCTATTATGCGTGTATCACCACCACAGTACAAGTATCACGCAGCCGCTACGCGGATTGACTGCGGGCGCACACCCGCGTGCGGGCTATCCGGATGCGGGCGGCGTTCTTCTGCCTTCAAGAGTCGTTTCCTTTCCAAACCTGACGATGAAATCACTGATGCAGTTAAAGCAGCCAAAGAATTTAGATTACACCTAACAGAATGCCCTTCTGGTAGCGAATACCCTTCAGGTAACAGTGTCCGTACCCGCCGGCGGAGGCGCAGCTAAAACAAAACCGTCGTCTCCTTCACGATGTTTTTCAGTATCAACGCGCTAGGTCGAGGTCCGAGGCTCCTTCGAGCCGCCCCTAGACGAGTTGGTACATGACTTTTTTTGGGGTAGAGTCTTCCGCTCCCCCGCAAGTCCGGTGAAGTTTGATCCGTCGTACTTTTTCGACTCAAGCATAGGTCAATTAAAAAAAAGTCGTTTTACTGTGACATTAAATCGCACGCATGGTCATAATTTAGTCATTGGCGACACGCACGATACTGCAGTGCGTGTCTCTGCAAATGATATCTTTGTCCTGCGTGCGGCCAGGAGCGTGCTATCACCCGCATGAGAACCAGACCCGCGTGCGGGCGTAAATCCGCGTAACTGGAAAAAGGACCTAAGGACCGAAGATATGAATTCGAAAATTTAATGCTATGCCCTAACGACTACATCCGTACGTAGATATTCGTTACACCGGGACCAACAGCTTATCATTAATCATTTTTATTTCCGGATGATCAGGCGATTCAGCCTGCAATGTCCTAACCAAACTGGGGAAAGTCTCACAGAGTGATATTTTGTTCGACGAGTGCCCCACCGCGATTCGAGCCCGGAACCTCCGTGAGCGAGCGTTTTTACCACTCATCCACGAAGGCGTCGTCGGTTCAAACAAAAAAAAGAGGCTTTTGATGGCAAAGGACGGCTCTCAGCAAGTATATACGTCACCACATTAGTTTGAAAGCCTCCTTTCATCTTTAATTAATCTTAACGGTCTGAAACAATAGAGAGGTTTGTACGTCGCAAACAAACGTTTGTTCCGTTAAACAAACGGAATGTAACCATAATAATGGAATAATATAGTGAGATGTTTATAGAGTACATTCTTATCTTATTTAAAAACTTTTTATTTTTTATCATTCATTTATATTTTTACTCAGACAGGTTTTATTTTTATATAAAAACTAGTTTTGTTTTACAATTACACAGAGTTAATAACAACATACAATCAATCCTGGCCCTTCAGTCAAACAGTTGGTTCACTGTAAAGAATAGTCAGGAAAGAAAGAAAAGTATTTCAAATAGATCGATATAATTTACACCACCAAACACAAGGCACCACACACCATTTTTTATTTATACACCTAAGGAAAATAGCTATACTATAAACTTTATTATGTCTATGTGAGAGAAGAGTAAAGTTATTATTATTATTATAAAAAAATATATGAATTATTGTTTGATCTTGCACGAAGGAATAAGCAGAGAATGACGAAATGAGGAAAAAAGTTTGGATCGTTATCTGTTATTAAAAAAAAACCTTGATTATTCGGTGGGCAGTACCTTTTATTCAGAGGGCCTATGAGAGCGAAGCGCGCAAAGACTAGATCTTCGGCTATGACTGAAAGCAAACATTCTTGGTGTCACCATAATCAGGTTTCTGAGGTCGCTCAGCTCACGAGTCGTCGCACTTTCTGAAGTATTTTTTCAGTATTTGATTCAGTTAAAAATATCCAAACAAACAATTTACCGAATCGGAGAAAGTGTCTTAACGTGATTATTATTTTGAGAGATTTCCCAACGAAATTCGAACCCGGGACTTAAGAAACGAATAATGGGTTCTACTGCTCGAGCATTATCTATATAATATCTTATAAACTACTTATAATAAAACTGAAGAATCGGCGTATCTGCACATTGATTTGTTTTTCAAAAAACTGTTCTAGGTGATAAAGGGAGTGTAGCTGAACACAAATATACAAATTTTGAAAAAAATTACCGTCTATCTGTCTGTTTGTACATTCTAATCTCTGGAACTACTGGACGGATTTTAAAGAAACTTTACAATAATATAGCTTATACATCAGAATAACACATAGGGTACTTTTTACCGTGGGAAAATACTTCTTTCCCACGGGAAAACCTGTTAACGCGCGGCGGAAAGCTAGTATTATTATAAAGGTAGAAATAAATCCTTCTTTGTTTGTTCAGGTGGTAGGTACCTATGTAATGGAATCATTAAACATTAAAACCCATTATAAACCCAAACACACGACATCATGTCACTTTAATTGGATGGCTTTCGTCACACCTATTAATTTACAAACCTCAACTATGTTTATTTATGGCATACAAACAGTTTTATTAGTAGTTTAGTACGCTGTCGTTGAGATACATACCTATACTTGTGTGAAATAATCGAAACCCGGTTCCTTCAGTACAAAATTACTGTTGAAGAAAATAATGTTATAATTTGGTCCAAAAACTTGATTACAAAATCAGTTATAATATAGGTACTTTTTTATAATAATATAAAGATCTAAATTATAAATTATCACACATATTTATTCGAGGCGATAATGAATTTAATTTAATTACGACAGGTTTTGGACGTACGCAGAACTAGGAACTTGGATTTGGTATTTAATTCTGTGCCAGAACAGAAGTACGTAGTACAGAAGCCAGCACATGCGGTTGAACATTCGCACTGCGAAATTCACCCCTACTGCTAAGGAATACGGGCGCTCTCAAGGTCAACATGTCCAGCCGCATGTGCTGGCTACTGTACATACTACATTAATTTATTCTGTGACAGAACGTAGCGGTGCAGTGCGCTGTATTAATTGACTACGGGCTACAGCTTGCTACGGCGTAGCAAATGTGAAGAAATGCTACGATTTTATTTAGTTTTTAAATCAGAGAAAAAGATAGGCTCAAAATAGTTCGGTAAGGTTTTCTCCAAGGACGATAGAATAGTAGCCGGACAGATTGTCATTAATATTCATTGAAGCTTAACAATGGCGTCGCGTTTATGAAGTGTGCGAATATTCAGTATTGCGATAGGCATAATCTAGGCGAGAGTTTGTGTGTTCCATGTGTATGTTTAACCCCAGTCGGTCTATTATTGGTGCTTAAATTGTATTTCAATGGGAATCTGTCCGCTAGTTCCCTTCAGGTAACATTTACCCTTCAGGTAAAAATGCCCGTACCCTCCAGTGGGGGCGCGGCAAAAATCTAAATCAAAACTAGGAAGTAAAGACGAAGCATCGGCAGACGCAGAGGCATCGTCTCCTTCACGATGTTTTTCAATATCAACACACTAGGTCGTGGCCCGAAGCTCTCTCGAGCCGCCCCTAGACGCGTTAGTATATGACTACTCTGGAGTAAAACCTTTCGTTCCCCCGCAAGTCCGGTGAAGTTTGATTGGTCGCACCTTATCGACACAAGCATTGGTCAATTAAAGAAAGTGCCCGCTAGTAATATATTACTCACTAATAAAATTTCTAACGTCCTTTGTTGACTCGCTCCATAAAACAAAAGGCTTCCTCGAAGTAATGTTTTATTTTCATGAGTACTAGTAAATAGTTCCGTCATACCACAGAATAAATAATAGTACTGTCATCAGAGAGATGGGAGAGCCGCTTCCATCCCTCTGACTGTCATACTTAGCATTCCTTCTTTTCTGACACACGTTAGCTTAGCTAACTTTATTTGCCCACAGAAAAGAAAGCTATTTCGACCTCTTTAACCCAGTTAGCCCTACCGGGTGTTATAACACCTTCAAAAACCAATTACAAATAACCACAGATTAGTCCTAAAAAATGCAATCTGTGACTACTATTTCTTCTCTAATTTCATTAATTAGTCGTTGAAGCTTGATTACATGCAGAAATAGTGAATGTTTTGTTTGAATATTAAATTATTTTTCGAATTTAAAAGTTAAAAAATATTTTCGGTCGATAACGTGCTTAAAAAAGTATCTTTATACTATATTTTCAGATATAAAAAAATACAATTTGACATGAATTTTACAAGTTACAAGTGGTGTGAATAAATATGTGCAATATTCGCGTATAAAATTGTACAATTGATTTTTTTTATCTAAATGTATCATAGGTGTTATAACGCCCGGTAGGAGAATAAGCGTCTGTAAATTTTACTATTGCAAGTCAGATGGCTTCGAGGAATCTTCATGAAATAAAAAAGTATGTTTTATTTATTAGAGCCGCCTTTAATTTTTCTAAGGCTCTTTTAATTTTACCACAAGAAAACTTAAACATATAGGTGACTGATGAGTATTTAGGCTTCAAAAAGTTTATAAATATGCATAAAACCTCTCAGGTGGCTGCTGAAGAGTAGGACATTCACTTTGTGATTTTTACGGTCAAGAACATAGCCATTATAGCTATATGTATAAATATTGTGGTATAATACAGTATCTTCAACTTAGTACAAGTACACAATCTTAGGACAGAGCCCAAAGTAACTTACAACATGTCATAGTTTGAAAAGAATAGGTAAAATAACATTTTATCTATCTTGTCTAGCTAAATGAACATGTACCTATAGGTACTGTACTTTTCTACGTAATCATAACCCTCCTGATAAATTTGTCAAGAACTCTAGTTCAAAAAGTTAAATAATAATTGTTACTACCAGTAGTGAAGTTTTTTGCTTGCTTCTGCTTCTGGTTTGTTTTAACATATATATACCGTGAAACCTCAAAGGTTCATGTACTGGAAAAATGTCTACCGATACTGACTTACTCCAGATCATAGTATAGATATGATGTATGACAATATGCCGCGAGATCGATTAATTTTATATGAAATAATTATGATAAGTTTCAGAAGTTGCGTCCAAAATAGTTGCGTGCTTGATTTGTTTCATTACAAGTAATATTGGTAAACTCATAAAATACTCGCACTTTGAGTCCAGCAAAAATACATACAACTATACTATGTATGTAAATAAATAGATAGAATGCATCATAAATATAACTCTTTCTAACTAAGTAAACACTTCCCATACTTTGATTGATAGTAGGGTATTCTCCTACCGGGTGTTATAACACCGGTGGTTTTCCAGCTTTTCCGGTTGACCAAAATTTTTTTCATTATTATTTCATAGTTGGTGGCGGTATATATACCAACATATTTAAAAACCACAATAATCTGAGGTGCAAAATAGTTTCAGGGCTATCTGGGTTAAATAACCTTGTAACGGAGTAACCGAAAAGAGTAAACCCTACAAAGTACTCGAGATAACACCACTACAGTACGATACCAAGAATTCGGGATCTTAACTAGGTGCTTACTTACTTACCTACACTACCACACAGAAGCTAATATTCGCTTCAATGAACCGGGAATAGGGATAGACCTATCAAATCCTGTTTTCATCTAAACTAGATTAGCACACACTTGATTAAGCATTAGACAGGACAGAGCGTGAGTATCACGATAGATCAAGATTTACTACATAATTATTGAATTATTTTGTTATAAAGAAAACATTTTAATGTGTAAAAATAAATTAGCCAAATATATGTATGAACTTAACAATATATTTTTTACTGTTTATTTATTAAGAATCAAATTCTATATATTTATTACAAATTACATGTTATTATACCACAATTATATTAATATAACTACTTTAAAAGGTTTACGATAGAAGCTATTACGTGCTATTACTGATTATAGCATTGATTGTATGCTATGTCACATTACGAGTATGTGCATTGATTATGTGTATGTAAATAGTTTTATATACAAGTTTTCACGACAAGTACTTAATCTACCGACAAATATTTTAAAAAGTCATATCATAGCTATTCCTTGGCGTACCAGATAATTTAAATAGTTGAAAATTAAATTAGGAACGCAAGTGTAAATTCTAAATTTAAAAATTTAATAATCCCGACTCAAAACCGTTACTTGATCCTTTTAACAACTAGAAAAGAGCAATCTTCAAATAGCTGAAGATATTTTCTTGGATCATAGCTAAGAACACTCTCGATTGTGACACCTTGCAAACAAAAAAAACGACTTAGATCAAAATCGGCGCATCCGTTTAGGAGCTACGATGCCACAGACAGACAGACAGATACACACGTCAAACTTACAACACCCCTCTTTTTCGTCGGGGGTTGAGGAGCACAGCAAAAAATCGGTAACTTATTCCCATCCACAATCTTGAGGGTCCCATAAGCACAGCAATAATGGTACCATAGTACTGCTTCGCAATAGCGAAGCTATCACTTCATTACCATTAAGTAGGTTTACATTGCGCACCCAACATGATAAAAATATAAAGGCTCATATTTGAGACGTAATAACTACGCAATAAATATCAAAATGTTCTTGTAATTTCCACATTGTAGCTTCGGGAAATAGGTCCCTGTGGAGAGCCCTCGGGCTCTCGAGTCGGTGGCACGGTAACGACTTCGGAGTTAAGCATCCTCCAACTGGGACACCCTTAGTGACAACCTTGAATACTTACGGAAACTTGGTCAAGGATGTAAATTGGTAACCATGGCACTGAATTACTATACGTATCAGTGAAGGAAAACATCGTAATGAAACCTGCATACGCCTAGCGCCTGCGAAGTTCAAAGGTTGTGTGTGAAGTCGACCAACCCGTACTGGACTGATTCGGGGTAGCCTCGAGCCTCGATGGGGATGAGGTATTATAGAGTAAGAGTATGCTGGAAGCCGGAGTACCTTACCTATACTATAGTATGAGGTTCCATATATTATGTGTGACAGACAAAACATACTCGTACTTCTCTAGTGAGTGAGTAGGCACGGTATAACATATCTTTTTGACAGTTAAATGTGTGATACGTGTGATATCTTCCATTGTCATGTCATAGTGCGCTGATCAACTTGAGCCCGCAGCTCGTAATTTTATTCCTTGATCAACGGAAACAAGAAATGTGCAAAGTTGTCACTACATTGCCTGATATGCTTCACTACTATTTTTTGGGATAAAGTATTTGGGCGCACGAATGAATCTTGCACCTAAACTTAGAAAAGTATAAATTCAAAAGGTTTAGTTTGAAACCTGCCCAGGATTTTTACAAGCTCAAATAATCAAAAAAATATATTTTAAACATGTCCGTATATTCATGAAAATCTGATGAAAACTAATACATTTTATAAAGAAGAATAAACCGTAATGTAAGTATATGGCTTTATTTAATTACTAAAAATAAGGATACACTTGCGTAAAAATTCTCTTAAAGGCGATTGTGTAATATTGCTAACCAGAGTCCAATTCTTTGAATATATCACTGGATTAATTTGGAATGAACAATTAAAGTTATTGCCTACACTGCTGGTTGCAGCAACAGTTATTAAAGCCCGACCAAAGAAATAAGAAACCTCGCCATATTGCGGAATTTCAATGGGACTAATTTTATAAGGGAAATTGTTGCCATAGTCGTAAAAATATACACGTGGCACCCCCAGAGCAGGTTTCTTATTTCTTTGGCCAGGCTATATTATTATTATTTTACTTAATTTCATGTCATAATATAATATAAATAAAAGCTATTATTTGTCGTTAACAGCCCGTATATGTCCCAACCAAGGAGCTTGAGCCTACTTTGGCTTTTATTATTATTATAATAAATTGTTTTTAACAAGTAAAAACCATATAACAAAACTGAAGAGTTCGAAAATCCGTACATAGAAAAAAATATATAAAAACCGAGAATCAGGGGGACTAAGAAGTGATATAGAACCTATCCAGATTTGTTTCCAATTTTTTGTTTCTCTGTTTAACTTTTTGTATGGGCTAATCTTCGAAACTGTTGGATCAATTTGAATGAAATTTTGCATGGCGGTACCTTATATCCCCAGAGATCCCCGGTCAACATCTTAGTTTTTACCGCGGGAAACAATCTCATTCCTAAAGGAAACTGCACGAAAAATTCAAAAAACAATGCAGGCGTAGCCACGGGCAGACAGCTAGTCTAGACTTATATTATAAGAGGAAAGATTTGTATTTTTGTGTGTGTATGTGTGTTTGTAATGAATAAACTCAATAACTACTGAACTGATCTTAACAGAACATGGTACAAAAATAGAATAGACCTAGAAAAGATGTTAACGCGGCGCGCGGGCGGAGCCGCGGTGGAAACCTAGTGTTTATTAAAGGAAACATTATCGTAGCAATCAAACCTCAATTAGTTGACCGGAACAACAACTACATGGATGAAAGTTTTTCAATTCTGAACTTATCTTATGAGGATTAATTAAAGTATTACTTTTAAGATTTGACAGCAAGCTCTTTATCTTCTCTAAATCTGAAGATCTGGGTTCATTTTCGAAGTAGACAGCTAAATCTGTCTCTTGAGCTAGTCTTATAATAATAGAGCTTAGTTCTTCCAGCTGACTCTTCAACCGTTCACATTCCGTCTGGAATATTTTTATTTGGGCACTTCGTTCAATTTCACGCTTCTTCAGCAGGCTTCTTTGCTGTTGATATAAAGCAACATATTCACAAATAGTGTCAGTTTCATTTTGTAACTGCAGAATTATGTGCTCTAATCTATGCTTTTCATCTGACAAGTTTGCTACTTCATCCATAATTTTTAAGAAGCGGTCTTGAAGTTTCACCATAGCATCTTCTTTTGGGATTATAGGTTTATTTTCATCATTACTTTTCTCAATCAAGCACTGTTGCTGTTCTTTTATTTCCATATGATGTGAACACAAGTCCGTATTTGTCTCAATAACGTGATGTTCACAGTCCTCATGGTTATGATCTGAAGCATCTTGGTTATTGTCAAGATGGCTCATTGAATCACATTTTTCATGCTCATGATCAATTTTTTTCTCAATGTCTCTATAACTGTTTAGCAACCGTATCATTTCATCATCTTTTGCTTTTATTGTTTTAATAAAATCTTTAACTTTTTCTTCAGATTCAGCCAATTTAATAGTCAGCTCCTTGTTTAAATACTTTTCTGCTGCAATTTTTTCAGTCAGCTCTAATTTATCTTTACTCATCTTTATGAAGTCTTCTTCCAACTTTTGTAGATCTACCTTCATTTTCTTATTTTGTTCAGTTGCTCTTTGAGCAGCTAGCTTGTCACTGGTTATGTCAGCAGTAAGCTTTGAAATACTTAAATCACCATGCTCACAGTCACATTTCTCAGTTTTACTTAAATTCTGAATAGTAGCTTCACTCTCTGTAAATTTTCTTTGCAAATCTTCATATTTCATACTTATTTCTTGCAATTGGACTTGTATGGCCTCATTTTTTTGTCGCAGGGAGTCAATTTCAGCATTTTTATCATCAATGTCCTGGTTGGTTAATTGAGTGGTCTCAAAGGAATGTTGTTGCTTTCTCATATTTTGGAATTGGATTTCCATTTCACTTATTTGATCAACAAGATTCTTTTCTCTTTCAGATAAATTGTGAACTTGTATCGACAGCTCATTATTTTTAGCAACAGTTAATTTTAGCTGTTTATTAAGTTCACCTAAATATTGTTGGTAATGGCTGTTGAGCTGTTCCCTCTCTGCCTGCACTCCTTTCAGTTGCTGCTCTAAAGTCGCAATCTTTTGTTTGAGAATGTCTGGATTTTGGTCCGGCTCAACAGGTTTATTGTGACTTGCAGATAGATCTTGAGAACCACTTGAAATCTGTTGCAACTGAAGTTGCAAGGCATCAAGCTGATTTTGCAACTTTTTGTTCTGCTCACCAAGTGCAGAACTTTCATATTCCTTTTCAGTTAACATAGATTTTGTGAACTCAAGCTGCTCTTGTAGATTAATATTTTCATCATAAATTGTTGATTTGTCACGATTCAATTCAGCTATAATTCTTTCTTTCGTAACCAATTCCTCGGAAGACTTTAAATACATGTCTTTTAGAGTTTTGCACTCAAATTCTAAGGCAGATAGTTGTTGTTTGCAATGGTTGCTACCATTTAAGGCCAAAGCATAATTGTTTTCTGCTGTGGATAATTTCCTTTGCAGTTCATCAAGTTGCACCTCAAGGTTCCTTTTGCTCGAAATCAGTATCTCTGTTACGTTCACACCATTATTTTCTCTAGAATTTTGCATATTATCCTTGACAGTTTGTACTGGTGGAGGTATGTTAACTGTTGGTGCAGTGTTTCCATGATCATCATAATCTACTGATTCTACTTGCTGTGATTCAACCCGGTGTTCTTCTTGAGCTTCATCTTTAAGGCCCGAAACAATCTTCTTTTCTTGGTGGGTTTTCAACTTCTGACGAGCCAGAGCTAATTTTGCGGCTCGTTGGTCCATCATTTTATCATCACCAACAGAAAAATTTCGATACTTTTTTTTACTTCCACGACGACACAGATGATGGATTTATTATGACAGATGACGTTTTGACACACATGATTTTTAATTTTATATACGGGCTACCCACGTCATGTCTGCCTTGTATGCCGAACAGAGCGAGACGCAGTTATGCGCTAGAGTGAGCGCGGTGATTTGTATCTCATTCTAACGCATAACTGCGTCTCTCTCTGTTTGGCAAACACGGCACGCGCGCGTGTAGATAGGCTTTAGTCCTGCTAGCTAGCGTACCATAATGAAGAATCTTTAATTCTTATACTTTAAAAAAACCAAATCTCAATTTTAGCATACAAA